>CM060478.1:24862726-25075226 GCA_030544235.1 Lepturacanthus savala | reverse complement strand
AAGATGAGAAAGTCAAAATCTTTTTAAAATCGAGTTTTAAGAAACATTCATCAGGTCTCTATAAATGTACATTGTGTTCATGTTGGTTTCCATTTTTCTGTTTGTATCATTTTTCTTTATAAAAAATTTGTTGATTTTCTGTGATTTTTTTGACACCAAAATGGTGTAACTGAAAAAGAATGATACATTTTAAATATTTAATTCACCTAGAATATAAAACTAGTTTATATAATGTGTTTTAAGCTTTTCTAAGCTGTTTTTAGGCTTACATCACATGACAGTTTTGTCACTGACCCTAATGCACAACATTTCTACTTAAACAGAGTAACAAAGTATTTGTGTTGAGCTGTGTTTATTATATATTATCTATAAGTGGAAGCTGAGTTTAAAGCTCTTCCTCAGCATCTAATCAACAAATCACAGCTGAAGCTGCAGCTCCGGGAAACCAGAGAAACTATTAACACCCAATCAAGCCGCCATTCAGCCAAAACCCAAAGACCTGATTGTGTTTTTACACCCTGACTCTAGTTACAGCTTGGCCAGTCCCGTCCCACGCTGCTATTGTTGAGTTTCGTGTATTAGTGACCGTAAAGAGCCTTCATGGTGGATCACAGGGACCAAACACAGGGCCAGGACTGGGAAACGGCCGTATTGTCATTCATGGAGGCAGACTCTCAGGTTCCTCTTTCATGCTGCTGCTGTTACAGGTAGTTGTGAACTGCTGCTGCTTGTTGAGATGAGGTCTAGTACACAATGACTTCAAATAGGTTCGGAGGTAAAGTCCCTTCTGCACAAAAGAAGAACCCGGGACCTGAGGTCACAGACACTTAGGGCCGCCACGCGGATTGAGCTGTGGATTGGTAATTTGTGTTTTTTTTTTTTTCTTTTTTGAGGATTGTAAATGAACAGAGTAATAACGTGTCTGTGCCATGTTTGCTGCTGAAAGGAGGAAGAATGGAGGAGGGACAGAGGAGATATAATGCTGTGATTTAACAGGGTCTGAGGAGGATCTGAGGAGGATCTGAGGGTCTGATGAGGGTCTGAGGTCCCCATGTGTTCCCCTTCCACCTGCTGACCTGAACCTTTCCTCTTCTTTTTCCATAAAGCTGCAGCAGCTTATTATGCATCACTACTGCCCTCTAGTGGCGGATTCTGGTCAGTGCAGCCAAATATAAACATTTAATCCTCTATCACTGAGATCAATGTACAAATAATAATGTCATTTTATTCATATCAAGAGCATAAATGCCAATAATAATAATAATAATAATAATAGTAAATATGCCAATCATAGTCACAATTTCAACATTAACAAAAACTAGAATAAACACTAGTAACAGTAATTACTTCAGATTTAACATACCATTTTAATTAATTAAAAATAATAATTAAGATTGCTTTAAGTGTTAATTAAAATTATTAATTGACATTTACACAAATGGCTTTAACATGAGAAACTGCTGAATGTGAGGACCCCCCCCCCCCCCCCCCCCCCGGATTTTCCAGTCAGTATATTGTGTTTTTACCTGTTTTTAATGTGGAGACTACATGTGGAGACTGTTCCACAGTTTAATGATGAACATGGTGATTATCATCTTCTGTTTTGTAACTAAAAGGAATAAATAAAATAAATAAAAAAGAAAAGAAAGGAAGACAAAAAAGGGACGATAATTCAAGTTTTTAATAGATGAGTAAAAATTTTTCCTACACCCTTTCAAGCATGAAATTGTCATTATTATTATAAATAATACAATTAATAATCATAACATTCAATCATTATATTGATTTTCTTTTGTTGAAGTTTAATCTGTTTGAATAAATCAAACAACTGAAAAATCAGTGTCATTATATCAGTAATTAACATGTATATATATATATTAACATTTAATTGGAAGCATGAAGCAGTTGAAAATATGGACCAGGGAGGACAGGACTGTTTTAACAGGCAATTTATTTTGTTTGTAAAGATGCAAATATACATATTCATGGAGTTTTAATGAGAAGGAGCAGGACTACATCAGTAGGAGGTGCTGCTTCTTCTTCATAACAGACAATTGGTTTTTGTTTCTTCTTATTATATCTCTACACTGCAAAAAATGAAATCTTAACAAGTTAAGATATCTTGTTTCTGGTACAATTAGTCCAATATTGAGTTGTATCATGTTTATTATTTTATTTCTTTGGCAGGTAAGTTTCAAGTTTTTTTTTTTTTTTTTTTACATTTTTTTATTGGTTTAACATACTGGACCAGTCAGTAAACACACTGGACCAGTCAGTAAATACACTGAACCAGTCAGTAAACACACTGGACCAGTCAGTAAATACACTGGACCAGTCAGTAAATACTGGACCAGTCAGTAAATACTGGACTAGTCAGTAAATACTGGACTAGTCAGTAAACACACTGGACCAGTCAGTAAACACACTGGACCAGTCAGTAAAAACTGGTCCAGTCAGTAAACACACTGGACCAGTCAGTAAACACACTGGTCCAGCCAGTAAATACTGGACCAGCCAGTAAACACACTGGACCAGTCAGTAAACACACTGGACCAGTCAGTAAATACTGGACCAGCCAGTAAACACACTGGACCAGTTAGTAAACACTGGTCAATTCAGTAAAAACTGGTCCAGTCAGTAAATACTGGTCCAGTCAGTAAACACTGGTCCAGTCAGTAAATACACTGGACCAGTCAGTAAATACACTGGTCCAGTCAGTAAACACTGGTCCAGTCAGTAAATACACTGGTCCAGTCAGTAAATACTGGTCCAGTCAGTAAATACACTGGTCCAGTCAGTAAATACACTGGTCCAGTCAGTAAACACTGGTCCAGTCAGTAAACACTGGTCCAGTCAGTAAATACACTGGTCCAGTCAGTAAACACTGGTCCAGTCAGTAAATACACTGGTCCAGTCAGTAAATACACTGGTCCAGTCAGTAAATACACTGGTCCAGTCAGTAAACAGCTGTTTCCTGTTTCCTTCACTAACATCAAGTCTTGTTGCAGCAATAAACAAAACCACAGAGAGAAGACATCAATACACATGTTGTCATGCTGCAAATCAACCAAAGACATGCAGAGCATTTCACATAGCTGCTTGTGTGTGTGTGTGCGCGTGTGTGTGTGTGTGCGTGTGTGTGTGTGTGTGTGTGTGTGTGTGTGTGTGGGACTGTTGGTCTGGACAAAAAAGACATTTTAGGTTGAATCTTCAGCTTTTACACCATTTAATGAACCAAACTACTAATCATTTTTAACATAAGAAAACAAACCAACAAAACACACACACACAAAATATCTAATTTGTTTGCTGATATTAAATCAACAGCAAAATAACGAAAAAATGTTCTTGAATGTGCAGCGATTCGGTTTAAGACTATATTAAATAGTTAATGATTAACCTTTGACCCTGAGAGTTCCACTTATACTTACTTCAACACACACACACACACACACACACACACTACTCATCCACATCAAAGCCCACAGGTGGAATGACACCCTTACACAGACACATTGGGAAATGAAAAGCAGGAATCAACATGAGACTGAGCTTAATGATGTGGAAGAATAAACATGTGAGTAGAAACCAGCTCTGATGCTTATTGGCCGACAGCGTTAGCATAGCAGCATCATTAGCATAGTATAGCATCTGTGCTAGTGTCTGAGTCACATGGCTACAGGACATTAACATTTAAAACAGCCACTGTCCCCACTGATTCTACATCAGACTGGACATACAGGCCCTTTACAAACATTACAATCGCATATACCTATTTTATTTAGTGTGTAAATTAGATTAGATAGGACCCTATTGATCCCTTTGGGAGGTTCCCTCAGTGAAGCTGTAATCTATGAAATTATGAAATCATGAAATCTATTGAAATTATAACCTATGAAAGTTTCACTTTTGAAAAGGATTTATGTATAAAAACTAACTTTACCATAATATTTGAATTTTTTGGAAAAGATCTATTCAAACTTTTTTAGATGTAACATAGAAAATATGTTACATCTGTATGTTAAATACGTACCTTACATCAGCACATGTTACATCAATACATGTTACTATGAACTAGAAGCATCACATATCACATATTCACTTCATATCAAAAGTCCCCATTCATTCATTCATTAAAATAGCTTTTTATTTCGGTCTCTGAGTTTCGCTGGTTGGTCTATTGTTGTTGTTTATATCTTGTTTTTATTCTGAAAAGCACTTTGCATTACATTTTGATGAATGAAAGTTATTCTACAAATAAAGTTTTATGATTTCCCTGATTCATTTGATGAATAAAGTTTGTCTGATTCCTACACACAGTGTAAAGACCTGTTCAGTTTGAACAGTTAAAGACCAGAAGTCTCAGGTCCTGCTAGAGTCTCCACCTGCAGGTTGTAAACCACTGAACACTATACTTTTTGGGTAAAGGATTTTTATTTAGCCTTTTATGTTTATAAGCAGGGCGATGGTGGTGCAGGGTTTAGCACTGTTGCCTCACAGCAAGAAGGTTTCATGTTCTCCCTGTGTCTGTGTAGGTTTTCACCAGCTTCTCCGGCTGCCTCCCACAAAGACATGTTGAGTTTAATTGGAGACGTAGGTGTGAGTGTGTGAGTGAATGGTGTGTGTGCTCCATGACTGGTGACCAGCTGGGGTGTGTCCTGCCTCTCACCTGTAATGTGCTGGGATTGGCTCCAGCAGACCATGTGACCCTAATGAGGAATAAGCGGGTATAGAAGATGAATGAATGAATGTTAAGGGTTTTGTTTCATATTAAGATGTTATACATTTCTCTGCTTTGTATGTGCATAGATGATGATATAAGGGGGAGCTGAACATGAGAAGTGTTTTCAGGCTAGTAAAATAAAATGTCCTTTATCCCATAAGTGACTTTACCAGACATGGTAGCATCATCAAGCGATGATTTAGGCCAAAAACTCTCTAAAAAAACCATCAGCTATTATTTTAATAGGGGTTGATATGCTGAACCTGAATCAATCAGCTGTTGACTACACAGGTTGAGTGTTTGCAGAAGCTGCTTGGGGTTGGGAGAATTAATTCATCCATATAGAAAACAAGAGTAAGTAAATTGTGTATTTGATTCATGCAGTGAAACTTTTTCAGAGTAAAGGATATACACGAAATGTGCAAAAGGCACATGTTTAGGATGATATCAGTTAAAATGGGCCATTTAAGGTTTGGGAGTCCCAGCCCCTCTGGAAATTTGAGCCAATGATTAGAAAGGATTTCAAAATTTATTGGGCCTAAATAATTATATTTTGTGCCATAATTCAAGCACAAAATGATAAGAAACAGCCATTATTAATCATAAATATACATGGAAGAGGCATATTTGTTATTGTGCTATTTACCAAAAAAGGCCCTAGTTAACCTGATGCCACCCTACTGTTTGAGACAAAAAAAAATCAAATTGAATCCAATCTAAAACTAATCTCTTACACAATTAAAAATGACTAACAGACACAATAAGATGTCACAAACATGCTCAGAAGTAATCTACAATAGTCTATAATCTCAGGGATGCATTAACCCCTTGATGCCTGAATTACAATTGAATATAAATTTAAATGTTTGTGTTTTTACTTTCAATCTGATGCGAAATTATGTAGAGATTGTTAATTTGTCTATAGCATATGAAATAGTTCTGATGCAAATTAGCGACAGTAGACATTAATGGTAAACAATGGTACATTTATTATTGAAGACACACAATTGTTTACACTATTATTTACACTATAACTATATACTAACTACTATACTATAAGTAAGTAACAATAACTATATACTAACCACTATACTATGACTAGTAACTATAACTATATACTAACTACTATACTATAACTAGTAACTATAACTATATACTAACTACCATACTATAACTAGTAACTATAACTATATACTAACTACTATACTATAACTAGTAACTATAACTATATGATAACTACTATACTATAACTAGAAACTATAACTATATACTAACTACTATACTATAACTAGAAACTATAACTATACACTAACTACTATACTACAACTAGTAACTATAACTATATACTACTATACTATAACTAGTAACTATAACTATATGATAACTACTATAGTATAACTAGTAACTATAACTATACACTAAATACTATACTACAACTAGTAAAAATAAATATATATATTAACTACTATACTATAACTAGTAACTATAACTATATACTAACTACTATACTATAACTAATAACTATAACTATATACTAACTACTATACTATAACTAGTAACTATAACTATATATTAACTACTATACTATAACTAGAGACCAACTAGAACAGGGGTCAATCAAACAATCTGTGTCCACTTCTTTTTTTCTCTTTGTAAAGTCATCCAGTGAATTGGACCCTTTGGTTCTTACTGGTGGAATTCATTCATCAGTTGTGGTTCTTCTTGAGGCTCAGATGAACGTTGCACTTTGAGCATTTGAAGACAGTCTGGCCTTTACATTTTGGTCATTTACAACGTGACCCACAGCATCTGAATCACCTCCTGTGTTGGAAGAGCCTTAGCTGGAAATCCATGTTTCTTCTTTTGAAACTCACTTTCAATAAATCAGCATTGGGGGTAGAATGTATATGCTATCTCTGCTCCAGGGAATGAAAAAGATTTGATGGGAATACATGACAATAGGTGTTAAGGGGTTAAAAACATTTCATGAAGTGAAGTGAAGGTGGAGAGACGTTTGGAAACTGCAGGTCAGTCATTGTTCCTGATGTCCTGATGTGGCAGAGAAACACAGCGGTGTCTGCATAGAAGGATGCTGCTAAAACATCAAGACTGAGCGGACGAGTCGTAACAAACAGGTAACAGGGACATGTCACATTCAGCAGCTGCCTGCCGCAGCTTTTACTGACCTACCATCCACCACCATCAACTGCTATGAACCACCATGAACCAACATTCACTACCATCTACTGCTATGAACCATAGCCCACCACCATCTACTGCCATGAATCACCGTCCTCCACCATTCACGACCATCTACCGCCATGAGCCACCATCCACCGCCATGCACCAACATCCACCACCTCAATGAACCACCATTTACGACCATCTACTGCCATGAACCACCATCCACCACCATCTACTGCCATGAACCGCCATCCACCACCATTTACTGCCATGAACTGTCATCATCCACCATCTACTTCCATGAACCACCATCCACAACAACCTACTGCCATGAACCACCATCTACTGCCACCATCTACTGCTATGGACCACCATCCACCACCATTTACTTCCATGAACCAACATCTACTGCCATGAACCAGCATCCACCATCCTTCACCGCAATTTACTGCCATGAAATACAATGAACTGCCATCCACCACCATCCACCACCATTTATTGACATGAATCACTATCCCCCACCATCCACCAAAATCCACCAACATCTACTGCCATGAACCAACATCCACCATCATCCACCACCATCTACTGGGATGAACCACCATCCAACACCCTCTACTGCCATGTAGCACCATCCACCATCAACCGTCATCTACTGTTATGAACCATAATGCACCACCATTAACCATCATGATCCACCACCATCTACTGTTATGAACCATCATGCACCACCATTAACCATCATGATCCACCACCATCTACTGCCATGAACCACCAACTAACACCGTCCACCATTATCCACCACCAGCTACTGCCATTCACCACCATCTACTGCCATGAATTAGCATCCACCACCCTCCACCACAATCTACTTCCATGAACCACAGCTCACCACCATCTACTTCCATGAGCCACCATCCACCACCACCTACTGCCATGAACCACCATCTACCGCCATCTACTACCATGAACCACCATGAACAACCATCCACCACCATCTACTGGCAGGAACTGCCATTCACCACCATCTACTACCATGAACCACCATGAACCATCATCCACCACCATCTACTGCCATGAATCACCATCCACCACCATCTACTGCCATAAACTGCCATTCACAACCATCCACCATCATCATCTACCACCACCTACTGCCATGAACCACCATCCAACACCATCCACTAACATCCACCATCATCCACCACCATCTACTTACATGAACCACCATCTACTGGCATTAACCAGAATCCACTACCATCTACTGCCATGAACCACCATCTGCCACCATCCACCACCATTTACTGCCATGGACCACAATCCACCACGGTCCACCGCCATCTACTGCCATGAGCCACCACAAACCACCATCCACCGCCATCCAACTCCATCCACAACCATCCATTGCCATCTACTGGATGAACCATCATTATTCACCACCATTTAATGCCATTAATCACCATCCACAGCCATCCACCACCATACACCACCATCTACTGCCATGAAACACAATTCACTGCCATTTTCTGCCATGAACCGCCATGAACAGTCATGAACCGCCATCCACCACCATCCACCGCAATCTATTGCCATGAATCACCATCGACCATAATCCACCACCATCTACTGCCATGAATCACCATCCACCACCATCTACTGCCATAAACTGCCATTCACAACCATCCACCATCATCATCTACCACCACCTACTGCCATGAACCACCATCCAACACCATCCACTAACATCCACCATCATCCACCACCATCTACTTACATGAACCACCATCAACCATCATCCACCACCATCTACTGCCATGAATCACCATCCACCACCATCTACTGCCATAAACTGCCATTCACAACCATCCACCATCATCATCTACCACCACCTACTGCCATGAACCACCATCCAACACCATCCACTAACATCCACCATCATCCACCACCATCTACTTACATGAACCACCATCTACTGGCATTAACCAGAATCCACTACCATCTACTGCCATGAACCACCATCTGCCACCATCCACCACCATTTACTGCCATGGACCACAATCCACCACGGTCCACCGCCATCTACTGCCATGAGCCACCACAAACCACCATCCACCGCCATCCAACTCCATCCACAACCATCCATTGCCATCTACTGGATGAACCATCATTATTCACCACCATTTAATGCCATTAATCACCATCCACAGCCATCCACCACCATACACCACCATCTACTGCCATGAAACACAATTCACTGCCATTTTCTGCCATGAACCGCCATGAACAGTCATGAACCGCCATCCACCACCATCCACCGCAATCTATTGCCATGAATCACCATCGACCATAATCCACCACCATCTACTGCCTTCACCCACCATCCAACACCATCCACTACCATCCACCACCATCTACTCCCATGAACTACCATGAACCGCCATCCACCACTATCTACTGCCATGAATCACCATCCACCATCATCAATCGCGGTGGTGGATGATGGTTCATGGCAGTAGATGTGTGGTGGATGGCGGTGGATGATGGTTAATGGCAGTAGATAGTGGTGGATGGTGGTTCAAAGCAGTAGATGGTGGTGGATGATGGTGATGGATGGTGGGGGATGGCAGTTCTTGACAGTAGATGGTGGTGGATGCTGGTGGATGCTGGTTCATGGCAGTAAATGGTGGTGGATGGTGGTGGATGGTGCTTCATGGCAGTAAATGGTGGCGGATGGTGGTGGATAGTGATTCATGGCAGTAGATGGTCGTGGATGATGGTGGATGTTGGTGGATGGTGGTTCATATCAGTAAATGGTGGCAGATGGTGGTTCATGGCAGTTGATGGTGGTGTATGATGGTGGGTGGTGGTTCATGGTAGCAAATGGTGGTGGATGATGGCAGATGATGGTGGATGGTTATTCATCATAGTAGATGGTGGTGGATGGTGGTTCTTGGCAGTAGATTGTGGTGGATGATGGTGGATGGTCGTGGATGGTGGTTCATGGCAGTAGATGGTGGTAAATTGTGGTGGACGGCAGTGGATGATGGTTCATGGCAGTAGATGGTGGTGGATGGCGGTGGATGATGGTTAATGGCAGTAGATAATGGTGGATGGTCGTTCAAAGCAGTAGATGGTGGTGGATGATGGTGATGGATGGTGGGGGATGGCGGTTCTTGGCAGTAGATGGTGGTGGATGCTGGTGGATGCTGGTTCATGGCAGTAAATGGTGGCGGATGGTGGTGGATAGTGATTCATGTCAGTAGATCGTGGTGGATGATGGTGGATGCTGGTGGATGGTGTTTCATAGCAGTAAATGGTGGCGGATGATGGTGGATGGTGGTTCATGGCAGTTGATGGTGGTGTATGATGGTGGATGGTGGTTCATGGTAGCAAATGGTGGTGGATGATGGCAGATGGTGGTGGATGGTTATTCATGACTGTAGATGGTGGTGGATTGTGCTTCATAGCAGTAGATGATGGTGGATGGTGGTTCATGGTAGTAAATGGTGGTGGATGGTGATGGATGCTCATTAATGGTGGATGGTAGTGCATGGTGGTCGATGGTGGTTCATGTGATTCATGGCAGTAGATGGTGGGGGATGGTGGTTCATGGTGGTTCATGAGAGTAGATGGCGGTGGATGGTAGTGGATGGTGGTTCATGGTGGTGCATAGCAGTATATCGCGGGGGATCGTGGTGGATGCTGATTCATGGCAGTAAACAGTGGTGGATGATGGTGGATGTTGGTGCATGATGGTTCATAACAGTGGATGGTGATTGATGGTGGATGGTGGTGGATGGTGCTACATGGAAGTAGATGGTGTTGGATGGTGGATGGCAGTTCATGGCAGTAGATGGTGGTGGATCATGGTGGATGCTGATCCATGGCAGTAAAAACTGGTGGATGGCAGTGGATGGTGGTTCGTGGAAGTAGATGCTGGTGGATGGTGGTGGATGGCGTTGGATGGTCGTTCATGGTGTTTCATGGCCATAGATGGTGGTGGATGGCGGTTCATGGTAGTTAATGACAGTAGATGGCGGTGGATGCTTGTTCATGGAAGTTGATGGTAGTGGATGGTGGTTCAAGGCAGTAGATAGTGTTGGATGATGTTGGTGGATGGTGGTGGACAGCGGTTCTGGCAGTAGATGGTGGTGGTTCATAGCAGTCATGAACCATCATCCACCACCGTTCACTATCATATACTGCCATTATCCACCATGAACTGACATGAACCGCTATGAACCACCATGAACCACCATGAACCACAGAAATGAGGGCAGGGGAGGAATCTTGTGCATCAAACAGAGCACAGAGCCCTGTCTTTGAGACAATAGAAAGTTGCTGAGTTGCATCCAGATACTGCATTTTTGAAAAGCGAAAGAATCATTATATCTCATTTAATTATTTTTCCTTTAAATCCATGTTATGATGAGGTGTAACCCTAAAAACTTGGTATCAAGTTTCATAGTTTCACAGTTTTACAAAACTAAAAACACATGTTATCAACTAGTTTTATATTCTAGGTGGATTAAATATTTAAAAATTATCATTCATTTCCAGTTACACCATTTGATATTTTGTGTCAAAAAAATTGCACAAAATCATTATTTTTGAAAAAAAAATTATCAATGGACTTTTAAATAACAAGAAATCAACATGAACACACAATGTACATTTAGAGAGACCTGATGAAACTGAAAACTGTATTTAAATGTTTTTAACTTTATCATCTTCCCAAACTGTCATTGTTGCTGACCCTTATATTGACTCTCAAGAAGTTGAATGTGACATGTTTAAATGACATTGAGCAGATATTTAATCATTTTATGTTTAACAGTTGTTGAATTAATAAGATTAGGTCATTAAAAGAATTTTATCTGTGAATAAAGTAGTTGACGGTGAAAAAACACAGGCAGTGGAAAACTGCAAAAGCTTTACTTCCCCAGGCTGCTGGGATTGAAAACATTCTGTTCAAGGTCAAAACGTAAGAAACATCTTTGAATTAAGTTAAATATTAAAAAAACCTTGATGTACAAACAGTTCACTACAACATCAAGTTATTTTAAGACCTTTGCATTTGTTTATGAAATGTGCTTTTAATTCATTGTCTCATATTTCAGTATTCATTATTCATCAGGTTTTGGACCCATAAAGGGCTGCTTCTGGCCCCCAGGCCACATGTTTGGCAACCCTGCTGACCGTTTATTAAACTATTATACTCCCATATTATTTATTTTATGCTTAGATATTTCCAACAGTTTTATTGATTTCTCTTCGTATTATCAGACATGCGTTTTAATTAACAGCTTTTATAGTGAAGTGTAAGTTTTAACATCATGTCTCTGTTCTCATTCTGTGGTTTAATTACAGCAGCATCACCATCCATCTACTTTTATTACTCAGTGACACTGGCACTGAAACTATCTGTCAGCAGCCTTGTTCTATGATGACACACATTCATCACTGTCACACACACACACACACACACACACACACACACACACACACACACACACACACACACACACACACACACACACACACACACACACACACACACCCATACTAGACTTGAGACCAATTGGTCAGGACACCAGATGGTGGTATGTTATTATCATTTATAGTGGTGGTATGTTTTTTTTTCTTAGGATATGGATATCTGACCCAGCTCGTCAGTTTCCTTAAGGTCATGTGTTTTATTTTGTCTTAATTTTATGATTCTTGTTTCCTGTTTTATTGTGATACTTACCTCTCCTCTCATTTCAGACCACCTCACTTCCTGCTCCTTGTTTTTCCCTCCAGTCTGATTGTATGCTCCGCCCTCATTGGATCCACCTGTGTCTCGTTACCAGTCCCCTCTCTTGTGTATTTAATCTGTGTTTTCCCTCGACTCTGTGCCAGTTCATCTTGTACCTTAGTGCTTTATGGCTCAGCCTTTGTTACTGCTTGTGATTGGGTTCTCTTGGTTTTTTTGACTTTTGTCTGTCTGCTGACCTCTGCCTTTGCCTAGCCATTTTTGGGTTTGGACATTATTCGATGATACCAATAGTGGGGAGAAAGTTAAGTTTATTATGTCTATTGTTGTATTGTAACTTGTAGAAATGAATAACCATCAATATCTGTTTGTTTTCAGAGCAGTGAGTCTCCCCTGTATTGTGGTGGATTCCTGTTTTAAACTCCCAGCGGGAAAAGGAATTCAGTTCTGTTCAGTCAGAGGATGTCATGTGCAGCAGTGTGTTTGCTTAAATCCTTTCGCTCAGGCCAGGTCTAATATACCACAATATAAATTTCAGGCCATATCACCCACCTCTAAATTTGTCTACATACTCCCCTCAACCTAATTATTGCATATTTTTTAATTTTTTTGTTTTTCTTGATTGCTATTATTTTGTGATACAGTAGTTCTACTTTAACAGCATCAGCAGCCAATCCTCTAATAGTGTAAAAATAGCAGAGTTACTACACGTTTGATGTTAGTGAATTGACGAAAACATTTGCAATAATTGTTTTTATATAGGGCTTTTCTGGGATTTTCTTAGCTTAACAGTCTGGTGCAAATATGTAAATATTCAGTGTGTAGGAGGAAAAAAGCCAAGCGATAATTTGAGGTTGAATAATAATGTGTAACTTCATAAATAAGTCAGTAAATCAGGCTGGTTGCACAACATTTGAAGAACAGGAAATAAATAGGAAATGGTGTTCAGATGAATCATCAGCTCAGTGTTTCAGAGACATTTGTTGTAGTAACACACATTCACATGAACACTTCATGTTTCAAGCCTGTCTTAAAACATCTGAGGAGCACAAATAAACCGTGAAACATTTTTCTTGCTGTAAACTCCATAATGTTTTTAAATGACAATACATTTTGACCTTTCAAAATTACAGCCTTTTTAGTGCTAAAGTTCCTATCAATCCACTTCAGATCAGTGTTTATAACAACCAGTTCCTCTAAACTTGAGGCCATGGTTCTCAGAAAGGGTTTATTAATTGATGAAACTGCTGAGAATTATTTTTATTGTTTAGAAAAAGAAATGTTATCAGTGATGCTGGCAACCTTCAATTGATCCATATAATAGTAAACCCAGTCTATGAGATCATTGATTGAATTATTATTCTATTATATAATGATGTTAATAAAAATTAAAGCATCTGAATCTGTGTGAAAAGATTCAATAACCAAGTGGTTTTTTTTTGTTGTTTTTTTTTTACATTTTGTGTATGCCATATTTAAATTAATATAATTATATGAATTTATTATACTTTCTCAAATTCCTAAATTTCTGAAAATTTCTTTTTCAGGAATTTAACCCATTAATCCAACATTCTCCTCCTACTCCTCCTCCTGACTCGAGTGTGGAACAAGAGATTGTTCAGAACAATAAAAGAAAAATTTCAATAAAAAATATTGTCAGTCATATTTTGTTCAATAGTTAACATAAATTATCTTAAATTAAAATCGTGAATTAATAAACTTCTCTACTTCTTTATCCACATATTTATCTGGCTTTGCATTTTAAAGTTTTTGTCATCATCCTGTAACGTAATTGTTGATAAAAACAAAAAAACAGAAAACAGCGTCTGGTACCAACTGGGTTGATTGAAATGTAAAATAGATCTTAAGCCTAAGAGTAAAAAAACATTTGGTAATTGTCTTTTTTATTTTTTTGCTTGCTAACATATTCACTGTAATGAATGCATATGCCAAACGAAATAAATTCATGCAGGAGTGCAGGGTTTTTGTTGAAACCTTTTCTGAAGTTTCTCAGAACTCCACCTCTTTCTCCTTTCAGAAACACAAGTGTTGAATATGTGATATTAATATATGTAATATTCATATATAATATTATAATATATATAATATTAAATATGTGTGAATATTTTACAGTCCTTGACAATCATTTTAACATTTTCACAATCAAAACTGCATCAACAAATATTTCAATTCAAGCAGCTACAGAATCTTCTGGTAAATTCACAGTAAAATAACTTGTTATACCCTAATGATGGATAAATAAATCACAACAGCAACAGAATTCTGTAGTGGGCTTTACTGTATCTTAACATTTGTTCTTAACCTGGTGCAATAAACTCAGAAATAGACAAGCAGAGTACAACCAGTTACTCTCAGTACATCACATCAGTAACAACAAGCAGCAGTGTCAGTCATCTGGAGGTTTATCTACAGCACATATACAGCACTACATCCATTTCCTGCCTAAATACATACATTTCAATGCAGGAGTCATGACTAGGGACCAGAATTAGCACCATTCATCATGCAAGTGGCCAAAAATTAACAATGGTAATAATCTATTGAGCGGCTGAGTCAAATTAATCTGCAGCTTACTGCATGCTACTGTAATACTGAGACTAATATGACATTCTAAATAGTAATAATTGTAAATTGCAATGGTAAAAAAGCTATTTATTAGTTTTGGAAACTGCATAAACTGTCTAGAATTTGAATAATCTTTATTATTTCAAGCATATATTATTTATATTTTTGTGTTAATGCAGCATATTTCCACCCACAGTGATCTGAATGTTGTCATTTAATAGAAACATCTGTAAAACTGTCTGAGATATTCAAGTTCACGTTGTCTACTGATGCAGTGAAAGTAAAAAAAAAACACAACAAAACCAACATGACGAGGCAGAAACATGCATAAATACTGTGATTTCACATCACAGAGTATTTCTTATCACAATATACAAAATATTAAAAAACATTTTTTAAAAGGTTAATATCTGTCACACATTCATACTGCACACACTTAATTCCCCACAAACTCGCTGAATCTAGCATTAATTTATTTAAAATACATGAATAGTTTGTGTGTTGTCAGGCTGACATGATGCATATCTACAGCTGAATCTCTGCTAACATGGACACAGCAGCAACACAGCAACACTACTACTGGCATTTTATTAGAAAGAGCCACGATAGGCCCCGCCCCCTCTCCCCCACCCCTCCCCTACCCCCAAAAAACAATACTGCTCCATTATGATAAATGCTGGGATTAAAACTATCTGACTACTGGTGAGTACTACAGGTATCTGGTGTATATTATAGGTGACTGGTGTGTACTGTGTGTACTGTGGGTAATGTGGGTACCAGATATGCGTTGCACTGAGATCTAATAGACATGGTGACATCACTAGAAAGCATCTGGTTAAGAAACCACAAGTGGGAGGATCAGACGTTGATGCAGCAAATATATCAGCAGCTGAACCTTGATGATGATGATTTAAAGTAAAAAATACCAAACGCTTCATTCAGGCTCCAGTGTGCAGATTTTCAGTTTTTCTTACATGTGTGAGCTGAAGGTCTTTAGGTTGTGGATGTGTGACATCACACCTTTACACAGCCTGTTGATGCCATCTCACCATTATGTGTAAACCATGCTGCTGAGGGTCAGAGTGGTTCCTCTGGGGTAGGTCGTACTGGGGGATGGAAGGTGGACAGAGCTGGACCAGGGCTGTGACATTCTGACCACATTGGTGTGCAATCTGCTTCTCTTCACTTTATTCTCCAATTTTTATATTTTTTCCATATATACACAGTGATGTTACACTCACATTTACTAAGGTCACCTCTGTGAAATGCTGCAAAAACAAACTAAAGTCTAGTTTCTACTTCAGCTACATCATCGACTGACTTCACCTCCAATAAATCCTGACTACATGTCTACGTGAACCTCCAGGGCTGTGATTGGTCAGTTCAGTCGTGGTGGTCTAAAGTCTCCTCCACAAACAGCTTCTCTGTTGCTTCCACTTCAACATTTGGAATAAAATCATTTTCTCTTTGATATCAATGAGCTACAAACACACACACTGCATCCTGGTACAAGAACGAAAGAAAAAACAGCAAAAGAAAAAACCTCTGGTACATCCACTCCAGAATATGTTATTTAGGTGTTTTTTTCCTGTTTTTCTGTCTTGTGCTGGACTTTCTTTAGTTTTTTTTTTTTTTACCTGGTGTACGGTTGCTACTGTGAAGACGAAGCATTGATTCATCAGACCAACATGTTCCCTCAACACAGAACTAAGAATGAACAAGGTCTGATGCTGTAGCTACATAGCAGAAGTAGAAACTAGACTTTAGAAGAATAAACTAGGCTTTAGAAGTAGAAACTAGGCTTTCAGTGTGGAGCTTCTCAGTGTCTCTACATGTTGAGTCAAACTGACTGAAACAGTTCATTTAACACCACTGTAGCTGCACATTGGCTCATTCTAGCTCTCTGATTGGCTTAATGGTATGTCTGTCAACTGTATTACCCAATGATGACAGCTGTCAGTACAGAGATGTTCTGTCATCCATGAATTAAATGTATCAGAATATAAAGTGATAACGAAACAAAAAATAAATCAGCTGATTTAGCCAATGTAAATACTATTGTATGTCTGCTGCATCACAGATAAAGTCAGTAACGTCTCTGAAATCCAGAATGAGTTCATGCTTCCGAAATGTCACACACAGAGCACATTAATAATTGTTTGGTTCAGAGTAAAAAGCTCAAAATGAATCAGAACAGATACCTTCACGTTCTGACATTTTATGGACCAAACAATGCAAAGCAGATATTGATTAATTTATATAATAAATTATATAATAAATTAATCAGGTTCAATTTTGCTGTTTTGCTGCATTTGATTTGCTGGCTCCTGATTGGTTAAAATGTCACATGCTGAATGTGTGTCAGTTAACTTCAGAGCCTGGAGACTCACACCAGTCTTTGCTGTGGTTTGATGCTTTTATTTTGTACTTAAGCAAATGAAATCTGAAATAAATGGCTGAAACATGGTTTAAGTTTTATTGAATTCTTAGATTCTACAGCTAAGGCAGATGGAGTAGATGGAGCTACACTAACAGATAATGAATCATTAGTTGCAGCCTCCAAGGGATATATATTCTTTTCCAACAACCAAGTATAAAGGTTTGCTAGGATAATATTTTTTTGTGATCTATAGATCTACTCTTGGTCGGTTTACCTCATTAAGGTGCTTATCTTTGGAATTAATTACCCCAATATGTTAAAAAATATATGTGCCATCATTAAAGTCTTAAAAAGTACCATTAACCACATAATATCTATAGTTAAGTGGAATTCTATGTTGCTGTTTTAAGTTTTCTTTATGTATATATTCTTTCTCTCTTCTTTTTTATTCTATATATTTAATATTTTATAGCTTTTAATTAGTTTTCTTTTCTTTTTCAATTTTCCTCAGAATACAATGGTTTCTAACCTTTATATTTACTTTTTTGGTTGATGCTCCCATATCACTCAATAAGGTTTCATGTCTCATCTGCATATTTATTTTTTTTTTTAATTAACTATGATGTTTCCCGCTTGTACAAAAGAACCCACTGGATATTGTGTTATTATTAGTGGCAGCAGGGAAGGCTGAGACTGACTGACACATGGAATCTATACAACTTTGCACATTCTGTTTATTCAGTGTTCTGATCCTGAGTTTGATCCAGGTGAAACGTCCAGCTTTACCCGACCAGAGTCAGTGTTTGGTGAATGTGTCCCAGCATGCATATGACTGAAGGCTTTTTAAGGGACAGAGGAGGAGCTGTCGTACTCCATGGAGGCGTGATCCAGGCTGCTGTAGCCGTTCATCTTCTTCAACTTCAGCTGGTCCACGTGCACCAGGCCCTGCGTCTCCAGGACTGCTTCCTTCTTGGTGAACATGCGGCTGATCTCCATGAAGGTCTTGTTCTTGGTCTCAGGGATGACGATGTAGACGTAGACGGCCACGGCCACGCAAACGCCGCCGAACACCAGGTAGCAGTAGGCGCCTGCCGACATCTACAGACAGAAAACAGAGGCTGAGACCAAGAGTCTGAGACCAAGAGTCTGAGACCAAGAGTCTGAGACCAAGAGTCTGAGACCAAGAGTCTGAGACCAAGAGTCTGAGACCAAGAGTCTGAGACCAAGAGTCTGAGGAGGGATTTAGTGATGCAGAACAGACATGAGGAAAAAGTTGCTGATCTACAGAGGAAAGAGATTTTGGATTTATTGGATTTGATTTAAAATGGACAGAAGCTGAAAGAAAAGGAGAAATCAAGAGCAGATATAATGCCAGAAAGAAAGAAGGGATGAACTATGAAGGATATAAGGGTGAAAGGAAGGAAGGACATCTTTGATTAACTTCACGTCCTTAAAGTCCTATTTAATACATTAAGACTTTAGCTTCTAATTATTTCACTTCACTAATTTTAATCTGTGATTTAACACTTCACCAGCACTTTCTGTATTACTGTTTTTTTCCCTGTTATTGTTTTTTGAAATATAAAACCTAAAGACCTGTACCTGTAAGAAGGGGAAAACGAAGCCCACGGTGAAGTTGGACAGCCAGTTCAGTGATCCTCCTACGATGTAGGCGGCAGGGCGGTGGGACTGTTTAAACAGCTCTGCTGTGATCAGGAAGGGAACTCCAGCTGAAACAAAACCACATCACACCCAATGAGTCCAGTAACGAGTCTGTTAATGAGTCTGTTAACGAGTCCATTAAAGCCTCAACTCAGTAGTCCACAGGTGACTTTAACGTGTTTCTCCCTAGGTCTCCACCAGCGGGGGATTTCTTTTATGGAAAAATGCAAATGTATTTATTGTGCTTAAAAGGGAACAGTCACCATATGATAATAATACGTTTTATATAGGAACTTAAAACTTGGAAACCTATGTAGTAGGTTATAGAAAGTCACCAGATAGAAAAGAGTTGGACTTTATTTATGTGACATAAGAATGAACATGAACAATAGCTGCTCTAACAGTTTAAACAAGCTTCATGTAATTTAAATGAGAAATGCACCTTCTACTGCTGAGAGAATGTGTGTGAATATATTATTCATCACTGTGATCTGATTATTAATGTTCATTCATCATCTTTCACACTAAAGACTAATTACAGAAAAACAGAATCAGCCAATCAGATGAGGGTCATATATCAAACAATACACATTACTATTCTATTATTATCTTCTATCATTAAGCAGAATAATTTGTCTCTATTACATGTTTCTCAGCATAACTGCAAACAAATACTACATATTTATCACTTTGCAAAAGATTCTCCAGGATATACATCTACATTTATGTGTAAAAATGAAGTGGAATTGATTTTTTAGTGCATTTTTTAAAGTGATTCCCTTCATGAAGTTCTTCAGCATGGCAGCCAGAGGGCAACATTTCATAACAGAAACAGACTAAGGAACTGATGGGTTGGTCAGTAATATCCTGTGTGTGTGTGTGTGTGTGTGTGTGTGTGTGTGTGTGTGTGTGTGTGTGTGTGTGTGTGTGTGTGTGTGTGTGTGTGTGTGTGTGTGTGTGTGTGTGTGTGTGTGTGTGTGTGTCTGTGTGTGTGTGTATGTGTGTCTTTGTGTGTGTGTCCAACACAAGGTGCAGAAAATACTTAACCACATTTCAATTTAACAATTAGACAGTCCACAACCCAAACATCAGATTACTATTACAGAAGACAAAATAAACCAGAAAATAATCAGAGAAGAGAAGCTGGAACCAGAGAATTTGGACATTTTCTTCTTAGAAAATGACTCAAATCAATTAAGCGATTATCAAAATAATTGTTGAATAATGTAATAGTTGGAAACTAATAAATTAAAGGACTAATCGCTGCAGCTCTAGTTTCAATGTGTTGCACTCTACAAACTAAATGTCATCTTCTGAGATGTGGATGAAGTCACCTGGACCGATGCAGAATCCAGCAATGATACCGACCACACAGCACACGCTGAAGTATCGCATTAATATCAGGTGAGTCTGTAGGAGAAAACAGCAGGAGTCAGTCAGAACGACACAACAACATTTATTACATCAGGTATTACATCAGTTATTACATCATTTACTACATCAGTCACACTGGGAACATCTCAGGTTAGAGAATCACCAAAAACATACAGATCTGTCCACACCTGTCTACACACCTGTCTACACACCTGTCTACACACCTGTCTACACACCTGTCTACTCACCTGTCTACACACCTGTCTACACACCTGTCTACACACCTGTCTACTCACCTGTCTACTCACCTGTCTACTCACCTGTCTACACACCTGTCTACTCACCTGTCTACTCACCTGTCTACAAACCTGTCTACATACTTGTCTACTCACCTGTCTACTCACCTGTCTACACACCTGTCTACTCACCTGTCTACTCACCTGTCTACTGTCCAAACACCTGTCTACAGATTTGTCTACACATCTGTCCAAAAATCTGTCTAAACACCTTGCTTCATAGTACAGACTTCAGGAGTCTGAAAACAATGTAAACACACACACACACAACACACACACACACACACACACACACACACACACACACACACACACACACACACACACACACACACACACACACACACACACACACACCTGTAAAATGAGGGATAACGTGATTCCAGCGCTGCATATCCCCATCATGGCGAAACCTCCGATCATCAGTGGCCTCCTGCCCAGCTTCTCTATGGTGAAACACTACAGGACACAACGTCATCCTATACACTACTGTTATTATAAAACCAGTGTTATCTATAGACTACTGTTATTATAAAACCAGTGTTATCTATAGACTACTGTTATTATAAAACCAGTGTTATCTATAGACTACTGTTATTATAAAACCAGTGTGATGTATAGATACTGTTATTATAAAACCAGTGTGATCTATAGACTACTCGTCTCGTCTCGTCTCGTCTTCTTCCTCTTATCCGTAATCGGGTCGCGGGGGCAGCAGCTTCAGCAGGGAAGCCCAGACTTCCCTCTCCCCAGCTACTTCCTCCAGCTCTTCCGGGGGGACCCCAAGGCGTTCCCAGACCACCCGAGAGACATAGTCTCTCCAGCGTGTCCTGGGTCTTCCCCGGGGCCGCCGCCCGGAGGGACGTGCCCGGAACACCTCACCAGGGAGGCGTCCAGGAGGCATCCTCACTAGATGCCCGAGCCACCTCAACTGGCTCCTCTCGATGTGGAGGAGCAGCGGTTCTACTCTGAGCTCCTCGCGGATGACCGAGCTTCTCACCCTATCTCTAAGGGAGAGCCCAGCCACCCGGCGAAGGAAACCCATTTCGGCCGCTTGTATTCGCGATCTCGTTCTTTCGGTCACTACCCAAAGCTCGTGACCATAGGTGAGGGTAGGAACGTAGACTGACTGGTAAATCAGGAGCTTCGCCTTTCGGCTCAGCTCCTTCTTCACCACGACGGACCGATGCAGGGCCCGCATCACTGCAGACGCCGCACCGATCCGCCGGTCAATCTCCCGCTCCATCCTCCCCCCACTCGTGAACAAGACCCCGAGATACTTGAACTCCTCCACTTGAGGCAGGATCTCATCCCCGACCTGGAGTCGACACTCCACCCTTTTCCGGTCCAGAACCATGGCCTCGGATTTGGAGGTGCTGATTTTCATCCCAGCCGCTTCACACTCGGCTGCGAACTGCTCCAGTGAGAGCTGAAGGTCACGGCTCGATGAAGCCAACAGGACCAGATCGTCCGCAAATAGCAACGACCCAATCCTGAGGCCACCAAACCGCAGCCCCTCGACGCCCTGGCTGCGCCTAGAAATTCTGTCCATAAAAGTTATGAACAGAATCGGTGACAAAGGGCAGCCCTGACGGAGTCCAACCCCCACTGGAAACAAGTTCGTCTTATTACCGGCAATGCGGACCAAGCTCTGGCACCGAGAGTACAGGGACCGGACAGCCCGTGTCAACGGGTCCGGGACCCCATACTCCCGGAGCACCCCCCACAGGACTGCCCGAGGGACACGGTCGAACGCCTTCTCCAGATCCACAAAACACATGTAGACTGGTTGGGCGAACTCCCACGCACCCTCAAGCACCCTGCTAAGGGTATAGAGCTGGTCCACAGTTCCACGACCAGGACGAAAACCACACTGCTCCTCCTGAATCCGAGGTTCGACTATCTTACGGACCCTCCTCTCCAGTACCCCCGAATAGACTTTCCCAGGGAGGCTGAGGAGTGTGATCCCTCTATAGTTGGAACACACCCTCTGGTCCCCCCTTTTATAAAGGGGAACCACCACCCCGGTTTGCCAGTCCAGAGGCACTGCCCCCGATGTCCACGCGATGTTGCAGAGACGTGTCAACCAAGACAGCCCTACAACATCCAGAGCCTTGAGGAACTCAGGGCGAATCTCATCCACCCCCGGGGCCTTGCC
Source organism: Lepturacanthus savala (assembly GCA_030544235.1). Lineage (NCBI taxonomy): Eukaryota > Metazoa > Chordata > Actinopteri > Scombriformes > Trichiuridae > Lepturacanthus > Lepturacanthus savala. The sequence goes on along the minus strand of CM060478.1, from coordinate 25,052,108 downwards.
GCCGAGGAGCTTTTTGACTACCTCGGCGATCTCAGCCCCAGAGATAGGCGAGTCCACCACTGATCCCCCAGACTCTGCTTCTTCAACAGAAGACGTGCTGGTGGGATTGAGGAGGTCTTCGAAGTATTCCCCCCACCGATCCAGGACGTCCCGAGTCGAGGTCAGCAGCACCCCGTCTCCACTGAACACAGTGTCAACGGTGCGCCGCTTTCCCCTCCTGAGACGCCGAATGGTGGTCCAGAACTTCCTCGAAGCCGTTCGAAAGTCTTTCTCCATGGCCTCACCGAACTCCTCCCACGCCCGAGTTTTTGCCTCGGCAACCACCGAGGCTGCGATCCGCTTAGCACGCCGATACCCGTCAGCTGCTTCCGGAGACCCACAGGCCAAGAAGGTTCTGTAGGACTCCTTCTTCAGCTTGACGGCATCCCTTACCGCCGGTGTCCACCAGCGGGTTCGGGGATTGCCGCCACGACAGGCACCGACGACCTTACGGCCACAGCTCCGATCAGCCGCCTCAACAATAGAGGCGCGGAACAAGGTCCACTCGGACTCAATGTCCCCCGCCTCCCCCGGGACGTGGGTGAAGCTCTCCCGGAGGTGCGAGTTGAAGTTCCTTCTGACAGGAGATTCGTCCAGACGTTCCCAGCAAACCCTCACAGAACGTTTGGGTCTGCCAGGTCTGACCGGCCTCTTCCCCCACCATCGGAGCCAACTCACTACCAGGTGGTGATCAGTTGACAGCTCCGCCCCTCTCTTCACCCGAGTGTCCAGGACATGAGGCCGCAAGTCCGACGACACGACAACAAAGTCGATCATCGAACTGCGGCCAAGGGTGTCCTGGTGCCAAGTGCACATATGGACACCCTTATGCCTGAACATGGTGTTCGCTATGGACAATCCATGACGAGCACAGAAGTCCAACAACGAAACACCATTCGGGTTCAGATCAGGGGGGCCGTTCCTCCCAATCACGCCTCTCCAGGTCACACTGTCATTGCCCACGTGAGCATTGAAGTCCCCCAGGAGGACGATGGAGTCCCCAGAAGGGGCGCCCTCCAGCACCCTATCCAAGGACTCCAAGAAGGGTGGGTACTCTGAACTGTCATTCGGCGCATAGGCACAAACGACAGTCAGGACCCGTCCCCCCACCCGAAGGCGGAGGGAGGCTACCCTCTCGTCCACCGGGGTGAACCCCAATGTAAAGGCACCGAGCCGGGGGGAAACAAGCATTCCCACCCCAGCTCTGCGCCTCTCACCGGGGGCAACTCCAGAGTGGTAGAGAATCCAACCCCTCTCGAGGAAACTGGTTCCGGAGCCCACACTGTGCGTCGAGGCGAGCCCGACTATATCTAGTCGGTATCTCTCAACCTCGTGTGAAAACCGGTAAAAACCGGTGTGATCTATAGACTACTGTTATTATAAAACCAGTGTGATCTATAGACTACTAGTATTATAAAACCAGTGTTATCTATAGGCTACTATTATTATAAAACCAGTGTTATCTATAGCCTACAGTTATTATAAAACCGGTGTGATCTATAGACTACTGTTATTATAAAACCAGTGTTATCTATAGACTACTATTATTATAAAACCAGTGTTATCTATAGACTACTATTATTATAAAACCAGTGTGATCTATAGACTACTGTTATTATAAAACCAGTGTGATCTATAGACTACTAGTATTATAAAACCAGTGTTATCTATAGACTACTATTATTATAAAACCAGTGTTATCTATAGCCTACAGTTATTATAAAACCGGTGTGATCTATAGACTACTGTTATTATAAAACCAGTGTTATCTATAGACTACTATTATTATAAAACCAGTGTTATCTATAGACTACTGTTATTATAAAACCAGTGTTATCTATAGACTACTATTATTATAAAACCAGTGTTATCTATAGACTACTGTTATTATAAAACCAGTGTTATCTATAGACTACTGTTATTATAAAACCAGTGTGATCTATAGACTACAGTTATCTATAGACTACTAGTATTATAAAACCGGTGTGATCTATAGACTACTGTTATTATAAAACCGGTGTGATCTATAGACTACTGTTATTATAAAACCAGTGTTATCTATAGACTACTGTTATTATAAAACCAGTGTTATCTATAGACTACTGTTATTATAAAACCAGTGTGATCTATAGACTACTGTTATTATAAAACCAGTGTGATCTATAGACTACTGTTATTATAAAACCAGTGTTATCTATAGACTACTGTTATTATAAAACCAGTGTGATGTATAGACTACTGTTATTATAAAACCAGTGTTATCTATAGACTACTGTTATTATAAAACCGGTGTGATCTATAGACTACTGTTATTATAAAACCAGTGTGATCTATAGACTACTGTTATTATAAAACCAGTGTTATCTATAGACTACTGTTATTATAAAACCAGTGTGATCTATAGACTACTGTTATTATAAAACCAGTGTTATCTATAGACTACTGTTATTATAAAACCAGTGTGATGTATAGACTACTGTTATTATAAAACCAGTGTTATCTATAGACTACTGTTATTATAAAACCGGTGTGATCTATAGACTACTGTTATTATAAAACCAGTGTGATCTATAGACTACTGTTATTATAAAACCCTAACCCAGAGCTCTATAGACTGACCCCTATGAGTCCAGCGATGATTTCTATGATCCCTGTGCCTGCTGTGGTGTACTGGATCTCAGGTTTGGGGATTCCTGCATTCTGGAATATGTCATTAGTGTAGAACCAGATCTGTGAAACAAAAGAAAATAAGTGATAAATAAATAAATGAGATAAATGAACAGGGAACTTTCTGTCAAACACCAACATTAATAATCTTCTTTAACATAATATTTCATGATTCATTCATAGAATGTTGGACAAGACTTACATTGGACTATTTAACGATCTGCTTCTAAATCTACCCTTACTACATGTAGGACATTTATGTCAAGTTGTGTCTCTGTGAGAAGGAATTTTAACCTGTGGTAGAGCTGCAACACCTGATTGATTATTTGTGAACATGAATTGCCAACTGATTCTGATAATCGATAAATGGATTAGTCACTTTTGTCCAAAAGTGAAAAGAAAATGTCCAAATTCTCTGATGCCAGCTTCTCTTCTCAGATTATTTTCTGGTTTCTTTAGTCTCATACAGTGTTGAGCATGTTACTTTGTCATTGACCCTTACGTCATATTATATTATATTATATTACACTAATAATAGTAAACTGATGATCTTTGGGTTGTGGACTGTTGGTCTGGACAAAAAAAGACATTTTAGGTTGAATCTTCAACTTTGGAACCACTGATCTACATTTTACACCATTTCATATTTTTTATCATAGTTTTGGCATTTTCTCTCATATTTTTTCCTTTGGAATTTTGAATCCTGGCTCTTTAACTCACCGCATCGATGCCAGACAGCTGCATCCCGATGTTAATGACCACCACGCTGAGGATCTGCCAGCGGACCGAGTCGTCCAACAGCAGCTTCCACACCGACACCGTCTCAATGGAGGACAGCGAGCGCTGCTCCTCTTGCATCTCCTCGATCTCAGCCTGGAGGTTACACCTGGTTCGGTACCACTTCAGAGCTGGGACACAGGATGAAAAGCTCTGAGTTTACATGTTCCTGCTCTCCAGAGGACGAGCCTTTTTCATCACCCACCGGTATTGGGGGTTTAATCCATGAATCAGTTTATGTTAAACTCAGAGTAACTTAACTCTGAGATGAGAGAAAGTTATCTGTTTCAGAAAAAGAGGGAGCTGAAACTCTGACTCAGTCTCCATGGTAACAGACTCAGTCTCCATGGTAACAGTCTCCATTAACATAACCTGCTGCTGGCAGGGTTATTGTAGAAACCGTGAGTTTCTACCTCCCTCATGAAGAAGCTCTTCAACATGGATTGTCCATTAATTCTCAATCTGATCAAAGCTCAAATTATTAGAAACACTTTACATCACCAGAGAATCTTCAGAGACTGGATATCCTGTCAATTATTTACAGAGGAATTTAATTCATTGAATTTATTTATTAAAAAGTAGGCTATATAGCCCCGTTTTGAACAAAACTCTATTTTTTTTAATTAATATGTTATTTAGTGTTTGTGCTCATATCATCACATTTAAATGACTTTAATATGTATAAAATAAAAATGTCTAAACACACTTGTTACAGTTAAATAATGTGTTGGCTGCATTAATACCTCTACTTCTATCCAGGTTAAATAACTACAGCTTTTTATTCTGCAGTCATATCTGTTGCCATGGTTACTCATGGTATCGGCTCTCCATTGATCATGAAAGTGTAACTCAAGGTAAACATATTCAGAGTTGATAAACTAATTCAGATCAGCTGTTCTGGAACCAGATACTCAGAGTTTATCATCTCAGAGTAAGTTAACTCAGAGTTGAAGGACAAACTCAGAGTTTGTTGAACCTCCTTTCGGTTTGTCTGTAATACTGACCTGTGATGGTGGCGTGGACGTTGTGCTTCTCAATCAACAGGTACCTGGGGCTCTCTGGGAACCATGGCAACAGTATCAGCTGGATGAAGGTCGGCACCATCACAATGGAGAGAAACAGGGGCCAGTACTCCTCCTGGAACCAGGATTATCCATGATGTTATATTAGGTTTGAGTGGATTTTGGTTGATAAAGTGATTTGTTGTTTGCAAAAACAACACTGATGGATGATTTTATTCATTGACTTCACATCTTTTCTTCTCCCCAAGGTTTAAAGTCCATTTGTTTTTTTCCACAATTTCGTGAGATTTTGATGAAAATGACAAATTCATGAAATGACAAATGGTGTAACAAAAGAATGATCATTTTAAATATTTAATCTGCCTAGAACATAATGTTCAAATTCTCTGGTTCCAGTTTCCCAAATCTGACTATTTTCTGGTTTCTTTAGTCTTCTATAGTGTTGAGCATGTTACTTTGTCATTGACCCTTATATTATGTTATATTACACTATTGCATTTCACATTAACACTGTGTGAATCTTCTAGTTTTTGCTGGATGATGGAAAATGTTCTCCACAGATCTTCATCTGTTTTTTTTTCTTTTTAATCCATCCATGTATTTAACACATAACGTAACAAATGAAAATGTGAAGAAATATAGTGTAGTCAGGCAGTGGAGATGATGAGGAATCAGAGTGACTGGATTTAATGGTCCACAGTTATAAACAGCAGCATTTCTAATGCAGACAGATGTTTTTACAGCAGGTGCTACAGCTACATTCCTGTAAGCACTCTGGGGTTTTGTCTAGTTTCCTAGATTTGGATCAAATTTAGTCTTTTCTCTAAAAGCAGCATGTTTCATAAAGAATGTTTTGAGCTGTTGACCAGTGAATCTAATGTAATATAAAAACAACTTTTCCCAATTAACCCTTTATTGCATGGAATATTATTTAGACATGGTACAAAATGTGTTTATTACTTAAAATGACCTAAATAGTAGATATTTTTAAGAAATATAAGAAAAAGTTATCAACATGGTCTCAGGATAGTTTCATACTATGTAAGTCAGTGGGACTCCATTAGGTTTATACACTAGGAATTTATCATATTTGCATATATATATATATATATATATATATATATATATATATATATATATATATATATATATATATATATACATATATATATACATATATATTTCCAAAATTCTGAATAAAAGTCAACCTTCAGTCGTGAGACAGTGATGCTCACATGTCAAATGTCCATGAGCAAACAGGATATCCTGGTCATGTGACCTCATAAATGTCCTTCAAAATAAAAGCCCCCTTTGCACACCTCACTGTAAAAACATAGATTTTCTATCACAGCTTTTTAGAAAAATGAAGATAAAGTCATCGCTGCCTTATGGAAACACTATGTAACAGATGGTTAAAATGTTTAAAAATGACTTAACCTCGGTCTGAGACATTTTTTAGACATTAGGTTCACCTGGTTAATAAATGCATGAATATTATTGATCCTGTAAGACACAGTCCAGTTCTGGACATGTGTATTTTTTTCATTACATTTGTGCTGCAGCGATGTCAGACTGAATGTATGAGTTCTAGTATGAAATATATAATATATATATATATATATATAATATAAATAAATATATAAATATTCATTCATTCATTCATTCATCTTCTATAACCATTTATTCTAGGGTCACATGGTCTGCTGCAGCCAATCACAGCACATTATGGGTGAGAGGCAGGATCCACTCAGGTAGCAGCCTATCATGGAACACACACACACACACACACACACACACACACACACACACACACACACACACACACACACACACACACACACACACACACACACACACATTATTACACACACACACACCTACACACACATATTAAAGCCTGCAGGCCTCCTGTTGTGGTAATTTCGTCCTGTATTACCAAGGGTTTGACTGTAGGAGGAAGCTGGAGAACCTGGAGAAAACCCACCAGATACAGAGAGAACATGAAACTCCACACAGAAAGGACTCAGACCAAGGAGGTCTTGAACCTGCGACCTATATAAATATATTTATAATAAATATATATAAGTATTTTATTAAGTTGTGCACTTCATTTTTTCATACAATTTTCAGACCCAACTTTTTTGCCATCTTTTACATTAATTTCCAACTAATTTAATCATCAAATTGAGTCATTATGAAGAAGGAAATATGGAAATAATATGGAAATAATATGGAAAATATGGAATAATAAATATCTTTTTTTGTCTTTTTATCTAATAATTTGACTTTTTCTCTTATTTTGGGGGGAGGTCAGCTAATATTTTTGTCTTTTTAACTCTTATTTATGTGTTTTTATTACATTTTTGTTGGTTTTATGTCATATCTTTGTATTCTAGCTTCTCTTCTCTGATTATTTCCTGGTTTCTTTAGTCTTCTATAACAGTAAACTGATGATCTTTGGGTTGTGACTGTTGGTCTGGACAAAAAAAGACATTTTAGTTTGAATCTTCCGATTTGGAAACACTGATCCACATTTTACACCATTTAATGAAACAAACTATTAATCAATTAATCGTTTCAATAACCAATAGGTTTTAACAACTATAACGTGAGCAGATAGAAACAGCGTGTAGGTGTTGTAATGGGACTCCTTTACCTTTCCTAGTAGCTCATGCAGGCCGAGGATCTGAGCAGCGAAGACTCCGGTGCCGATGAAGATGCTGGGTACGAGTCCCAGGAAGCCGCGGAGGTTCTTTGGTGCTATCTCCCCCAGGTACATGGGTACGACACTTAGAGAGATTCCTGCAAAAAAGGATTTACCCAGATAACACTATCAGGATGCAATAACTGCCATGTACATGCATTTTACCAAGAGAATTCCAACTCTCTGCCATGACATGTCTATACATTTAAAGGAACCTTCATTTTACAAGTTGTTTTTTGTATAATGTTACATGTTTGGTTTATATAATGAGTGAAAATATCGAAATGTCCATCACTGTCTTCAAATGTCTCCAAGCTACACATATTCAATTTACTTTTAAAGAAACCTAAAGAAACTAGAAAATATTCCAATACAACCAGATGTTGCATGTTTTGGACCTACCATGTTCTGAAACTCAGTTTCCTGAAGCTATGCTAGCTGATTAGATTAATTAGTTAAAGTTATTAGGTTTGGAGTAACTCTACCTTATTAATTTAATTCCAATTAACTTAATTTCTTAAGGTGTTATCAATTGAAACAATTCAATTAATTTGGGTCTTTTTTCAGTGTCTCTCTCAAGCCTTATACTGTTCCAAATGAAGCCAAAGATTATTAATTAATATTACAGTAATATTATTGTTAGTTTTCTGGCATTTTGTGAATTTATATCACATAAAAAAACAAATAGATAACATCAAGTTTTCTTTAATTAATGGATTTTTCTAATGGAATTGGTCCACATATTATATTAATTCATTTATCATGAAATATACACACTTTACACTGATTTCAGTTTTTAATTATTTAAGCTTTGGGTCTGAATCAGCAACGACATCAATTCTTTTGTGAATGTGAGTAAAGAGCCAGCAGAGCCAAAGGTTTGTGGCCACTCATCAACATATAGATTTACAAATATGATACTCACACCTGATTCTTGATTTAAAAAGTTGAGTTAAAAAACAGAGCTGGTGTAGATGGTGTCGGGTTCAGGAGTCAGGAAATATCCTGGGTCTACATGAGCAGGACCCCTGCTGAGACCAGTCTGGACTCTGGCTGGACCTCTTTGAAGGAAACCACATGTCCACACCTGAGAATCTACATCTATAGCACCTCTGGCTACTGATAAATGTCCTGCTGCTTCACAACTCCCCGGACCAGCCGGGTCCAGACTGGTCCAGCCAGGACCAGCCCGGGTCCAGACTGGTCCAGCCAGGACCAGCCCGGGTCCAGACTGGTCCAGCCCGGGACCAGCCGGGTCCAGACTGGTCCAGCTGGGTCCAGCTGAGACCAGCCGGGTCCTCTTTCAGCTTTACAGCTTCTGTCACAGCTGGAATCCAACAGCTGGTTCTCTGGTCGCTGCCAAAGAAAACCCTGAGGACCTTCTGCTGTGACTCAGACCTGATCCACTGATCCAGACTGGAGGAACTTAACCCGACCCAAAGCTGCACACATCACATCCATGCTGTGAACTGATTAGAGCTGCGACCAGGAGGCCATTAAACGCCACTTATTACTTTAATCAATTATTGGGTCAGTGACTAATAATGTTTGACGAGATGAGAAAGTCAGAAACATTTTAAATACAGTTTTAGAATCATTCATCGGGTCTATAAATGTACATTGTGTGTTCATGTTGGTTTCTTGTTATTTAAAAGTCCATTTGTACCATTTTTTTTTACAAAAAATCATGATCAATGTGTCTTTTTTTACATGAAATGTCAAATGGTGTAACCAAAAAACAATGATAAATTTTCATTTCCTCAATTTTCCTTTCATTTCCTTCATCGACCACGAAGGTTGTTTAAAAACAGGAAAGTTTCTGTTTTTCCTTATTTTCCTTTGTTGAAGTACATCTGTCATTACTTTCTGGTACTTTCTACTCTTTAATATTTAGCATAGCAACACAAAACCATAGATTCTAATCTTTGAAACATCCATGAAATAAATCCAATAGTTAATAGTGGTTATCAGCATATTCTTGTATGAGTCTCTAGATATCTGTGATGATTTTACATGTTTTGCTGCAGCATTTTAATAATTAGACACTAACAACAATAGAACATTATTTCTGCATCAGCAGATTTTTAAATTCTGGTTAAAAATCTTAGCAAATTGTCACCAACACTATTATGAGTGGAAAGGTAATTATCTAATATAATAACATGTATAATAATAATAATGCATAGATACATATACATATGGTCTTTATAATTGGTCCTTTGAGGAAAACCTGAACACTGATGTGACCCAGGATAAAACTGAGTTTAACTCCTCTGATATGTAATATATTAATTTCTATTTTCTCTCAGTTTGACTTAAATAATTTTGACTTCAAAGCAGTAGAGTAGATGAGACGTATTTAGTGGAACAGGTTATTCAGCCAGGTGTGACGTACCTGAGTGGATTCCTGTGATGAAGCGGCCGATGATCACCATCTCAGGAGAACCACAGATCCTGCTGAAGCCCATCAGAGAGCTGGCTAGAAACACCAGGACTGTAGTGTTGACCACTGTACCTTTCCTGGAAATACACACACAGAGAAATACACACACACACACACACACATACACACACATACATCATGAATAAATATAAGAAGATATGAGCCAGATGTTGTGTGGGGTAGTGAGTTATAACTGAGTAATAACCATGACCTGCATTGAAATTGATGTATGTGTTGTATATTATATACTATCATCAGTGTGTTTTCAGTGTGTATTTGGTATGTTTTATGTGTATTTTCAGTGTGGTTTCAGTGTGTGTTTGGTGTATTTCCAGCTTCTTGCTGCTCAGTAGCAGCACCAGATGCTGCAGAGAGTCTCTGAAGCTGAAGTTTGGTCTAAATACAACTCTGAAGGCAACTCAGGACAAACATATCATGCTGGAGGTCAAATTCCACCACTGCACAACAATACGAATTTAGTTGTTTTTTGAAAACTCATTAGGGTTTAAATCAATATTTCCACCAAAGTCAGGTTGCTGTCCTATTAGAGATTTTAATCCTAATGAGATTTTCACCTGGTTGAATTAACTATAAGACGAACATGTTTCAGACTCTTCTTAAGAACATCGTAGTCAAATGAACTTTGTGTCTCCACCTACAGAAGTGTCCTTCCTGAAATAGCAGCAGTAATTGAACATTTCCAGGGGAGTCATAGTAACATGAAGTTAACATGAGAGTGGAGATAAAACCACTAAACAGACTCAATGAACCTTCTCCTGCATCCAGAGGTTAGGACACTTGTTGTTGAAGAACCACTTTAACAGTGGATTCAGCAGCTGAATGAAAACTAGCAGCAATAATCACAAAGATATAGAGATAGATTTACACTGATGAATCCTTATTTACTGTTATTTTGGTGAGAGCAACTTAAAGTAATGCAACAGTAGTGTAATGTCTTACATTTTAAATACAGTAATATTGTACTGTAATGAATTACTTTGAAATGACAGTAACAAGTCATACTACTACTACTAATAATAATAAACAGCACATTACTGTTCTGAAATAACTTGACCACCACTGTTCCTAAGTGACCAATTCAACTTTATCTCTGATAAATATCTGAACATCTGAGAGCTGATATAAACAGAGTGATACTGTGATTCTTTGCATTTCTGTGTTTGGTGTTACCTGCCGAAGCGAGTGACCAGCATGCCCACGATGACGGAGCCCAGCAGGCCGCCGATGGCAAACACCGACACCGTGAGGGAGTACATGAGGGTCAGGGTCTCAGCGCTGAGTCCTGGTCCATTACGACTCACCACCGTCTTATTGTAGAAGTCTTTGATATACTGAGGCAGAGGAGACAGTCACAGGGTTAGTGGCATTTCACTAGTTCACTGGTCACAGCAGGTTGGAAGGACATAGAACAGGACAGATTTCAAAAAGCTATAACTTAAAGTGATAAGAAATAGAGACTTTCTGTAAATTAGAGAAATATTAAGGATGACCCCAAATTTATGTAGGGATTAAATGTACACATCTAATTTGCATATTATGATGTCACAGGGCTGGAACCAACTTGGTTCAAAATTCATAAAATATCACATATGTGAATCCTCTATTTCATAGGGTTGCCATAAGGTACCAATTATGTTTATCTTCATTTTTCCAAAACGCTGTGATATAAATTATATATTTTTAAAGTTAGGTGTTAAAAGGGGGCTTTTATTTTGAAAGACATACAATATATGAGGTCACATGACCAGGATTTCCTGTTTGCTGATGGACATTTTTGCATCACTCTCTGACAACTGAAGGTTGTCTTTTATTCACAATTTGGAAAATTTTCACCAAATGAAAAATTTAACTTGAATTTAAACACATTTTTTTCTAATGTGCTAAAATAGATTTGTTTCCACATGGAAACAATATGCAAATATGGAAAAATTCTAACCCTATTTGACAAAATCTGCCGTTTTAGTGCGGTGACTGAAGTTGACAGTGGCACCGAGAGGGTTAATTTAGTGTATAAATGAGTAAACTTACAGAACAGAACATTAACCCTCTATTGCATGAAATATTACTTAGACATGGTAAAACATGTTTGGAATATTTTTATGCCTTAAATTGGCCTAAAAATATATATATTAAAAAAAAATAAGAAAAAGTTGTAAACATAATCCCAGGATAATTTTGTGCTATGTAAGTGAATGGGACTCGATTAGATTGTATGCACTAGGAATTTTCCATATTATTTCATATTATATATAAAATATATACTAACAATTAAAACATAATTTTTTACCAAATATGGTAGCAATAATAATAGGATGTTTCAAAAGCAAAATGCAGCAGATGAAAACATAGTGGAGTAGCATGGAGTGGATAATAAATAACTTATAATAAATAAATAAATTCAAATAAAAATAATAAAATAAAAAATTATAATAAATAAAGTTTACTTTACTGAGTACAATTTTTAATTTGGTAAAAATGTTCCTAAATTCTGAATAAAAGTCAACCTTCAGTTGTGAAACAGTGATGCTCACATGTCAAATGTCCATCAGCAATAGGGATATTCTGGTCATGTGACCTCATAATTTGTATGTCCTTCAAAATAAAAGCACCCTTTTCACACCCAACTGTAAAAACAGACTTTACATCAAAGCTTTTTAAAAAAGAAGAATTGTTGCCATATGGAAAAGATTATGTAATAGAGGGTTAACAAACATGACTCAGACTGCTGAACTTTGTTAATGTTTCAATTTTAGGCTACAGTTCACTGTGTTTGTAAGAAGGTTTAGTTTGATGTTAGTGTCCCAACCCATGATACTAACCTCTCTGTAACACACTTGAATACACATAAAGTGACATTTAACCCTACACACACACACACACACACACACACACACACACACACACACACACACACACACACACACACACACACATTAGCGTCAATGCTAGCTGCAATATTTGATCAGTAATTTATGAAATATGGACAGTAAAACAACCAATATGGATTTATTTTACAAAGGTCACCGGGAGCAACAGCACCAGGTAAACATGGCGTTGTCTGATCTTCTCATTATGGAATACCGTAAACGTGTTTATCCATGATGGAATCAGCAGGAAAGTTTGGAGGATTTACAAAACTCTGTCATCATGTGGACAAGGCCTTTGTCTTCCAATAACAAGGATCCTAAGAACAGCCACCATGGCAGCCATCTTTGTAGTTCTTTCACACCTCCACACACATTCACATGTATATAGAACCATTTAGTTTAGATTGTTACTGGTTGATTTTCCTTTTGTGTTTTTAGGAATAAATGATTTTGAGTAATACATTATCATTATATGAATTATCTAAATAGAGATCCTTCAACACTTCCTATTTATTAATAACATGATCCTGGTTTTGATTATCAAGTTAAATGAGCTGAGAGTTTCTGATAGATTCATTCTAATTTATGAGACTGAATCAGAGATTTCTTCTGAGAAATCTTTTCCTCTAATCTGAGAGGTGGTGCTGACTCTAGAAGTCAAAAAATGAAGCTATATTTTTATGATTAAATAATTATTAATTAAAAGTTATTATTTCTATATTAGTCATTGATTAATAGATTTAGGTCATTTATGAGAAGAAAATGTCCATCTTGCCCAGTCTGATTATTTTCTGGTTTCTTTAGTCTCTATAATAATAAACTGATGATCTTTGGGTTGTGACTGTTGGTCTGGACAAGACATTTTAGGTTGAATCTTCATCTTTGGAAACACCGATTCACATTTTACACCATTTAATGAACCAAACAACTAATTGAATAATGCTTTCAATAACTGATAGATTGACTATAAAAATAGTCGTTAGTTGCATCCCTACTGCTGACCATTGCCATCTTATTTTACTTTTTTGTAGTCAGGAACCTGTCATTCAGAGCAGCTAATTATGCATACAATTAAGCCTAAAGAAATGAAGGTTGAGTTACAGTTGTCATGAAGGGTGAAATCATCTATAGTGGACATCCTAGGAACTGCAGTTTCCTTAATTTTCCAGGTTACCAGTAACTCATTTAATTCCCAATAGTTCTAGTAGAAGATGCAACCTTGTCCTCACAGATGAGATGCTGCAGTGGACCAATTGAGAGCAATTGGTAAACCCTGCTTCTTTGAGGCAATGAGAGTGCATTCCTTCCTGATTAGACAGGAAACCCTGTCTTTGTGCATCATGTGGCAGAGATATCCTGGTTCCACGAGACCAATATGAAACACACCCTCTTTATCTCCTTCTCTTTTTTTCCCTCCCTGGCATTTTCAACTCTCTGTCTAATCAAATCAAAAAAGTCTTTTTTTGACCTCAACCTCCTAATCACTTTATCATGTGAGGGCACGAGTTGATGGAGCAGCATCAGTCTGTAGGAGGAACCAGTAACTCCAACATCTCTCACAACCACACTAATTAATATCTCTTATTCTACCGTCAAACATGTATTTATAGCACAGCTGGGCAACATTTTTCAGCAACAGTAGTTTGACAAAGAGAGAGAATTAAGTAACTCCAAGGTTTGATTGTGATATGAATATAGTTTGCTGTCAGATGTAGAGTTACACATGCTTCCCATTAAATAAAACACCATCCAGCTACACTATTATTGTCTTTTATAGCCTCTAGTATAAATGTTAAAACCAGGACCGGAAGATCTTATTCTTATCAGTAAGAAAACTTGATTTAATAATTTTTTACAGAACTAAAAGAAGACAAAAAATCCAGCCAAATATGTAACAGTTATGGTAAATCATTAAAATTGTATTTCTTATCATTGTTCATTGCCCAGAAAGCCTCTGCAGGGCACAATGAGCTGCTGTTCTACTGAGTCCACACTGAATAACACGGATTGTGACCTCCACACACATAAACAACATTTTCACTACGTCATTTTCTTAGTGTTAAGAGATTTGTTGGCAGTGTGTTCCCTACTGAGCAGAACAGCTGAGATTACAGCTCCAACAGCTGAGGAGATTGAAGACAGCAGGGCTGCAAATTCACAACTGGACATAAACCAACATTTTAAAATAACTACTAATGCTACAAGTGTAGAATTCATCTTCACTACCACTTCTACTGATACTGTTACCACCATGGAGTTGAAATTTGTATTAATCCCGGTGTGATTTACACTAGTAGAGATTACATTTAGAATAGAACAGCCTCTGTAGTTGCAGAAAAGTCAAATAAAGGTTAAAATGCCTCCAGAAAACTCCAGGAACACACTTCATATTTTCACAGATGACAGTAAATCTCAACTAAATAGTGTAAATAAGCATTTTTCTTCTAAACTCTTATCATTAAGGCCCTTTGTCCTAAAATGCCTTAAGCTTTTTCTACAGTTTAATATTGTGATTTAATAGTTGAATGTGTGCTGAAGAAGCTGCTCAGTGTGGTATTTAAACTGATAAGTGGATTATTTGAGTTGTTCCTTCATGTCCACTCATCGTCATCCCGACTACATTCTTGCTAATAGAGTCCAGCATGTCATGCAGTTCACATTCCTCACAACAAGCAGCCCTTCTCCACTCTGCACCACATCACATACATCCACATTTCTGCCTGTAGGACACACAAAAAAACAAAAAAACAACAATACCCGGCATGTTCTAACCTGAGCTCAAACTTAACTCAGAATGTTCTCATTCCTGATTCTTTTAAATCTAACAAAAATGTACAGAAATAGATAATCATGGTGTTAAAACCATAAGCAGACAATGATCTAATGGTTACTGGATCCTGATTGGTGCTTGGAAAAATGTGACATCACTTTCTCATCACTTTGCTCCGCCCCTTTTAGATCAATAAGAAGAAAAATAATAAAAACAGCAGAGAGGAGTGTTCATGTCAGTATTCTCATTTATTTAGAAAATGTTAGTTCAACAAAGTTAATTCATTTAAGAAGGTTAATGTTACAGTGTGTAAGATTTTAGTGGAATGGTAATGTTTCTACTCAACAAACAGGAACTCAGCTGGTTGCAATCTGCAATTTCACCACTAGATGTCATCATAATTAGAAATGATCAATTATCAAATTATTTATGAAATTTATAACAGTGAACTAGGGTTAGGAAAAGTGAGACTGAAATAACTGTTATTATAACATTTATTCCTGGAAGAAAAAATACTGTTGTTGTTGTTGTTCTGTTGATCAAAGTGCTTGATGGAGTAAAGGACTCTGTGTGTGTGTGTGTGTGTGTGTGTGTGTGTGTGTGTGTGTGTGTGTGTGTGTGTGTGTGTGTGTGTGTGTGTGTGTGTCTTACCACAGCAGGGGAGTTGACCACAGCCAGATTGTAGCCATAAAGCATCGAACTCCCAAAGGAGGTGAGGAACGCCACAGCCAGGAGAGAACCAGTCAGATGCTGAGAGAGAGACATCTGTTATTATTATTTATTATAATTATTATAGTTATTATAGTAACCATGAAAACAACCTGTCCAATCTGTGAGGACATAGTAATTTTACTTTAATTCACCACAGAAGTTTTTCTGTTTTTCTTTTTTTTTTAAGCTGTTTTTCTCTCACTGAAACAGAAATGGCTGACCTCTGGTCTGGTTGGTATCACTGCACATCTACCAGGTAAAATACGTTAAAAAAAACAGCAGTGGGACTGAGTGTGGAACTTTTTTGAGACAAAATATTTTTTCTTATTTTGGAGTGAAGCTCTTAATTTGACCTGTTAGAATTGTTCACATTCCTCACAGCAGCCAAACCAAAATGCCTGGATGGCTGCCCACTGTGAGGCCGCTGAATACATGAAGAGAATCTACAGTCAGATCAATCAGTAATAAATAAATAATAACGATAAAGTTAGAAAGTTCACTGTAGAAACTGTGAGAGAAAGAACTGCACTGAGAAAAATGTGCCCAGACCAAAGGCAGCGGGTCATTCTAGATTGTATTCCATCAGATCCAGCCCTACACCTCTTCTTAATACTTTTTTTAGGAAACAACAGTTGCACATAAGAACAACAACCATGGTGCTGATAATAAATAATATCTAGAACTAGACCATTCCTGAGGAAATTGGGAGAGTTGGGTCTGGTACTGTGATACCATTGATTGGATCATGGATTCACCTTTATCACTCTCAGCAAGTTTTGTGAGTGTGGAACCTTTAGATCCAAAGCTATTGAGGAAAAAACATGAGCCAATCAGCTTTGAGGAGGCGTGGCTCTGATATCAGTGAACTGGTTTGATGGGTCCTCCACATGATGCCCATCACGTTATATGGTAGTAGATAGCTTTAGATCCAGAGTTACTGAGGAAAAACATGAGCCAATCAGCTTTCAGCCTGACATCATGAGCCAATCAGCTGGGGCGTTACCATGGCGAATGACTAATTTGTCTGCAGGGCTTTTGAAGTCGATGACATCACAGACTGTCAGAAGGGGAGAGGAGAGAATAGTGAAACATAAATCCATAAATCCATAACTCCTGCTGATAAATCCATAACCGTGAATGATAGAGACTAAATGTCTTGTCTTCTGAAAGACGAGGGTCTCCTGGTCGTGATGGTGCTGATATAATTTCTGTAGCTTGAAAAATGTCAGCACAGGAGCAGGTTAGAAAATATGAAACATTTTCATGAAATTTGAAGTATGGACCAAGCTGCTGTTCTAGCACCCAAACCTTACAACTCCCAGCTGCTAGTCAGACTGGAGTGACTAGTTAGTTCCTAGTCCTCATAATTGTAGACGTTTCTGTACCTGTTACCTTACCTGCTATCAGGCCCTACAAGAGGTCACAAACTGCAGGACTTTAATGGCCAAGGGTTGGACCAGCTGCTCCTGAAGCAGTTTCAGAGGACCATGCACCAAAAAGGAGACAAATACTTCCAGTTGAACTCTTCTATAAGCTGACAGTATAGTGTCAGGCTAAAGTTTGACTGAATGAGTCCATGAGCCAGATGTTGATGGTGAGGATAATGAGCTCTCTGGACCAGACAGCTGTTGCTGATTAATTATGATGGACTTGTAAACGGGCACGAGTATCTATGATAGATGTCATGATAATCACCATGAGCTCTCCATTAGCTCCTGTTTGCTTTGCTTTAGGCAAATTTATTTTCTTTAGGTGAAGCAAATAGATGTCACCAACAGGAGAAGAGGAGAACTTCCTCCTCATCAGACTCTCTGTTCTCTGACTTCCTGCCAGTGTGTTTACATGACACCAAATAGATCTAATTATTGTGTTATTCCAAGTAAAACCAGACTTTTAAACTATGTAAACATGTTAGCTCAACTGAAATCGAACTTGCAAAGTCGGACTAATGCAGCCAGATAATGTGACTGAAATCTGTTTTTGTTTCAGGAAATTTTTCAAAGGTTTTCTTTTCCTGAAGCAACTAGTGTTTTCTATCCTTTGCTTTATTGAAATAAATAATATGAAAGAAACTGGAAATGAGGGGAGAGAAGGATGTGGTTAGATGGGTTGGATGGAGTTAGTGATGTTCGGTAGGCCAAGATGGAGTCAGGTAAGGTGTAGGGAAAGAGTGACGTCACAACGAGGCCGATGTGTCGCAAATATAAACAAAGAAAAGTGAGTTTTCTGGTGAAAGGTTCACTTCAGGTCATTTGTGCACAATGGAAACAAACTCAGTGACTTTACTGTTGCATCAGAATATTCATTGTCTCATTCCAAAGATACATACAATTTCTACTGTAAAGTCATTTCTGGATATTTTTACTGTAAAAATTTGACTATTTTTAATATAACATCAGGATATTTTGACTGTAATGTCTGAATATTTTTAACATACTGTCAGGACATTTTTACTGTAATGTTGGGATATTTTCACTGTAAAACTTTGAATATTTTTACTGTAAAAAACATTTTTATTGCAACATCTGGATATTTTTATTGCAATGTCTAGACAGTTTTATTGTAAAGTCAGGACATTTTCACTGTAACGTCTGGATATTTTTACTGTAAAAATTTGAACATTTTTACTATAACAAGAATATTGTGACTGTAAGGTCTAAATATTTTTAGCGTGCAGTGGGCCATTTTTTCATAAATGTAGAAATTTTTACTGTAACATCTGGACATTTTTACATTAATGTTGGGATATTGTACCTTAATATCTGGGCAGTTTTACTGTAATATCGGGATACATTTACAGCAATGAATAAATATTTTTGCAAAAAAGGTGGAGCATATTTCTGGTACCATAACTTTAGAACAATTTAACTGTGATATCAGGAGATTTTACTGTATTTTACTGTTGTTCAACCTGACATTTTTACAGCATTTTATTCGATGATCACCATGAAAAATTTGACCTAAACCATGACTTTTTTTTTCTAGTCAGTATGTCAGTATTTCATCTCATCTTCTATACCCGCCTATTCCTCATTAAGGTCACATGGTCTTCTGGACCCAATCCCAGCGCATTACGGCAAGAGGCAGGAATACAGCCTGTCATGGGGCAGACACACCATTCACTCACACACTCAGACCTATGGACAATTTAAAGTCTCCAGTTAACCTCAGCATGTGATTTTAAAAATCAATGTTCTTTCATTTTTAGCTTTCAGTTAGAGGACATCTACACTAAATATATGAATAAATATCAACATCTTTGATATTTCTGTATTGATGTCTTATTGGTAACTTATTGGTTAATATCCACCAATAGATTCACATTCGTTTCCCACATTGAACCCCCCCCTCCCCCCCTCGGCTCCCCCCTCCCTCCCTCCCCCAACTTTTTAATTATCAGTATCCGCTGCCTTATTTGTTATGTGTCTGTTGCCATGGTTACCCTCGTGTTCCATTCTGTTTAAGTTATCAGTGTCTTTGGGTCAAAGACCCAACAAATAAAACGAACCATTATTATGATACACAATATTTTCTATTGTTTAAACCCAACCAAAAACACCTGTTTCCTACTGAGATTCTGCAGTTGTTTTTTGTAAAGTAGACCTTGCTCCTGCAGCTGGAGGATCAGGTAAAAACAGGAGATTTCATGGCCCCTTTTCACAATCACAGCAGTGACATCATTTATACTCCAAGACACATTAAACTATGTGATGGTTGCAGCATTCATAACATACCAACCCTCAGCTAGAAACCTTATAGAGTTTATAGAGATTATTGAAGTGATTCGTTTTTCTATAAGATCTCATAACTCTACTTTGTGCCAAGTCAGAGAGTTGGTAGTAAATACCATCAGCTGCAGAGACTCCACGTCTAAAACAAGCAATCGGCTCAACTTACCGACGTAATTGTCCCCGACGATGGAAGTAAAACCTCCTCAGCCATTTAAGAATCTACCAAAGGTCCCAACCAGCAAACGGCAGCAGGGTTTCCAGCTTAAAGTGCAGCAGAAGTCATGTCTTAGCAGGCGTGGTCACAGGTTGAGGCAGCAGCAGGTTAGAGTGAGCAGCAGCACACAGGCCACAGGCCGTTAACAAACCACAGCATCATCACATGATGGAGAGCAGCGTGACGATTGAGAGAAAAGCTGCTGGAAGCAATTATCACTAAGTGAATTTACAAAGAAAGAGACGGAGGAGACAAGAGGACGGGGAGAAGAGAAAAAAGAGGAGGACTAGGGGAGGAAGAAAAGCCCAGAGGAGGGGAGGAGAGGAGATTAGAGCAGGATTACGTAAAGAGTTTTCTATAACGTACATTAGAGAAAAAGCTCAATACACCATGTGAAACAACAGCAGTCGTCTGGAATGTAAGAGTCAGGGACTAATAATGTTTGGCAAATACGGTTTCATGAAGCATTCATCAGTCTCTCAAAATGTACATTAGGTGTTGACATAAAATGACAATTTTAAATTTTAAATATATAATCCACCTAGAATATAAAACCAGTTTTTAAAAACTTTTTAGGAGAGTTAAACTATCCGATACCAAGTTTTTAGGGTCACACCTCATGGCAGTTTAATCACTGACCCATAAACTATATGTGATGTGTCATATCTAAGCTTTTAAAACTTCAAGTGATCACAATAGTTATAGAAACTCATCGACTCCCACAGTCAAACACTCCCCCAGCGTCATGTGCAGGTAATTGTGCTGCAGCTGAGAGAAGCGGGTCAGTGTAATCGCTGGGTAACAATCAGCCACCTCACATTACACATTTCTTAATCCGATGAATTTACCTCCACTGCTGCATGAAAGGCAGTTTTGTTTGGAAAATTCTTCCCTTTGGCACAAATGTCGTCACAGATAGCTACAGTTCACCTCATTAGATCCAGTTCTTATTATAAAACACTGGTGAGTTCCAGCAGATACAAAAACTCAGCTCATTACAACACATTCTAATGTTGGTGGATGAGGATCTGTAAAGATGCAGCTGTTTGGAGCCTTTCTAGTCTACTGACGGCTCAGAGTTCACACCACATGTGGGTATTCACCCGTTCACACACACACACACACACACACACACACACACACACACACACACACACACACACACACACACACACACACACACACACACACACACACACATTTATCCATTGGAGCTGCTCATCAGGATCAAATCTGATCGTTCACACACAGGAAGAATCAAACTTCTAATGAGTGGACAAGCTACTTCACCCCCTGATTTCATCAAATCAACAATTAAGCCACTACAGCATAGAGTTGAAATATGGCAACAATTACTTTACCTTAATTTTTCTAAAAAACTGTAATATAAAATTGATGTTTTTATAGTTAGGTGTGAAAAGGGGGCTTTTATTTTGAAGGACATGCAATTTATGAGGTCACATGACCAGGATATCCCTCTTGCTCATGGGCATTTGACATGTGAGCATCACTGTCTCACAATCAAAGGTTGACTTTTATTTAGAATTTGGGAGAATTTTTTTAACTTGAATTTAATTCAATTTTGATGTTATTTTTTTTCCCCTAATATGCTAAAATGTATGTGTAGTCACAAGGCAACAATATGCAAATATGAAAAATTCCAAGTCTATACAACCTAACGGATGTTTAGTTAATAATTAATTGATTAGTTGCAAACTATCACATTATTCACCATATTTTATGATTAATTCCAGGACAACATCAATCTATTGATGATTGAGACTATTATTCCATTAGTTCTATAGGCCATTAAATGGTGTAAAATGTGGATCAGTGTTTCCAAAGATGAAGATTCAACCTAAAATGTCTTTTTTTGTCCAGACCAACAGTCACAACCCAAAGATCATCAGTTTATTATTATAGAGACTAAAGAAATCAGAAAATAATAAGAGAAGCTGGAACCAGATAATTTGGACATATTCTCCCTAAAAATGACTCAATATGACAATATTTTGATTTGATTGATCAGAAAAGTTGACGTTTAATGTAACAATTTTCAACTGATCAATTAATTAACCTATTGTTGCAGCTTTAACAAGGATTTAACTAAACGCTGTGTTTGTCACTTCAAGATTTAAAATGACCGGCGAACAGATAAGATGAAATACAGGCTGATATCTGTATAATGATGCATTAAAACAAAGGAACTGAAGTTGATGGCACACTACACAGCTTCCATGATGATTAAAGAGAAAGAAAACAGCTCTCACTCCACCAATCAGATGCCAGCGACATTTAAACTGTCCATGTTGTTACAGGATCTCTTATTTAAAATTATTGAACTCTATAAGGAATGCAATATTTTATCCATATTCTGTGTGTTACCAGAGCATTTACATTAGACATCATTTTAGATCATATGAGAGGTCATCTTGTGCTGTTAAACACGACGACAGCAACATTACTATGCTACAAGGAGCTAATTATTCTTTTAACAAGAATGAATATAAACCAATGGCCAGACAAAGCAAGGTCCGCTCTTTGATAGGTAGACATCAGCTGAAGCTCCAAGTCCCCGTTTGGCACTTTACTAAAAAAGGAATTAATAAGCACATCACCTTGTTTTTTTTCAAAATGACCAGAAACACAAGACCGCTGTTGGTAAGGTTCTTCTGTGTGTGTGTGGTTGTGTGTGTGTGTGTGTGTGTGTGTGTGTGTGTGTGTGTGTGTGTGTGTGTGTGTGTGTGTGTGTGTGTGTGTGTGTGTGTGTGTGTGTGTGTGTGTGTGTGTGTGTGTGAGAGAGAGTTTAGGTCCAGGTTAATCATTAGTAGTAGACAGACTGAGTTGAATTGGAAGCTGTGTGGCTCTTGTTAAACTAACAGGAACAAACTGCAGCCTCCATCACATCAACCACAGCTGAATATCCACAGCTGAATATCCACAGCTGAATATCCACAGCTGAATATCCACAGCTGAATATCCACAGCTGCAGGTGAAGATGTGGAAGTGGTTAACGGCTGCAGGACGTATTTGGTTTTCATCACCTGTGCAGGTTCAGCTCTGCCTGAACTGGAGTGGATCTAATTCAATTTGTTCAGTAGCAGTGAGACACAGTTTGAGTTGTGAATGAAACGTGAAGTCGCTGCAGGTTTAAATAAAGAGACAGAGCAGCTGTGGCAGACTCACATCTAGTTGCTTTTAACACATTTTTAAGACTTTAAAAGGATCTAATTAAACTAATTAAACTGCAGTGTAGCAATTGCATATGTGTAATCTACCAAATTACTTTTGAAAATCTAAATCTTTATGTATTATTGAGTCCTTCACAAACACCATGCCACGTCGCCCCCTGGTGGATGTGTTGTCCTGTCTGAAGGTTGGAGGAGGATCCAGCTGCAGCAGCATCAGTGTTAATGAATCAACTATCAACTAACTTCAATCAAAGATAAACATCTGATTTATGAAAATAGGCTAAATAAAAGGTAAACAGAAGATAATATCAGTCAGAGTCTGGAAGGTGCTGCAAAGATTAGCTGATTAATCAGTTAGTTGACAACTATTACATTAATATCACCAACTATTTTAACAATTGATTAATTGTTAATTGGGGGGGGGGGGGGTATTAGTAATAATAGCAATAATAGTAGTAGCAGTAGGAGTATAAGTGATAGTGATAGTAGTAATAGTGATATGCTGTTTTTTTTTTTTTATTTAACCTTTATTTAACCAGGTAATAAACTGATTTAGATATCTGATATCTTTTCCAAGGGTGACCTGGTCCAGAGGTCAGCAGCAAATAAAATAAACTACTACATTAATTTAAATATTAAATTAAAACTAAAGTGCAGCAGAAACACTTTGATGTTAAAGTGTAATATGTTGTTAACATTTGTTGTTAACAAGTTGTTTTATTCAGAATTTGGACTTGAATTTAAATCATTTTTTTCTAATATGATAAAATTGATTTGTTGCCATATGGAAACAATATGCAAATATGGAATATTTAGCATTGACTGAAGCCTAGAGGTTTAATAAAATGATGCTACAGCATCATGTAGACCACACACTAACAAACTAAAAACAGCAGAGAACCTTTAACAGAATGCAACACTTTGTATTTATGGCATTTTGCTGCTCTCCACCATGTTTAATGGTCAAAGTTCATCTCATCAACTCATGTATGACAGAAATCTTCCAGCATTCGAGTTGAAATTATTAAGTGAGTGGGTGTTAGTGTGCAACTTTCATGGCGCTTTTTGGTATTTACAATAATTACCATACCACTTAAAAGCAGGATACATGAAGTGACTTCACACTAAAATACAAACAGCAACAATTGGGAGTATTTTCAAAATAAAAGACCCTGAGCTGTTTTTCTTTATCTTTTTCTATCTTTCTATCTGTAAATGTCATGTACAGGTATGAGAGGGAGGCCTGCAGGCTTTAATATGTGTGTGTAGGTGTGTGTGTGTGTGTGTGTGTAATAATGTGTGTGTGTGTGTGTGTGTGTGTGTGTGTGTGTGTCCTCCAGGGTCACAGTGACGGCTGCTTTCTAAATTGGAAACACTGATTATATCTGAGTACAAATGTTAGTTCACATTTGCACACACACTAAGTCCCATCGATATTACCAATAATATATTACCTGATACATGTCTGGTGCAGTCATTTCATAATATGTTATAGATTTCAGTAAAATCTGATGTGCCCTTTTACTGCACAGCAACATCTAAACAACCACATGAATCATTTCTGTTTTTCAAAATTAACCCGAAGCTTTAAGAACTAAAACTAAAACTCAAACCCATTTCCTTCATATTTAATCTCACGATGACCTTTAGGTGCTGTAACACAGGAACAAAGATCAATAAACTTTTGCATCCATGTTTTCATCTTATATTGTTCTTTTATTAAATTAAAATTGACAATTTATCAATTAATGTTGAAGTCAACTGTTGATGTCTACTTATTTCATTATAGTACTAGTACTTGATCATTCAAGAGAAAAAATACCACATTAAAATATGAATTTGATGCAGTAAAAGTTTAAAAAAAAAAGGATGGAATTACATCTAACTTTTCAGTCAAACTAAAAGTTTAGAGTGTGACTGAGGTTGTGAACTGGTGTCTTTTGTAAAATGCTGCTGTTAGAGTTGTCACTGAGACTAAAAACTAGATCATATCACTCCAGTTCTGAGGTCCTTACACTGACTTCTTGTCTGTCAAAGAACTAACTTTAAAACACTTTTACTGGTTTATAAAGCACTGAATGGTCTAGGGTCTAAGTCTATCTCTGATCTGCTGATCCCTTATGAACCATCCAGACCTCTTAGATGGTCTGGGACAGGTCTGCTCTCTGTTACCAGTCATAAACATGGAGAAGCAGCGTTCAGTTTCTATGCCCCACACATCAGGAACAAACTCCGGGAGATCTGGAACAAACTCCCAGAGAATTGGAACAAACTCCCAGAGAACTGGAACAAACTCCCAGAGATCTGGAAAAAAGTCCCATAGAACTGGAACAAGCTCCCAGAGAATTCGAACAAACTCCCTGAGAATTGGAACAAACTCCCAGAAAATTGGAACAAACTCCCAGAGATCTGGAACAAACTCCCAGAGAACTGGAACAAACTCCCAGAGAACAGGAACAAACTCCCAGAGATCTGGAAAAAACTCCCAGAGAACTGGAACAAACTCCCAGAGATATGGAAGAAACTCCCAGAGGACTGGAACAAACTCCCAGAGAACTAGAACAAATACCTAGAGATCTGGAAAAAAGTCCCATAGAACTGGAACAAGCTCCCAGAGAATTGGAACAAACTCCCTGAGAATTGGAACAAACTCTCAGAAAATTGGAAAAAACTCCCAGAGATCTGGAACAAACTCCCAGAGAACTGGAACAAACTCCCAGAGATCTGGAACAAATACCTTGAGATCTGGAAAAACTCCCAGAGAACTGGAACAAACTCCCAGAAAACTAGAACAAACTCCCAGAGATCTGGAAAAAAAACTCCCAGAGGACTGGAACAAACTCCCAGAGAACTAGAACAAATACCCAGAGATCTGGAAAAACTCCCAGAGAACTGGAAAAAAAAACTCCCAGAGGACTGGAACAAACTCCCAGAGAACTAGAACAAATACCCAGAGATCTGGAAAAACTCCCAGAGAACTGGAAAAGCTCCCAGAGGACTGGAACAAACTCCCAGAGGACTGGAACAAACTCCCAGATAACTAGAACAAACTCCCAGAGATCTGGAAAAAAGTCCCATAGAACTGGAACAAACTCCCAGAGAATTGGAACAAACTCCCTGAGAATTGGAACAAACTCCCAGAAAACTGGAACAAACTCCCAGAGATCTGGAACAAACTCCCAGAGAACGGGAACAAACTCTCAGAGATCTGGAACAAACTCCCATAGAACTGGAACAAACTCCCAGATATCTGGAACAAACTCCCAGAGAACGGGAACAAACTCTCAGAGATCTGGAACAAACTCCCAGAGGACTGGAACAAACTCACAGAGAACTGGAAAAAAACTCCCAGAGAACTGGAACAAACTCCCAGAGATTTGGAAAAAACTCCCAGAGATCTGGAACAAACTCCCAGAGAACTGGAACAAACTCCCAGAGATCTGGAACAAATACCTTGAGATCTGGAAAAACTCCCAGAGGACTGGAGCAAACTCCCAGAGAACTGGAACAAATTCCCAGAGATCTGGAAAAAATTCCCAGAGAACTGGAACAAACTCCCAGAGGACTGGAACAAACTCCCAGAGAACTGGAACAAACTCCCAGAGAACTGCAGCTCTGCTGTAACTCTCACTGTTTTGAAGTCAGAGCTGAGTTCTAACAGGTGTCTTTAATACAGGTAATAGGTACAGTACTCAGTTACTTTTCATCACTGATAAAAAATCACAATTTGATATACATTTCGGGCGACACGGTGGAGCAGGGGTTAGCGCTGTTGCCTCACAGCAAGAAGGTCGCAGGTTCAAGACCTCCTTGGTCCGGGGTCTGGGACCTTTCTGTGTGGAGTTTGCATGTTCTCCCTGTGTCTGCGTGGGTTTTCACCGGGTACTCCGGCTTCCTCCCATAGTCCAAAAACATGCTCAGGTTAATTGGCAACTCTAAATTGCCCATAGGTGTGAGTGTGTGAGTGAATGGTGTGTGTGCCCCACGATTGGCTGGCGACCATCTGGGGTGTATCTAATCTAATGTATCTAAAGGGTCCTAATCTCTCGCCGTAACGCGCTGGGATTGGCTCCAGCAGACCCCTGCGACCCTAATGAGGAATAAGCAGGTATAGAAAATGATTGACTGACTGACTGATATACATTTCATGGCCCTGTATCTTAATAATAATAATATTTTTTTTATGTAGTGCTTTTCAAATTACTGACACTTTGTTAAAAAATGCAATAAATAAAAAAATAAGATTAAATATTAAAACTCATTCAATCAAGAATTTATTCTGTGATCTGTCAATCCTAAAAATAAATAATGTGACTCAATACGAGGGGAACATTCATCAGGATTAAACCAAAACTGTGTGATGATAAAAAGTCAATGTTGTTGGGCATGAGAAAATCATGGATAATAGAAGACTTAAAAATAGACATAAGAAAGCAGACATAAGGGTTGAGATTAAAGAGAGGTTTTACTGTGGTTGTGGAATTATTCAGAAATATAAGATCATGAATGTTAACAGTTGTAATAAGAGGTTTATTCAATATTTAAACCTGTTTAAATTAACATCATGATGATGAATGAAGTGGCTGTGTGTGTGTGTGTGTGTGTGTGTGTGTGTGTGTGTGTGTGTGTGTGTGTGTGTGTGTGTGTGTGTGTGTGTGTGTGTGTGTGTGTGTGTGTGTGTGTGTGTAGCCTCCAGGGTCTCAGCTGTTCAATTGATGGGTCGACTCACTAATAACAATAATGTCAGTGTTTGTGGATTCACAAAGATAGATGTGCACACACACACAGACACACACACACACGCATACACACACATTGAAGCTGTCAGGCTGTGATCAGTCAGGTCTGGTCCAGACAAAAGTATCTGGACAATAAACTGCTGCATTTGAATAAAAACACTGATTAAGACATGGACATAAAATGGTCTTTGTGTTTTCTTTTCTTGCTAATTAGATACCAACTATTACATTAATCACCAACTATTCTGATATTCAATTATTCAATTTGAGTCATTTTTCAGAAGAAAATGTCCAAATTCTCTGGTTCCAGCTTCTCTTCTCTGATTATTTCCTGGTTTCTTTAGTCTCTATAATAGTAAACTGATGATCTTTGGGTTGTGGACTGCTGGTCTGGACAAAAAAAGACATTTTAGGTTGAATGTTCAGCTTTGGAAACACTGATCCACATTTTACACCATTTAATGAACAAACGAATTAATCAATTAATCATTTAAATAATCAATTGAAAACCTGTTCAAATGTGTGTTATTATTCCCATCACTGGTTGCAGCCCTGCTTCTGATTGGCTGATTCACACTTCCTGGGTGTGACAGTCAGAGTTGTAACGGGTGGTGGATTTCTTTTATAAATAATAAATCCTTCTTGTTGAGTAGCAGCACCAATATGTACATGGAACACACCAAAATGTCGACAACAAACTCAGCCAGTCTATATCAAGCATTATTAGATTAACTAAACATCATTTCAATAATCATCATTATTCTCAAGTAATAATAGGAGCACATAGTGAAAACATAAATCTGTAGATTTCTGCATTTTTGTGATAGTATTAACAAAATGTGCCAAAATCATCTCTGCCTGAACACACCTGTACTAAAACATCTCTAAAATTGCTAAACCAACCTAAATACATGGGGGAGGGTTGGATGGAGCTAATTATTTTCACTATTTTGCTTTATTCTAGCAGGATGTACTTCAACACTGTACATTTTAAATAGATTCTGTCACTGATACAACTATCTCACAGGTGTTAGCTTTATTTAAACCCAAGATCATTCAGTAAACCCCTGTAGTTGTGGAGGTATACTGCATTAAGTCTGGACATGTAATTTTAGAGAGGTAGACTGATAAATAGACCTAGAGGGAAGCAGGTTAAGAGACGATCTGAAGGCAGTAACAGATGCTGTGGTCGTAAATCTTAAAGTTTTGTGGACGGTAATTATTGTTGCCGTGGTTACAGTGTAATCACGGCAGCAGTGGGGGGGTGATAGCACGACATACCTCAGCACGTGGGCACACAGGCGGGAAATTAAGAGCTGGGCGCCGCTGATGGTTCCCGCTAACGTCGCAGTCGAGAGGTGACCGACCACGCCGGAAGATTTAAAGATGTCAGCGGAGCTCAGTGTCTCACAAGGGAAACGCTGCAGAAAGTCGGCGTGTGCAGGGGAACACGCAGCGGCGTGGACGAGTCAAAGGAGAGGATGTCATCAGTGTAATGGTCAGCGGCTGGGACTCTGTCTCCGGCCCATTGGCTCCTCTGGTCAGATTCAATTTCAGCAGCATGGCCGTGGCCCATCAGACAACACACAGAGACACGCCGGAGGCCGCACGAATTTTAAGGCCAATTGACTTTTAATATGAATCACGCTGGGATGCCAAGGACTCATCCCATTGCTGGAAATTAACACCCTGCAGCACACACACTCACACACACTCACACACACACACGCACACACACACACTCACACACACACACACGCACACACACGCACACACACGCACACACACGCACACACACTCAGTTATTACAGTTATTAATGGCTTGACTGAGTACTGTGATTGTTTTCCCTGCAACTAGACAAGTGTCCTGCAGTGCAGTGATCAGCACACTCACACCTTTTTCCATTTAAGGCTCCAAACGCCTGCTCGTTTGTTTTTAACGACCTCCTCATCACATTATTAACCTTTCCTCCCTCCATTTTGGTTTCTTCTCTTCTTCATCATCACACAAACCTCCTTTTGTCCTTTCTTTATTCACATATTACTGTTCAAATTTCAAGGAAGTACAGGTTTTGTTCATATAATTAGAATATCATGAAAAAGGTGATTTATTTCAGTAATTCCATTCAAAAAGTGAAACTTGTATAATGTATAGATTTATTTCACATGGACTGACTGACATATTTTAAGTATTTATTCCTTTTAATATTGATGATTATATCTCACAATGAAAACCCCAAATTATGTATCAAAGAAAATTAGAATATTGTGGAAAGGTTGAATATCGAAGACACCTGGTTCTACACTCTAATCAGATAATTAACTTTAAACACCTACAAAGGCCTTTAAATGGTCCTAGTCTAGTTCTGTAGGTCCACCATCACAGAGAAGATGAGATACTGACCTGACAGTTGTCCGGAAGACCAACATGGACACCTGGACCAAGGAGGAGGAGGAAGTCTAAATACATTAATAAGAACAGGAGAGAAGAAAATGATGTGGTAGGAAGAAAAGGTGCACAAGCAATAGGGATAACCTCACCCTGGAGAGGATTGTGAACCATCTCCTGGTCATAACCTGTATTTCAATGAATGGGCAGAGTTCCTGTAAAACATTGACACTCCCATGAAAAGAAGAAGCCTCCCCTGATGGATGTGTTTCCTGTAGCTGCTGTGGTTTTAATTTTCTGTCTGGGCCCTTCTGTTGATCAGACAGCAAATTCTGTTGCACATTTTTGTCTTGAAAAAGATGTGCAAGAAAAAGTTTGACTGAATCAGGACCATGCATGCTATTATCAAGTGCAGATGCAGTTGTTACTAGAACCAGGTTGTGATTTCATTCCGTGTATTGGAAGGGAAAGTACTTGACCTGGAACTAGAATGTGCTTGTGACTTTAAAATCGTATCATTCCAGAGCTTTCTGCCAAGTACTATTCTGCACCAAAACAAACAGCAGCATTTGCTGATGATAGTCAACAACAGGGATGTTACTGCCATGAAGCAGGATACATGTTGATCTGAGCATCAGGCTTTTGTTAAGTTAAAAAAGCTTCATAAACCTGCCTGCACATGAAAATGGTCCCTAAACATGCCCCAAATGCTGAATTATTGCATAGAAAGGGAATTTAACATCAGGAACATTTCTGCCAAGAATATTTATATAAATATGAAACAAAAGTGGGCCTAGGACAGAGCTTTAGGGCATACCAGAGGAGACCTTTAACCCTTTAGGCACCGGAGGTTATTTTATCAGACGTTTGATTTTGACATCATAATTTCAAAGGGCTATAATTTAAGGTAATAAGAGATAGAAACTTTCTGTAAATTAGAAATAAATTAATTTAAAATATTAGGAATGACTCAAAGTGTATGTAGGGATTAAATTTGCCCATTTAATGAATAATTATGATGTCATATGGGTGGGAGCCATCTTGAATTATAGAATTTTCCTAAAAGTCTCATATTTGAATGATATGATATATTGTTTTATATATTATTGACAGTACTGTGTATGCTATACTACTCAATACTGAATGCTCAAGAAAATAGTAAATAGTGAACAATCTGTGTAAATCATTACTAATAAATGTCAGAAACAAAGTGAATGCATGTAAACTGGACTGTTGGCCACTGTTTCCTAATATTAGCTAAAGGATCTAAAGGATCAAAGTTGTGACTAAAAGACTAACAACTAACGATGAATTTACTCTCTGATGTGTGTGAACACGGATCACACACGTGAGCTCCACTCTTCTTTCGCATTGATTCAGCATGATTTTGTGTGACTTTTTTGTATAGAAGCATGAGGCAATTGTGAGTTGTGGAGGTAGTATGACATAACATTTCTGGCATCTAGTGGAGTGAAGTTTGAATGAAATTTAACACCCAATTCAACAGAATTGACCATTTTATTCAGTGCAGCATCTTGTTGACTTAAATCAACAGTGGCTCCTAGAGGGTTAACAACAATATAGAAGATCTACCATCAAAATGTGTACATTACATTCTGTCAGGTAACTATTAAACCAACAACTGCCTGATCTGACAGACCAATATTTGCCGATCCTTGTTTCAAGATTGAATGACCCACAGTGGCTTCAGAACTTTGTGTTATCCAGTCAAACTGTCCAATTATCTGTGACTAAATAATAAATGAATGATAGTCCTGTGTTGCTTCCTCAAAGAGATGATCATTTATCAACATCTCAATAACCGTTGGTAATATTCACAATTTGGAGATGCCTTCACATTAAACAGAATCCCTGAACATGCCCTAGCTGCTGAAAATAATTAATGGCCAAAATAGAAACAAACGTAGTTAAGGAGACTGTGAAATGAGTAAATAGTAGTAGCTGAACCCAGGGCACAGCTCCCATTCTCATATCATCTGATAGTGTCTGTAAGGTGACATTTCTCTTCAAAAGTAATGTCACAACAAGCAAGAAGTGAAAGTCAGTGAGCTTCATTTGCTGGTTGAGTTCATCTGTAGCCATCACATCAGTTTCATTTTAAACCACGCATTCACACACAAGTGCACAACATACAATCTTGTCAAGGTAGATCCAATTGTTTTCTCTGTTTGTTTTCTATTTTTTCTATGGGGAAAGAGCTTTGCCAGATCTGATGGAGACTTGCCGTTACTGGAAGACTTCTGGTGTTCTCCAAGTCAACAGCATCAGCAACAGCTGGTATCTTTAATTCAGCTTGGCAACTCTGAGTGGACTCATACATATAATTATATTAGTTGAGTCACTAACAATCATGTTATCTATCTATTTGTTCCATTGTGTACTATTTTCTTTGCAGAAAATATAATTTTAATGGCAAATATGTCCATTAACCAAAGTCTATTTATCCCATGTACAAAATTATTTTGGGGGTATTATTCTAGAGACTCGAATGATTAAATAGATATATACATGTCAGGGTTGAAAATAAAAATCTAAATAAAATTACTCTTTCTGGGAGGGTTTGTCTTCTCCATGTTCTCAGGAGACAAGAAACACTCAGAAACTTTTTTTTGCTTAAAACTGAAGTAGGCACACGTCTTTTTGTGAGCTCCTGGTGATATTCTAATAAGGTCCTGTAAATATTGATTTAACTACATGAACAGTGATAACTATAGATTGCAGTTTGCTATTTAACTGCGACAATATGCTGGCAAAGAAAGCATAAAATAAATGTAAAGCACACTCTTCTCGGAGTGAGGAAGACAGCGACATCTCAGAGGCTAATAGCCTAGCTAACTCGACTGGGGATGCTACCCTCGTGCCTCATGTGGACGTGGATACTGGATTGGCATATAAAACAAGTGTTTCAGATTCTCGAAGGGATCAGAAATGCCTTTTCCACAAAGATTGAGGTAGTCCTGAAATCTATTCAAGATGTTAAGAGGGACGTGCAGGACTTCTCGGTGTATATGGATGAAGCAGAGGCACATATTAGCAGCATGGAAGACAACCAATGCGGAGAAAGGCAAGATAGAGGCGCTAATTAAACAAGTGGCTCTCCTCACGGATAAACTCAATGAGCTAGAAAACCACTCCCGTCGATCCAACCTGCAACTAGTTAACGTGCCAGAGAAGATGGAAGGTAATGATACGATGGCTTTCCCGGAGAAGTGGCTCCCTGAAGCCCTGGGACCAGCGACATTCCCGACACCACCTCTCATCGAAAGAGCGCACAGGTTGCCCGGACGGATGTGTCCTGATCGCTCAGCCGCACCAAGAGTCGTCATCCTGAGCTTTCAAGACAAACTCCAAGTGATGTGAGCAGCCAGAGCCAAGGGTAAAGTTATCTGTGACAGTCAAGAGATCATGTTCTTCCCAGATGTTTTGATGGAACTCCGCCGACGATAGAGGGGTTTCGATCGGGTAAAAACAACAGCTGATATCTATGAACATATGCTACAGATTAATTTACCAAGCTAAATTACAAATATCATTTGATGGACAAACATGCGAGTTTGAAACCCCAGTAGATGACGAAAAATTCATCCAAGGTTTACAGAACACAGAGGACCCACAGGTTAACTAAAGTGAACTGCTGAATCCTTCATTATCTGCCTATAACAGTTATAGGCTGATATTGCTGGCTCCAAGGGCCAGTAACATACATGTGAAACAGTAGTGCTTTCATTTTTCTTTATCATTTTACAATTTGGGGCTTCATTGACAACTGGACACCTTTCTGCGGAAAACCTGGTCTGATTAGGAGAAACAGCATCCATCCCACTTTGGATGGAGCAGCTCTCTTATCTAGAAATATGGCTGAGTTTATTAGCTGACCAAAACTTTGTCAACAACCCAGAGTTGAGACCAGGAGGCAGAGCTGCAGTCTTACACGCTTCTCTGTGTGTCCATTAGAGCATTCACCCATCCAGTCCTTTAGTATAGAAACTGTGTCTGTCCCCCGTCCACCTACATTAATTAAAGATAAAACAAACAGAAGAGGAGCTCATCATAAAAACTTAATAAAAATTAAACCAACATCTCCAACAATCCACAATAAGAGAATTAAATGTGGACTTCTTAATATCAGGTCTTTGTCATCTAAAGCTGTCTTAGTCAATGAACTAATATCTGATTATGATATTGATTTGTTTTGCCTCACTGAAACCTGGCTGCAGGAGGATGTATATGTTAGCCTGAATGAATCAACTCCTCCAAGTCATCATAATATTCATATTCCTCGAAGTATTGGTCGAGGTGTTGGAGTTGGAGCCATATTTGACTCAAGTCTATTAATAAACCCTAAACCTAAACAAAAACATAATTCATTTGAAAGTCTTGTTCTTAGCCTCACTCACCCAACCTGGAAAACATTGCAGCCATTACTATTTGTTACAGTATATCAAGCTCCTGACCCTTATTCTGAATTTTTACTTGAATTTGCAGATTTTGCATCAGACTTGATTCTTAAAACAGATAAAGTAATTATCGTAGGTGACTTTAACATTCATGTGGACAACTACAATGATAGTCTCAGCACTGTGTTTATCTTTCTATTAGACTCAATTGGATTTTGTCAAAATGTAAATAAACCGACTCATCGTCTGAACCATACTCTTGATCTTGTTATCTCATATGGCATTGAAATAGACAACCTATTAGTCTTTCAACAGAATCCTCTTCTCTAATGTATTTAGACTTTTTTACTACCATCGACCTTCATCAATTAACTTTAATCATTTCTGCAGCTAAACCGTCAACCTGTCTTTTAGACCCCATCCCAACCAGGCTGCTCAAGGATGTGTTGCCTCTAGTTAGCCATTCTTTATTGGATACGATTAATCTATCTTTATTATCAGGTTATGTTCCTCAGTCCTTTAAGGTAGCTGTAATTAAACCTATTCTTAAAAAGCCCACACTAGACCCAGAGGCTTTAGCTTTGGCTTTAACTACAGACTATAGTCTATTTGAGGATCTTCAATCAGGATTTAGGGTGCATCATAGCACAGAGACCGCATTAGTCAAAGTTACAAATGACTTTCTAATGGCATCTGACAAAGGACTTATCTCTGTACTTGTCCTGTTAGATCTTAGTGCCGCATTTGACACCATTGACCATCAAATTCTTTTACAGAGACTGGAACATCAAATTGGCATCAAAGGAACCGCCCTAAGCTGGTTTAAGTCATATTTTTTAGATCGATCTCAATTTGTTCACGTCAATGATGAATCCTCCACATATACCAAAGTTTGCCATGGAGTCCCACAAGGTTTTGTACTTTGACCACTTCTATTTAGTTTATATATGCTTCCTTCAGGGAACATTATTAGGAATCACTCCATTAATTTTCATTGTTATGCTGACGACACCCAATTATATTTATCAATCAAACCTGATGAAACCAACCAGCTAACTAAACTCCAAACATGCCTTAAGGATATAAAAAGTCAGATGACCTACAACTTTTTGATGTTAAATTCAAACAAAACTGAAGTTCTTGTAATTCCTCAGAAACTCTCTTTCTAGAGAATTAGTTTCTTTAGATGGGATCACCCTGACCTCCAGCTCCACTGTAAAGAAGCTTGGAGTTGTTTTTGATCAGGATCTGTAATGCCCAAAACAAATTTCTAGGACTGCATTCTTCCACTTATGTAATATCACTAAAATCAGACGCATTGTCTCTCAAGCGGATGCAGAAAAACTAGTCCAGGCATTTGTTACTTCCAGGCTGGACTATTGTAACTCTTTGTTATCAGGCTGCTCCAACAACTCTCTTAGGACTCTGCAGCTAATTCAGAATGCTGCTGCATGAGTTCTGACAGGAACCAAGATCAGAGATCACATCTCTCCCATTCTGGCCTCCTTGTATTGGCTGCCTATTAAATCGAGAATATAATTTAAGATTCTTCTCCTTACATTCAAAACTCTTCATGGTCAGGCACCATCATATATAAAAGAGTTCATAACTCCTCTTCTGTGGAACAAACTACCATTCTGGTTTCGGGAGGCAGACACGGTTATCACTTTTAAGAGTAGACTCAAGACTTTCCTTTTTGATAAAGCTTATAGATAGGGCTGGCTCTGGTCATCCCTTAGTTATGCTGCCATAGGATTAGACTGCTGGGGGATTCCTCCCTCTCTCTCTCTCTCTCTCCCTCTCCCTCTCTCTCTCCCTTTCTCTCTCTCTCCCTCTCTCTCTCTCTTTCTCTCCACATCCATCTGTGGACTTACTTGTCCACAGATGGATGTTACTAATGAAACTCCCCGGAGTTTCTGTGCTCTATCGTCCAGCAGGTTCTTGTGGATCGTGGCTGCTGCTGTGATCCTGCACGACGTCCACTACACATTTATTACTGGGAGTGGCTACTGCTTCAGTTCAGCCACATGAGGCCCAATGATGACCACTCCTGATGGGACTCATCGAGGCCCCCCTGATTCTCTACAGACTGAATTATTTTTACATCTCACAGACTGATAAATCATCATCAGATGGATGTCTGTCAGTCCTGGTCCATCTATAGCCTGTCCTGGAGCCTGGAGTTTTTCCTTGCCGCAAAGGAGGGTGTAAGGCGGGGGATGTCTGGGTCACTGACTGAATTTTGTGAAGCCCAGTGAGGCAACTGTGTTGTGATGTTGGGCTTTAAATAAAATTGAATTGAAATTGAAATTCTTCTATCTGCAGCGTGTTTAATTTACACTTTAATTAAAAACTGATAAGCACCCTGGGCTTTCATTTGTTTATTGGAGAAGTGGTTATCCATTATACTGTAGACCTTCCTGGATGTGGGTTAAGCTGCAAGAAAGTTTATGATGAACATTTCATATATATACGTTTGTGTAGATTATATACTTTTGCCAGGGGACACAATTGGCCAGTTGGTCTTGTCTCATTCCGTATAATGACTGCTTGGTAGTTTATCTGCTCCCTTGTTTATAATGGATCAGAGTGTGGACTTAACTGCACCCCAAGGTCAGGGGGAGGGCAGGGGAGGAAGAGGGGCTGTTCTGTTCAGGTTGACAGCCACAGGGGTTTGTTTATGGCAGTTTTTATGTTTTATGTTTGTTTCTTTTCACAAAATGTTGCAGTCTACAGGTGCACTCCCAATACAACATACCCAATAGGAATTACATTTGAATGATACCTCCAACACCATTTCAAATATGAGAGGTGGTAAGGCTTCGGGTCCAGATTGGCTTCCAATAGATATTTATAAATCATTTAAAGTTAAATTAATAGCCCCATTATTAGATGTTTATTTGAAATCCTTTAAATCAGGTGGCCTCCCCACGTCATTACGTAGTGCCCTGGTCATTATTATTCTAAAACCAGGCAAAGCTTCGACTAAAAGCGGTTCTTACAGACCCATATCACTTTTAAACTCTGATGCAAAGATTATAGCTAAAGTTCTAGCTATGAGACTAGAGAAGGTCAAAACAGCTGGTATAAATGAAGACCAGAATGGTTTTGTGCAAAACCATCAGGGATTCCACAATGTGAGGAGAGTTCTTAATATAATCCATGAGTGTCAAGAGTTCCCTGATACTATATTATGACTTGACGTGGAAACGGCATTCGACCGAGTTGAATGGTCCTATCTACTTGAGTTGCTTAAGAGTTTTGGGTTTGCGGATTACTTTCTCAGATGGGTCGAAATTCTACTTGTTAATTCTTCTGCGGTGGTATCTACTAATAACCTCATCTCTCAGCCTTTTGAGTTATTTCAAGGCACAAGACAAGGGTTGCCAATCTCACCCCTACATTTTGTAATAGCCATGGAACCATTAGCAATAGCTATTAGATCACACCTCTCAATTCACGATATTAAGACCGGGGACATGGTACACAATACAGCAACATACGCTGATGATACTATTGTGTTCCTATCACATCTTGCAGAATCGATACAATCTCTTTTAGAGTTGTTAAATCAATTTGGTAGTATCTCTGAGTTTAAAGTGAACAAAGAAAAGTCAGCTATTATGTTTTTAAATGCAAATGAAAGAAGAAAAACTGTAGTTTCCCACCCATTTGTGAACGCTACAGAGGGATTTAAATATTTGGGAGTCAGAATAAGATACTGTGAGCCCATGATAGCAGACGTTTCAGAAGAGATTGCTAGACGGACAAAGCTGCTTCTTTCTATACTGGGAAGAATCAGCATAGTAAAGATGACTATACTATAGTCTTCTATAATAATAAACTGATGATCTTTGGGTTGTGGACTGTTGGTCTGCACAAAAAAAGACATTTTAGGTTGAATCTTCATCTTTGGAAACACTGATCCACATTTTTACACCATTTAATGAAACAGACTACTAATTTATTAATTGTTTCAATCATAAATGAATCAACTCTCAAAATAGTCTTAATTGAAATGTGAATATCTAAACGAACTCCTCATTGACTTTGATTATTCCACAAAACAAAACTTCATCATTAGATAAACAAACAGAGCATCTGTGTAGGAATGTTAATCTGCTGAGTGAAGAAACAGTAAAAGTAAATGTGCAGAAAGTTCAACTTCTCAAATGTTTTAAACCATCAGTTTCTTGGTGTTTCATGCAACAGCAACTCACGTCATGTAAAAAGTCTTTGACCTCAACATAGTGTGAAACTGATCCTCTGCAGCTTATGTGGTGCATGTTTCCATATGTTCTCTAACCCCCATCTACACCACAATAAAAGATTCACATTCCACTTTCATTCATCACCGTTTGCACCTGTTTTACATAAGGTCAGGCCCTGGTTCAGGTTTTATCTGCAGTATAAACGGCTCCTGTATCAGGACTGCGGCTGTGAATTATCAAAAATAAGCACATTAGACCTAATTATTGTCACTTTATTCATGTCAGTTTCCTTCTCTGTGTGTGGCCTTCTCACAGTTTCCCTCATGTTCCTGGTTGCTGTTCAGAGGCTGAAACACCTTTTACTCCCATAAAGAGGTGAAATATCTGGACATGATGTTCCCTAAACCCAGTGTTGGGGGTAACGAGTTACAAAGTAACGGATTACAGTAACGTTATTACCATCACGGATAACGAAGTGCAGTAACGCGCGTGTGTGTATGTGTGCGTATATGTGTGCATGTGTGCTATGTTGTTATTTTGTATGTTATTTTAATAAGGGTAATAATTATAACAATAGTTTTTATTATTAATAATAATAGACCTGATCCCACCGCTCACACCCACTAACAGGAAAGTAAGCTTTTACTGATACCTGAAAATAAAGCGATGAAAAGGCTATGATATTTGTATATGTATCCTTGCGGTAACTTTTAACATTTGCTTAAAAAAACTAGAAAGTAAAGTAACTAGTAGTGAAGTTACTTTTCAAATGCAGTAACTAGTAAAGTAACGTAGTTACAAATTTCACAAGTAACTAGTAACTTGTAACTAGTTACTTTTTTTTAGTAAGTACCCCAACACTGCCTAAACCAAACCGTTTCTCATCCTTTGTGTTTTGTGTTGAAAGAGGCTGGAATCATCAGATTCGTTGGCTGTAACGATGTTGTGTTCTAGTACAGTAGTAAATGAGTTGTTTAGGTATGTGGTAGTGATGTGGTGTTAAATAGAGCCGCTAGGGAGGTGATTATCATACACCAGGGGTGAAAAGTTCAGCTTTTTATTTCCATTTGATGCTACTTCATACTTAAACTTTACTACATTTCAGTGGTATTGTACTTTTTACTCCGCTACATTTACAGATGTAGTTTCTTCTATGGAAGATTATTAGTGCCAATGTCAAATTAATTTAAGGGGTAATTGTATTTTTTGTTATTTGCTACAGTGCTGTGTTTCACATAAAACGTAAAAAAAAAAAAAAAAAAAAAAAAAAAAAACATTGTCACAATTTTAAAAGGGGAAAAAACTAAAATAATTAAAATTAAATGAGATTAAAAATCAAGAAATTGAAAGTAAATTGAAAGTAAAGACAATTAAAGACGATTAAAAGAGAAAAAATAAAAATGAATAGTTTGTTGCAGATGTGTGGAGCATAGAGACTGAACGCTGCTTTTCCATGTTTATTCTGACTCTGGTAACAGAGAGCAGACCTGTCCCAGACCATCTAAGAGGTCTGTATGGTTCATAAGGGATCAGCAGATCAGAGATAGACTTAGACCCTAGAACATTCAGTGCTTTATAAACCAGTAAAAGTGTTTTAAAGTTAGTTCTTTGTCAGACAGGAAGTCAGTGTAAAGACCTCAGAACTGGAGTGATATGATCTATTTTTAGTCAGGGACTCTAGAGCATCATTTAGAATTAGCTGCAGCTGTCTGATTGATTTTTTAGATGTAAAGGTCTTTAAAGACCCTGTTACAGTAAGTCTAACAAATAATTAAAAGCATGGACAAGCTTTTCCAAGTCCTGTGTGTCTTTTTTTGATGGTTCTTTCCTGGCTGCTGGAATTGGAGAACTCAAACTTTTTTTCTCAGAATTCTAACTTTAATCTCATATTCTTGAGAAAAAAAAACTTACAATTTTGACTTTTTTAAAGAATATATAAAAAAAAAATGTACCCCTTAAATTATTTTTTCAGTAGCCCTAATACTCTTCAGATTTTTATATGAAGTATAAGTCGTAGAAGTGTTTAAATTGTCATTGGTTTATTTTCAGAAACCCACTGTGAGTCGCTGCACTTTCAAACAACAACTCTGTCCATGTTAATTTGTCTGAAACTGAGTGTTGGTGAGTGGAGCTGGTTCTATCTGTAGAAAAAATCCAAAACAGTCACAATGCTTCCATTTCTCTGACGTTCTCAGACCTCAAACCCTCTACGTGTGCAGTAAAAACGTTGTGAAGTGCTAAGCTGAACCACACATTCCAGAATCCTGCACCTGTTTCTGGGACACCACATGGGATAAAGTGTCCTTCGTCCAGAATCACTGTGGGTATTGTACTGGGACAGTATCTGCCTGTTATGCACAAAGGGTTAAAACCCGGCAGGTGTCAGGTGTGACGTCCAAATGTCGACACCAGAAAACCTTGATTCCATGTGGAATTGCTTCTGTCTGTAATTTCTTCAACATACACTGCAAAAAATGGAATCATAACAAGTGAAAAAATCTTGGTCCAGTATTGAGTAGAATTATCTTGAAATATCATTTGGTAGATAATTTGGCTTATTTCAATATTGTTTTCTTTTCTGGATTTTTTGTCAATTTAGCCTTGTTAAAACATGATTAAATTGTTTGACTTTATATGTTTTGTCTTTTCTGCTGTCAAATTCTTTGAAAAACTTGCAATAAGTAAAATTATCTGCCAATGAAATAAGAGGATTCTCGTTATTTCTACTCAATATTGGACTAATTGCACCAAAGACCAGATATTTCCACACATTATTAATACTAAAACAAACAAATATTCACAAAAGAAAGTCAGGGTTTGTCCAAGGGGAAACCCCTGTTTTAAATTGTAAGAAACGTTGATGGACAGATCAAAAAACTCTTTACTGTACCATAATACAGAATGTGGGATTCAAAAACAAATTGCTCACAGAACTGCCTTTTTTTTAAATAACTCAAAAACGATATTCCAATTTTTTTTTTTAAACAAAAATCAAGATTTTTGCAATGAAGTCAAAAAGGTTCTCAAAAAAGTCAAGTGGTCTTTGCTGTTTTTCAGGCTTTGTCCAAGTGGAGGGCCACTTCCAAACCACTGCCTTTATGAGACGTACAACTATTCACAATATCTTGTTTACTGTGTCAGCCATGGATGTATAATGGAACTGGATACCAGACTGAAAAATGGCCGCCATTTGTTTCAATGTTAGTTTCTCTCCTGGTTCATACGCTGAAAAAGTTCCTGACTTCCTGGTTTATTTCTTCGTTATGTGACCCATAGAGAGTCATTTAATTCACTTGATGACCACATTAAAAACTTTTTGAAGAAAAATAAATTACATCACAAAAGGGAATAGTACATTTCTTAAATATATCTATTATTTCAGCCATTTTAAGTAACAAAAACATTTAAAACATTTTTTACCATGTCTGGGTAATATTTCATGCAGTCGAGGATTCATATATGCAGAGTGACCATAAAGCCTCCACCAGCTTCCTCCCTGAGCTCACTGAGCTGCTTGCTGCAGTTTGTCCCCTGTCCCCATCTACCATCCTGTTGGGTGACTTCAACATTCATGTGGACAATAGCAGCTGCTCTTTTGCAGCTGACTTCCTGGCCCTTCTGGACTGCTTCAATATCACTCAGCATGTGCACGGCCCCACCCACAGTAAAGGACACACCCTCGACCTGGTCTGCAGCACCGGCTCACCTCCACTACATCTGGAATGCACTGACCTGGCCATATCAGACCATCATGCAATTCTGTTTTCCATCCCACCACAGACAACGCAGTTTGCGGTCCATCACTTTCCGCAATATCAAGAATGTGCCTCTGCCTCTGTTTTCCCAAACTCTAACAAATGATCTCACACCCCTGGATACTGCCCTCCCAGTGGCACCCTGGCCGAACACTACAACACAGCACTCTCTACCAGCCTGAATACTTTGGCCCCAACCATCACCCGATCAGTCTCTTTTTCCCGACCAGCTCCCTGGTTTACATCTGAGCTCCGCCTCATGAAGAAATCTGGGTGGTGCCTCAAACGTCTTTATAAAAAATCTGGCCTCACTGTCCACCTGGAGGCCTACAGGGACCATGTGAGGAGCTACAAGCAGGCCCTCACCACAGCCAAAACACGCTACTTCTCCAGTCTCATAAACAACCAGCAATACCACCCCAGAAAACTTTTCTCAACTATCAATCGCCTTCTCCGCCCTCCTCAGTCACCCCAACCATCCGATGCTGCTGACCTGTGCTCCAGGTTTCAAGACTTCTTCATAGCAAAAGTCAACACCATCCACCAGCAGCTACTATCTTCATCCCCGGCCACAACCCAATCCCACGACGACGAGCCTCCTGGCATCCACCAGCCATGGCAGGACATCTCCACCCCTGCTGCCTGTCCACCGCAGCACCACCTCTCCTGCTTTGTACCACTGGACAATGCTCAGATCACTGATCTGGTCAGCCAAGTCTTCCTCCTGCCACCTGGACCCCATGCCCTCCACCCTGGTCAAATCATGTCTTCCCACCCTCTGCAATACCATGACAACCATCATTAACACATCCCTACAGTCTGGTGTTGTGCCCACTACCTTCAAAACCGCTGCTGTCATCCCCACTTTGAAAAAGCCTGGTCTGGACCCTGACGATCCTAACAACTATCGTCCCATCTCCAACCTTCCTTTCCTTTGTAAAATCTTGGAAAGAGCAGTGGCAGCCCAACTTCAGCAGCATATGTCCCACCATGAGCTCTTTGAACCACTACAATCTGGTTTCAGAGCCCACGACAGTACAGAGATTGCCCTTGTCAAAATCACTGATGACCTCCTCACTGCTGCAGACAATGGACTCATCACCATCCTCATCCTCCTGGACCTCTCAGCAGCTTTTGACACAGTCTCTCACTCCATCCTCCTGAAACGCTTTCTCAGTTCACTGGACTATCAGGCACTGCACTCCTCTGGTTCCACTCATACCTATCCAACCGGCAACAATTCATCACACTCATTGACTCCCGCTCCACTACAGCAACCATCAGTCATGGCGTTCCGCAAGGTTCGGTGCTTGGCCCCCTTCTCTTCACCATCTACATACTCCCCCTTCATCATCAAATCATCAGCTTCCATG
Source organism: Lepturacanthus savala (assembly GCA_030544235.1). Classification (NCBI taxonomy): domain Eukaryota; kingdom Metazoa; phylum Chordata; class Actinopteri; order Scombriformes; family Trichiuridae; genus Lepturacanthus; species Lepturacanthus savala. The sequence goes on along the minus strand of CM060478.1, from coordinate 25,008,066 downwards.
GTCTTAACTTCCACTGCTACGCCGACAACACACAACTATACATTACACTAAACCCTCTGCTCAGCTTCCCCCCACACCGTTCACTCACTGTCTGCATGATATCAAATCATGGATGACCGCCAATCTCCTCAAACTGAACAGCAGTAAAACCGAGCTCATGGTGGTGGCACCAGCGCCACTGCTCAGGAAGGTTGGAGATCTCCATCTGGACATCGATGGCTGCTCCATCACCCCATCCCATGAAGTCTGTAACCTTGGTGTCATCTTGGATTCATCACTGTCATTCCAGTCCCACATCAAAAAAGTCACCAAATCTGCTTTCTTCCATCTCCGCAAGATTTCCAGACCCAGGCATTCATTCTCTAACACTGTTAAAGAGACCCTCATTCATGCTTTCATATCATCCCGCCTAGACTATTGCAATGCCATCCTGTTTGGTCTACCCAATAAGATCACAGACAGACTGCAATATGTTCAAAATTCTGCTGCCAGGATTCTCACAGGCACCAGGTCCTGGCAGAACATCACCCCCATTCTCAAACAGCTCCACTGGCTACCTATATCGAATTATTTACAAAGTCCTCCTCCTCACTTACAAGTCTCTCCATGGTCTGGGACCCAACTACCTCAAGGACCTCCTCCATCCCTACTCCCCCTCAAGATCCCTGCGGTCCTCATCCAAGGGCCTGCTGGTCATCCCCCGCACCAGACTCAAGGCCACCAGCGACAGCATTCCATGCAGCTGCTCCGTCTCTATGGAACAGTCTACCCAACATCATTCAGAATGCTCCTTCACTGGAAATGTTTAAACAACACCTCAAAACTCATCTCTTCTTGGAGGCCTTTGGCTCCTAGTTTCCACAAGCACACACACCCACATATGCACCCACACACATCTACACAGACATCTTGTTAAGCGACCTTGGGTATTTTGAAAGGCGCTATATAAAACCAAACTATTATTATTATTATTATTATTAAGCAACTTACCCATTAAATACTCTACTCTACTAAATACTCCAGACCTTTTAGGTTGAATCTTCAGTTTTGGGAAACACTGATCAATATTTTACACCATAGAGTAATCATTTCAATAACAAAAAGATGAATCCACTATCAGAATAGTTGTGAGTTTTAGTCCAATGACACAGTGAAGCATCAACCAAAACCAATGCTTTAGTTGTCTTGCTTTAGTTGTTTTGTTGTCTTCCTGGAAATGAAAAATAAGTCATTTGTAGTTGAACAGCATTTAAACATTGATTTGGTGTTTGATGTTCAGTGACAAACGTTTACAGTTGTCGATGCTTCTTATGACTTTCCAGATGCATTTTGTGAAATATTCCATTGATAGAACCTCCACTCAGAGTCCAGAGGTGATGGGAGGGGCTTCCTGTCTGGATTAAAGAGGCTGATGCTGCTAAACATCTTTCCTTTAATTAAACATTTATTTTCCTTTAGCAGATAAACAGCTTGATGCTGCAGCAATAAAAATATGTCTGTTATTAATGATGCCGGTTACATTTCAGAGAGATAAACATGCATCTTTTTGAGATTATCTGGTGTTGTTTAGTCGTTGGCCAGCAGCAGCAACAGGTAGTTTACTGCAAAACCTGATGTGACAGAATATTGACCACAACTGGCTGAAAAACATTCACTGGATGATGATTATATTCACTGATATATGGAAAAAATGGTGATATGAGGCAATAACAAAGCATCATCTTCTATACCTGCTTATTCCTCACTAGGGTCACATGGTCTGCCAAGTTCTGTCCACCACTGGAGGTGTCCTGGAGACAGTTAAGTCGATGTCGATGGAAACATGATTGTTGTGTACCATGAGTGACCACTGGGAGAAAATCAGCCAGATCCAGGTCTAAGATACATCATGGTCTAGGTCTAAACTACATCAAGATCCAGGTCTAGACTACATCATGATCCAGGTCTATGATACATCATGATCCAGGTCTAGACTACATCATTGTCCTGGTCTAGACTAGATCATGATCCAGGTCTAGACTACATCATTGTCCTGGTCTACACTACATCCAGGTCTAGACTACATCGTGGTCCAGGTCTATGATACATACCACAGAAATGTGGTTGACTAGTAACAGGTGATTTGATTAGTTTATGGTTTCTATGGTGATTTGATTAGTTTATGGTTTCTATGGTAATGAGACAATACTTCAAATCTAGACTGAACCAGAAATGTGCATGATAAGTAGCCTGGTATGATAAATCTAATTAAACTATTATGAGGATGATAAATCTATTAAAAACAAATATGCACATAAACAACTAATCATGATATCTATCTTAATGACATCCATCAGAAATAATGCTGTTAGTTTGATATATTAACATATTTATTGGAAAAGTGATGTTTATCTTGGTGGAACAATTTACCTATCCTATCATATGTATGACATGGTTCAATTAAAACATGGACAGTATGTTGATTGTCATGTTAAATTAGTTCAACTCAAAGTAGTCACTACTTTACGTGTTTATGTAACTTAGCTTGTTACATACTGTATGACTGGCTGCTAGCTTTTGTGTAGTGTTAGCTTAGCTTGTAGCATAGGTGTGTTAGCATGTGTGTGTGTGTGTGTGTGTGTGTACAACACATAACTGATCTGTTCTTGTTTTAACAGCAGCAGTATGAGTTTGTTTAATGCATTTAACCAGTTGTGTTTTAACATTAAAATTGATGAATTATTTTTGTCCCATTTTACCTGAAAATGCTCATGCAAAAAAGGCACAGTGGATAAATAATAATGGCCTAAATAATTATATTTTATCACATAATTCCAACACAAAATGATCAGAAACAGTCATTAATAAATATAAATATACATGGAAAAGCCATATTTGATATTGTGTTATTGTCCCAAGTAATTTACCAAAATGTGGCCCTATATAAATTAAAACCACTTTGGTTCAGTGCTCTAACTATTCAAAGTGTTTTTATTGTGTTCCCATTAAAGGCTGTTTATCAGATAAAGGGTTAAATCAGAATGAAGTGAGTTCATTCTGAAATCCTGCACTGGCTCCTTAATGAGTTTCTCAGGGCCCCAGGTCCTGAACGGCACATAAAGAACCATCTGGTCCCTGAGACCCGGCAGGAACCCGGAGAACTGGAAACCGGAGGTACAGGTTTCTGTGGTCAAAGCGGTGATTGGTCACAGTGTGCAGCTGGAGAGGAGCTGGCATTAATGAACACATCAGACCCCATCACCCATCAGGATAATGAATAAATCACTTTAGTCACGGGTCAGCCCTGCATGTGGACACAGTCCGTGTTATTTACCGGTAACCAACTTTATATACAATTACAGCCTCAAATTATTCAGGATTTGTTGAAAAAACTGAAGTGTTTGTAGTTTTTGACTAAAGCTGCTGCTGTTTATTAGAGCTGTGACAATTAGTCCATTAATCCGTGGGTTACTATCTATTCTGATAATCAATTAATAGTCATTTTAAAGTACAAAGTGAGTAGTACCTGAAGTACCTAATTTCTGATTTTTTTCTTGATTTTGGTCAATTTAACCTTGTTTTGTTTGACTTTTTATGATAATGATGAAATGATAATAATAATGATATTTCGTCTCGTTTTTTTTACTTTTAAATCCCTTATTTGTCCATATTTGACCAAAAGCAAGAAAAAGTTGAATAGTTGATTAATCTATTAGTTTCCAACTATCATGTTATTCTACAACTATTCTGATTATTGATTAATGGATCGAAGTCATTATTAAGAAGAAAATGTCCAAATTCTCTGGTTCCAGCTTCTCTTCTCTGATTATTTTCTGGTTTCTTTAGGCTTCAATAGTAAACTGATGAGACATTTTAGGTTGAATCTTCAGCTTTGGAAACACTGATCCACACTTTACACCATTTGATGAACCAAATAACTAATAATTTCAGTAATGGACAGATTAATCAGCTATTAGAACAGCTAGTTGTGTGTGTGTTGGACAGAAACATGGCTCCATATTTGTGGCCCCGCCACTTCCCAAAGATAAAATAAACCGTCCGTGGTGCAGTGAGTGTTTCTTGTATTTAGGAGTGGTATCAGATGAAGACTTCACATCCATCAGAGCTGCAGGCGGGAGGCCCGACTCCACAAAGATCCAAGACAAGGCGTGTAATCAGATGTCACAGCAGGGCCAGACCAGGAGCACATTACAAAATAAAAGTCTGTCAGAGCTGGAAAGGCTGTGACCTCCTAAACTCCCTCATCACTTATTCTTCTTCGTGGTCTGCTGCTGGCTGACCATGATCCATCCACTCAGCAAAAACAGGTTCGCAAATTTATGTTGCTGTATTTTCTATAGTTTGAGTTTTTTTTATTTAAAACAGGGACAATGCATATGAATGCAGATATGCAGATTCTAGCTAACATCTGATATCCATCCTAAGTCTCCACTGGCAGGTTGATGTCACCAACATGAGAATCAGAAAAATAAAAGAAAATAATTAGGAAAAGAACAACATCATTAAGATTTAAAAAGGTTAGAGCATTAGAAAAGAACAGAATGGAGGTGATTAAATGCAGAGTGCTGGGATGTTAAATGTTCTACAGGTTCATTCATGGTTGCAGTAACAGTTTAGTTCTTCCTGTAGCAGAGATCTGAGATTATTAGTAAAACAAGTCAGAGTCGTGTGGGATTAAATTCCATGTTTGAGAAACATCAACAGTAAATGTAGTTTAACCAGAGGTTCTTTCTAAAAGGAATTTAATCATAAATCTGCTTATGTACCTTTACAGTTCTATTTGTAAGGATTATTTGTGGGATGATCAGCACAGCTGATGAAAACTTTACAACTCTAGAACATACAGATCAGTATTAGAGGCGCTGGGAATGTTTCCCTCTTCTGACAATAATTTTAGAATAAGTTTTTTTTCTCAAAAAAATAAAAAAACATTAACCCTTATATTTTTTCAGAATTTTTAAAAATTGTGAGAAAAACATTCAGAATCTTAATAAAACACAAGTGAGAGTTAATGTTTTATCTACTGAAGACTTTCAGACATCAGGCACATAACACGATTCCAAAAGGAAAGAACGAAACAACAAAGTTGTTCATTTCCTGGCAACTTCAAAATAAAAGCATTTCCTGTCATTCTTTTCTTGCTTTCCAAATTAACTAGTTATCTTTATATTCCGTAATTCAGTAACTACTTTAGTTATATTTTGGGTAACTATCTAATTACTTGTTTAAGTAACTCATCCAACACTGAACATCAGTTTATCTTGTTATATTTAAATTATTAAAATAAAGCTCTGAAAAATGATGATTAAAAACATTACATACATTTAAAATGTCCCTGGACCTCATTATATTTTACTTACTGTTAATGTTAATAAGTACTTAATGTTACTTATTTATCACGATTATATTTACTATTATCTATTATTATCTTATTTCATTTCATTATTGTTGTTTGTTATATGAACATTCTGGAATAAACGTTTAAAGCAGTTAAATCCTGATCTGTGTTATTATTATAGTAGTGGTGTGTGTGGATGGAGTAAAGGACTGTGTGTGTGTGTGTGTGTGTGTGTGTGTGTGTGTGTGTGTGTGTGTGTGTGTGTGTGTGTGTGTGTGTGTGTGTGTGTGTGTGTGTGTGTGTGTGTGTGTGTGTGACACAAGTACAGTCGCCACCCTTTTCTTTTATTCATATGTGAACAGTTTTCTTCTGCCTGATTGCAGAATCTTATGTTAATTAACCTTTTCAAATGTTTAATTAAGTTGATATATGCATGAAATATTATTTATTTAACAGGAATGAATTATGCAGTTTGATATATTTCATGGAGAGAGACATCACATCACAAACGGGGTGGGAATGTGAAAGTATGTGTGAATAAAAATTGGTTGAAAAAAAACGCAAAACTGTATTTTAAATGTTTAAATTATAGCTGCAACTAACGACTTTTATCATTGATTTATAATCTGTTGATTATTGAAACGATTGTTTAGCGGTGAAATTTAGCGGTGAAATGTGGATCAGTGTTTCCAAATCTGAAGATTCAACCTAAAATGTCTTTTTTTGTCCAGACCAACAGTCACAACCCAAAGATCATCAGTTTATTATTATAGAGACTAAAGAAACCAGGAAATAATCAGAGAAGAGAAGCTGGAATACAAAGATATCACATAAATACAACAAAAAATAAAAAATAAAAAGACACAAATAAATGAGATTAAAAGACAAAAAAATATTAGATAGTCTCCCCCAAAATAAGAGAAAGGGTAAAAATAAATAAATAAATAAATAACTATTAGACAAAAACACAAAAAAGATTAGATAAAAAGCTCATTTTGAGATTTGAGAAGCTGGAAGGAGAGAATGTAAACATTTTGTTCATAATGACTCAAATCGATTATTAAATTAGTTGGTGATTAATGTAAAAGTTGGAAAATAAATAAGAAAATAATCAGAGAAGCTGGAACCAGAGAACTCGGACATTTTTTCTTTAAAAAAGTCTCTAATCCATTGATCAATTATTAAAAAGTCTTTTGCGATTATCGTACTATTTGGAAACTAATTGATTAATAAACTAATATTTGCAGCTCTAGTTTTAATGTTTTCTAATTTTCTAGTGTCGAGTTGAAATTTCTCATTAATTACACAGTGTAACATAAAAACATGAAAACATTATTCATTATGAAAGTTTATATTTTCTTTGGTTTTATTTTCTATGACATAATTCAACTCACAAATTATACAGAAGAAAACAACCGAGTACAAAGTTTTCTAAAAACGAGTTGCTTCATAATATTATTATTATAACATTATTTCTATTATGAAGCATTTCTAAACGATCTGTCTTTTGAGTAACGCTAGGAAGGTAACATATGAATAAATAAATAAATAGATAAATAAATAAATGCGGCGTTTATCTGAATTGTCATTGTCTGCTATTATCCCACGACAAGAGAAACACATTTGCTCGTTTTCTGTGAGAAATGATGTATTTTTAGTGAGAAAATGTTTTCTAATTGATTCTTCCTCTTCTCCGCCGTGCGTTTTATTTAACCGGAGATCGCGCGCGCGTGTGTGTCTGTGCGTGTATATGTGTGTGTGTGTGTGTGTGTGTGTGTGTGTGTGTGTGTGTGTGTGTGTGTGTGTGTGTGTGAGAGAGAGAGAGAGAGAGAGAGAGAGAGAGAGAGAGTAATAGTAGTAATAGTCATTCCTTCCCTTCAGTCTGACCTATTATTCCTGCTCCATCCCGCTCCTGTCGGTGCGTCACCGTTCACCGGATGGTTCCACTCGTGCGTAACGGTGGAGCGGCGGCGCGGCGGGACTGTACCTGGAAGTTCAGACGCGTCCCCGCAGCCTGACGTAACTCAGCGGCTCAGAGGTGTCCCCGCAGCCCGGCGTGGTCGTGGCGGTGCCCCAGTGACGTCTAGAGGTGTCCCCGCAGCCCGCCGCTCCGCCGCCAACATGCGGCCGCTGCGGCTGTGATCCGGGAGGCGGCTTCTCACCGACCCGTCCGTGTCAGTGTCTCTCTCCACAGTCCGAGCCGCCGCCGTCCGGTGTGCCCCGCGGAGCCGCCATGACCTCTAAAGAAGCCCCCGGGTGTCCGGGGGAGCGGCGGCTGGACCGGCTGCCGCCGCCGGCCGCCTCCAACAAGCCGCTGACGCCGTTCAGCATCGAGGACATCCTCAGCAAGCCGTCGGTGCGGCGCGGCTACTCCCTGTGCGGGGCCGCGCACCCCGCGCCCCCGGAGGGTCACTGCGGCTCCGGGCGGCCGCGGCTCGGACAGACGTCGCCGCTCTGCGCGCTGGAAGAACTGGCGAGTAAAACGTTTAAAGGGCTGGAGGTCAGCGTCCTGCAGGCGGCGGAGGGTAACACGTCATCATTTATCCGCTTTATTATCACTAATAACGGAATTATTAACGGTTTTATTAGTGGATATGAGGGTATTAGAGCGTGGTTTGGTGGAGCCGCAGGCTTCACGCCAACATGTGGCTGTAGGCCTGCTGCTCCGGTTCTGTGGTGGAATTCTTTTATTTTGTACTTTAATTGGTTTTATGAACATGAATATTAATTTAATAACGGTTTATATATGATATTATTTATTTCATCTAATGTTGTTCATTTAGTGAAACACGCACGTGCAGCATGAAATCTGCAGTTCCAGCTGCAGAGATTGGACTTATTAAACAGTTTCGAAGTTTTTATTAAGTTGATGAAATTAAATATTATTTATTTAACAGGGATGAATTATGCATATTTCATAGAGAGACATCACGTCACAAACAGTGGAATCTGAAAGTGTGTTTTAGTGAGTTAAAAAAATGTGGTTTAAATGTTTAAATTAGAGCTGAAACTAAAGACTATCATCACTGTTTATAATCTGCTATTATTGAAACGATTAATCGATTATTTGTTTAGTGTAAAATGTGCATCAGTGTCCAAAGCTGAAGATTCAACCAAAAATGTCTTTTTTTGTCCAGAGCAGGCAACGATGTTTAAAATGGTCCAAAAATAGGAAAGAGTTAAAATATGTGTCAATATACTGACAGTATGCTGCAAAATGTGTATATGTATTGTATGTATTATATGTATTTTATGTATTATATGTATTATATTTGTATGTACTACTTTGTGTATTACTGCAAATCAGAGAACATTAGTCCAACAACAGTATAAATAGTCTCTTAGTGACGTTTTAGTTTGTGGATTCATGAATGAAATCAAAGTGATTCGGTTATAATTGATGCGACTAATTATCTAAGGCTAAATAATAGTTGATGCATTAAATCCTTTTATTTGAGTATAAATCTATAACCTGTCATCTCTCTGTTTTAGGCAGAGACGGTTTGGCTCTTTTCGGTCAGAGAAACACGCCGAAAAAACGCCGAAAGTCGCGCACGGCGTTCACCAACCAGCAGATCTACGAGCTGGAGAAGCGCTTCCTGTACCAGAAGTACCTGAGCCCGGCGGACCGGGACCAGATCTCCCAGCAGCTGGGCCTGACCAACGCGCAGGTCATCACGTGGTTCCAGAACCGGCGGGCCAAGCTGAAGCGGGACCTGGAGGAGATGAAGACGGACGTGGAATCCGCCAAGTCCGTGGGCGTCCTGGCCCTGGAGAAGCTCACCACGCTGGCGGATCTGGAAACGCGCGCGGCCGGAGGAGCCGACGCGGCGCCGCGACGCGCCGAACCGGACCCCGCCCTGTCCGGCAGGACGCAGCGGCCGCCGCCGCCGCCAGCCGCAGCGACGGAACGGCGGAGCGGCGGGTTGAGCTCGGAGGAGGAGGAGGAGGAGGAGGAGATCGATGTGGATGAATGAGTTTGTGCTGATCAGCAGCAGGAGGGCGGTGTGGCGGCTCTGGAGACGCCGCGGCTCAACCTGCTGACCATCAGACATGGAGGTGCATGTTGATTATCGATTTATTTATTGATTTTTTATTTTATTTTTCCTGACTGATTCATTTGTGCTGACGCAGCCGAATGTTTTTTTGATAAATGAATTGTTCAGAGTTGATAATCATTGTGTAATGGCTTGTAATAAATATGAGTTTAATATAATTATTATCATCATCATTATTACTGTAGCTGAACGCGCTGTAACACCGCTAAAGTGCCTTTAAAACACATCAAACTGTATAAATTATCATGTAAAATAAAACAATGCCAAATAAAAATACGTTTTCAAATATTCGGCACAGTTCTATCATATATTTCATGGAATTCAGTGTAGTGCGTGACGTTTCATCCGGTTCTCTGGAAATCATCGAATCAATGTATAGCGGAAATTTCTGACCTACAGCGCATTTTATTTATTTTTCTCTGTGAGAAACACAATCTGGAGCGAAGAAGAGGTGTGTGTGTGTGTGTGTGTGTGTGTGTGTGTGTGTGTGTGTGTGTGTGTGTGTGTGTGTGTGTGTGTGTGTGTGTGTGTGTGTGTGTGTGTTCCCTGAGGCTGTTGACCAAACCGGCCGCTGCGGGTCTCAGCGCAACAAAGCCGAGACCAGAGCAGCGGGTCCGGGTCCATATGGTGGACCCATGTGGACCCATGTGGACCCGGTCTGGTTGTGTGTCTCTCTCTGTGATTGATGGACTCATCGCGTCTTTTGTCGCTGCGGTAAAACACGGCCATGAATGAATGGAGTCATGGAGCTTTGTGTTGGAAGAATAATGATGACACACTTCATCTGCTCCTCATCATTCACACACACACACACACACACACACACACACACACACACACACACACACACACACACACACACACACACACACACACACACACACACACACACACACCACTACTACTAATAAGAGCACAACAATAAATATAATCGTGATAAATAAGTAATAAAATATATAATGAGGTCCAGGGACATTAAAATGTATCTCATGGTTTTTAATCATAATTTTTCAAATTTTATTTTAATAATTTAATTATAACAAGATAAACTGATGTTCAGTGTTGGATGAGTTACTAGTAATTATTTATTATTTTATTAGTAATAACCCAAAATATAACTAACGTAGTTACTGATGATATTATTTGTCAAAATACTAAGTTAATTAATTACAAAATAATGAAAACTGAGATTCTTCTCATTATTTGTGAAGACAAACAACAAGTCAGGACAACAGCACTAATACAACATATCATAAATAATAACATGTGTTTTAAATCTTCATTATAAATGTGGATCATGTGTTTTAACTAAATGAAAAGGTTTTCCTCAGTCCTGGAGCTTTTAAACCTCAGAAATAACAGAAAAACACTGAGAGAAAAATCATTAATTCAACCAGCTGGAAAATTAAACAGTCCAATTAACTAGACCAAGACCTGGACCTAGATCTGGACCTGGACCTTGAACTGGACCTGAACCGGGACTTAGAACTGGACCTGGATCTGGACTTCGACCTGGACCTGGATCTGGTCCTAGACCCGGACCTGGACCTGAACTTAGACCTGATCTGACCCCCCCCCCCCCCCATCAGTGGACTTGCTGACACAGATGAATCATTATAATATAAACTGCATCTAAAGCTTTACCATGTTTTATCATCAGTAGCAGATTTAATGATTATTTTCTTATTTTAATTACATATTTTAAATTTAATTATGGACAACTGCTGTTGTCATAGATCCAGATTATTTACAGTAATGGTAGCTTGGTGGCAGAGATTGTTATTATTATTATTATTATTATAGTTGTTGTTGTTGTTGTTGTAGGAAATATATTTTATATCTAATTCTTATCATAATAAACCTCAAGTTTGAATAAATTCTTTATTGATTTTTTTAAACTTGTGAGTGATGATGCCAATATGTGTGTGTGTATCAGTGTATGTGTGTGTTAGTGTGTGTGTGTGTATCAGTGTATTTGTGTGTGTGTGTGTGTGTGTGTGTGTGTGTGCCGTAGGGTCAGTGTGATTAATCACGATCAGGTGGATTTGATAGTTTTAGTTCCAACGTTCCTGTAGAATCCTTTTAACACCTTAAAGTTTAATTTTACGGATCATTGAACTCACCGTGTCTCTGACAACACTGATAATATAATATAATATAATATAATATAATATAATATAATATAATATAATATAATATAATATAATATAATATAATATAATATAATATAATATAATATAATATAATATAATATAAAGATAATTACTAGAATATATATAATATATGGATAATAACTAGAATAAATATAATAAATCTTTACTTTAACCAAAGATTAATTTATGTCCACACAGAGAATCATCCCAGACTTTTCCCTCTCACCTTTACATTTGCATCTAAATCAAATTCCTGTTGATAATTCAGATAGAGAAATGTAGGATAGAACCCTCTCTCTCTCTCTCTCTCTCTCTCCATACAGCAGCATAGTCTCTCGCCCCTGGCTGCTGGGCTGTTAGTGGAGTGTATTCCAGCTGTTATTTATTCTGTGATGAGTTGTTGCTGATCAGCTTCTTCTTAACGTGTCACACTGACAGCACACACGTGTTTAATGAGTGTAAATTCGAGCTTATTAATGGATGTTAAAGGGCTGGTTGGGAAGATGAGAAGAAGGAAACAGTGCTGTTGGTGGATGTTGAGGAGAATTATCTGAATCTGAGGATTTGAAGCTGCAAGTTATACAATAATTGTCAACTATTTTGATAATATTTGATAATTTGATTAATATTATCATATTAAAAGGAACCAGTAGTTTACAAATTCTTCATAATACAAATAAAAAAATCTATTCTCATTATGAAGGCAACCAACACAACAGAAAACAGAAAAGTTATTTTCTTCAGTTTATATGTGAGTTGGATTATGTGCTCATAAATATTGTTTATCATTTCTTTTACATATAGTTTTATATTTTTTAATTAATCAGACATTTTTACTGAAGGAGACTAGAAAACTAGAGCTGCAATGATTAATCAAGTTGTTGCCAACTATTCAATTAAACAACTGTGATTGATTAATTGATTTGAGATGTTTTTCCAAAGAAAATGTCCAAATTCTCTGGTTCCAGCTTCTCTTCTCTGATTATTTCCTGGTTTCTTTAATCTCTATAATAGTAAACTGATGATCTTTGGGTTGTGGACTGTTGGTCTGGACAAAAAAAAGACATTTTAGGTTGAATCTTCAGCTTTGGAAACACTGATCCACATTTTACACTATTTAATAAACCAGACTACTAATCAATGAATTACTATCAATTAACTATCAGAATACTATCAGATCCATGAGTGATTTTCCTCATACTGAGGTGAAACCATGAATCCACACAGAAATTGTGTTTCAGAGACAGAAATAATTAATATTTAACAAAGTGAGATATAATAATCACACAGAGAAAAACATAGAAGATGTAGAAACACTAAAATAATTTGGTAATATTGATTTAGCTGAATAATACTTTAATGTTGCTGTAGGAGCCATATATTGTTTGTTATATTAGAATTTTTGGTTTGATTTATTTGGTCTGGTTGTCACGGTGATGTGTGTGGTTTGGGTCACATGGGTGTCAGCAGATGATTGACGGAAGTTATATCAGTGGCTGAATCACCTGCACTGGGAAAGGAGCGAGGCAGGTGTAGGTAGCCGTAATTTTTGTTGACCGCTTTTTGTTTCAGTTAAATGTGATATGATACATGCCATTCATTTTCATCTTATTAAACACGTTGAACTTTCAATATATCTGGACTCATCACGTTACTCTGAACATCAGCGCGTCATGCGAAATATACCGGACCTAACATCAGCCTTGCAGCGACTTTTAAAGGATTGGGAAAGCCGCAATAGTTGCTTTATACACACACTAGACTATAAAGTAGGGAAGTTAATGTGAGAACTAACCCAGTGACAGCAGTTGTGCTGTTTGACCACGAGAGGGCAGTGTCACTATTCACACACTGTCTCCCAATGGCATAACATTATGTTTTATAATTACAGGTAATTAGAATTGACAGGGAAATAAGCTGAATTAGAAGCCAATGTAAACTGAAGTTAAAAAAAATGTTTTGTCTTTATATCTACAAATCAGAAAAGAATCTAAATTGGAGTATTAAATCCACATATTTTTTTTCTTTCAAAATTTTAACAATTCAAATTGTACAAAAAAATCATGCAGTCCAGTTCACACCCAGTAGACATAAAACAAACACATGAAAATGTATAATGAACATATAATGAATGAATATACATCTGTATATAAGATAAAGAAAAAACAAAAAAAAAACAAAAATCAGACTTTGTAGTTTAATCTTCCAAAAATAATTGAGACAGTTTATTATTAAATAAAGATTTCAGAGTAGATATCTAATATAAGTGTATATTTTTATTAGTAGTATTATTATTTGTAAACAGTTTAATAGATTTAAAGTAGAATTAATCGATTTCAATCAGAAATAATTTAAATGATGGTGGTGAGTTTTGAAATTTACTTTATGGATGTAAAATTTATTGAAGAGGATATAAAGATTAATAATAGAGCTTAATTTTAGGTTTTTGATTCTAAATAAGTAATAATATTGTCCCAAGTGTTTTACCAAAAAGTTTGACCAAACTCAATTTACCTTCTGTCACCCCTACTAATAAATAAAGGATCAGGTGGAGTTCCTGTCCTGTCTTCATGTCTTACTGCTGAATTTTAGTCTTTTAAATAATTTGATTCAGTTTTCAGTAAATCCATCTTAACACAGGTGTGACATTGATTTATCTTTAAAAGTTGTGTTGTGGGACTTTTAAATATGGATTATTGTCATATAACCAACTGGCCACAGAAATTTACTAGAGCTGCAATGATTAGTCTATTAATTGATTAATCATCATCATTTTAATAATTGATTAATATTTCAGACATTTGTAAAAGAAAATGTCCAAACTCTCTGGTTCCAGCTTCTCTTCTCTGATTATTTCCTGGTTTCTTTAGTCTCTATAATAATAAACTGATGATCTTTGGGTTGTGGACTGTTGGTCTGGACAAAAAAATACATTTTGGGTTTAATCTTCAGCTTTGATGGAACACTGATCCACATTATATAACATTATACGAACCAAACTAATCAAATATTCATTTCAATAATCAATGTATGAATTGACTATCAGAATAGTTGATAATTACAGCTTTACATGATATATCTGCTTTGATGATATGATATGATGATCAATGACAGTCAGTCATTCATGTTCTATTCATGTATGTTTATTCTTCACTAGGGTCACATGGTCTGCTGCAGCCAATCACAGCTCATTACTGGTGAGAGGCAGGATCCAATCAGACAGGTAGCAGCCTGGAGCACACACACACACACACACACACACACACACACACAAGAGAAAACCCACCAGATACAGAGAGAACATGAAACTCCACACAGAAAGGACTCAGACCAAGGACTGGAACCTGGACCAGGACTGTAACATGGACCTTCTGATGTAAGGTACCCCAATGTGAAGTCATGATGTATAATCACCAGGACACTACAGTAGATTCCTCTGTGACATGTGTGACATGCTGTTTATGTCCTCAGAGTCTTTTTTAGTTGCCAGTGATCGTAATCACCAGGGATGACTTACAGAGCATCTGTGCATATATGACATTAGCGATCAGCTGAGCCACAGACATGACGAATGGTGAGTAACAAAAAGCTGTAGGGAGATAGTCAACACCTCTATATCAGGACTCCAAATCCTCTCCAAATCCAAATCCAGGATACAACAGCACAGACACTTAGGGACAAGGATTGACTTCCTGTCTAACGTGGTCTCCAGCTCATCAACCTGCTGCAGATAGGCTGAACATGGAGGCTCCAACACGCTAAACCTCTTCCCCTCAACCTGTAGACACCAGGACTGAAGCTGGTTCAGTCTCTCACAGTCTATATGAAACAATAAACGCCAAGGATGAGAAAAAGTCCTGAAGCAGCCTATTGTCGCTCTAGAGTCACTGAGTGGTACACAGCATGCAGATACAAAACAGGTGGAAATCAGGGACCAACCCCACAAAAAATGTTTGTAAATACAAATAAATAATTTTGAATATTGAAGAAAATGTCAAAAAATGTGCTGCTAAATGTAAAACAATGTGTTTCCTAATTATTGTAAAATTATAACCCCCCTTATTCCTCAAAATGGTTTGGTCCAGATGCTGTTTTTCAGTTGGTGGGGCCAGTGGCTAACAGCTAATTCTGACAGTCAGCTAGCAGCTAGCTACATGGAAGAAAATATAATTGAAGTATAATGTAGTAGCCAGTATGTCATTTATCACACCACTAGTTCAACATTTGTCCGGAATCAGCCTCTTTTTACCAGTCTGCTGGTTAAGATCAGACCTATTGATCGTTAACCAGCTCTAATGATGGAAGTTACCATAGTAACAGAGAGTAGGGGGAGGGAGGAGGGAACAAGAAGTCAGGGTTGTCCTCAACCAAAGATTTCCTTTGTTTTTCCATCATTGATTCATGATCTCATATGGTAGTATAATATTTTTCTATTCTATTTATTGGGGGGGCACTTAAGTTGATTTTAAGTATCTGAAATAAATGTGGTTTCTTTTAAACTTGTAGAAACTATAACATAGCATCTTAAGGTTTATATCTGAAGCTTAATGAGTGAAATGCCAAATGTAAGAAATGATAAATTGTAAAAAGAACCTGATTTGTTTTCTGTCGTAAAATAGAGCTGCAACTAACTAACTATCCAACTATTCTGATAGTGGATTAATCAATTGGTTATTGAAAGATTAATTGATTAGTTGTTTGGTTCATTAAATGGTATAAAATGTGGATCAGTGTTTCCAAAGCTGAAGATTCAACCTAAAATGTGTTTTTTTTGTCCAGACCAACAGTCACAACCCAAAGATCATCAGTTTACTATTATAGAGACTAAAGAAACCAGGAAATAATCAGAGAAGAGAAACTGGAATCCAATAATATGACATCTGATGTCTCATCTGTGCTGACAGCCAGTGGAGTCAAACGTCAGCACTGGCAGCCATCTTACTACAGGGAGCTTGTTCAACCATAACAATGCAATAATGCACATTCTTTTAAATGACCAAAACTTAATTTTCAACAGATTTTTGGTTTGGTTTGTTATAAACGTCAGAGATGTAGTTATGACACAGAAAACTTATAGTTTTTAAAGTGTATTTATATATATATATATATATATATATATATATATATATATATATATATATATATATATATATATATATATATGGGTCATTCTGAAATTGCGGGTACATTTGGTGTCCCACCAAAAACTCTTAAGTTATTTTCCCCAGAAAAAATCTTAACAGAATCTGCTTCAAATATTATCATTAAATAAACTGTATTTTCACCCATAATAATGTTTAATGTACATTTTATGCACAATTGATGTGTTAAATATTCATTAAATGATTCCCACACCATCAATTTTTGCCTGTCCCAGCATAGAGATTCACATGTTCGACTTAAATAAACATTACATAATTGCTGAAAATGTGCCAATTTTTTATGCTAAATCTGTAAATATTTATATTATTAGTTGCACAGAACATTTTGTTTTATAATGCAGGCAATATTAATATTTAAAAATATATAAAATGTATCTGTCCTAGGGGTCTTGTCAACTCTGTTATCTCTGTTACAAAACTGCATAAAAATACCCAACAGCATTCAAAAAAAATCATGTGACCTGCACCAAATGATGTCATTTCCTCTTCTTCACTTCCTTGGAGGGAACTATGGTAAGTTTAACTTTTGCTCTTCATTATTTTGTGCAAAATGTTCGGAATACACCAAGAGTAGATTAATTATGCGTCAAAACTGTTTATGTGATGTTGTAATGAATCTCTCCTTCCTTTTAAAAAAAATATATATTTGATAAAACTTCATAAAATTGCGGTTTTATTCATGACATGTGTTGTCTGGCTTTAAGATAGCACATGGAGTAAAGGCACAAAATGGTGGAAAACATCAACTCTGTTATCGTCAACTCTGTTGCAAGTGCCAAGATTTTAATGATAACAGAGTTTGACGATGACTAACAGAGTCGCACGATTTTGTCACTTGTAACCATTTTGCTTTATTTTATAAATATATTGAGAGTTATGGGTATTTTATTCTGTAAAGGTAAGATTTATGATTACTTTCCAGGTCATGAAAATGTTGTCAGCGGCAGAAAGACAGCGACAGTACAGGGCACAGCGAGATGCTGATCCTGGTTACCCAGGTTAGGATGGTTAGGTGACAGCAGGTCAATGAGTTTAATATTACAGTATAGTAAACTGCTATAGATTTAGACATGTAGTTCTTTCATTATTAGATACTCCACATGATGAACGAAAAACTATAAAATACTTGCAGATATGTTAAATTAATTTGGTAAATAATATACTGTATTTTTTGCTCATTACAGACAAAGGACATCAGGACGGAAACGAATAAAACGAGAGAATTCCAAGTTATACAGAGAAAATAAAAGATTGAATCTTTTGATGAAAGAAAAGAATACTATTATCCAAAAATACAGGAAACGCATTCAGAGATTGACACAGACGACTGAATCCCCTGGTTCAAAAACACGGAAACAGATAGGAAGACAGAGAGTCCCCCCAGGGATTCAAAGAGATGGTGGCCTACAAGTTGTGATTATAGGCCTTTATATTTTTGTTTTAAGGATTATTTTTAACAAATGAACAATTAATCAAGTCAATTTCATAGATGTTCTGATACAAGTTAATGTGAGATGTTTTCATATTTGTGAAAGTTTTAAAATTTGTAATGTTGGAGTTTTTGGACTCAAGTTCATGGTGTGTCAATTCTGTTCTGTCAACTCTGTTCATGTCACGTCAACTCTGTTTTTGCCCATGTTTTGTTTAAAAAAAATGACAATTAAATACATGTTATTGTCTACAAATAAATCAGAGGCTGTGTCATGATTAACTTTCTCCTTACAGGAAATGTCAATGCATTTGAATAATTTTTAAAGCTATAAAATGAGAAAATGTAAGCGCTCTTGGCAACTTTTCAAAGATATGTTTCAATGTTTTGACTCCTAAAAAAATTATCTTTATCCTAGTAAACTAAAAGTTTAATAAATGGATAAAGGGACAAAAGTTCTTTCAGGGGAGGAGTGATTTTAACATGAATTGAATTTGACTACAAGTAATATTTCACCCACTTTGTCCATAACAGAGTTGACAAAATATACTCTTAGTTCTTAGATTTTCATTTAAAATAATAAAAATCTTAGATGGTTAAGCTTGGCAAATACTAGAATTGTAAAATTTTAAGTATTCTCTCTGAGAATTGAAAAAAAAATTACAGAAAAAAGACCAAAAAAAATTTTTTTTTTCTAAACTTGAAATGTACCCGCAATTTCAGAATGACCCATATATATATATCTCCTTCTCCCCCTCCTGGGTGGTATCTGTGTGTTCTCAGGGCCTGGGGTCCTCTACCAGAGACCTGGGAGTTCTTTAGGTCCTTCGGTATCTCAGCTGTTCCTACGACTGACTCTTCTGGACTCTTCAGATTTTGTTCCTGGGATCTGTTGGAGCCACTCTCCAAGTTAAGGGTCACTGCACAGAGTGTTCCTAATACAACAGGGATCACGCTGCCTTGACCTTCCATATCTGTTCCAGCTGTTCTTTCAACCCTTGGTACTGTTCAAACTTTTCATGTTCCTTCTTTCTGATGTTGGATCAGCTGGTATCGCCACACCTATCACGACTTCTTCTGACCTTTGTCCATCACCACTATGTCTGGTTGGTTAACCAGGAGTTGTTTGTCAGTCTAGAAATTGAAGTTCAACAGAACCTTGGTACTGCTGTTCTCAGCCACCTTCTGTGGTGCAGCCCATTGTGATGTGAGTACTTCTATTCCATACTGGGTCCAAATGTTTCTGTCCACTATTCCAGCTACCTGGTTGTACCTCGCCATGTAGCTGACCCGGCTTGCATCTTCCACCCTGCCACTATGAGCTGGATTGTTTCATCTTTGACCTTGGGTCTGATCTACTATGGCAGATCCTGGTCTCTATGGCTCTGGTACCTAGGTTCTGTTCTTGTGCTGCCATGATTAGTGCCTCTGTGCTGTCTGTAAGTCCAGCCTTTAACAGACACTGGTATGTCTTTTCCATATCAGCCACTTCTTCAATTTGATGGTGGTACATTCCATTTTGTCTGCTCCGTTGATTGCTCATCTTCTTCTGCACTCTCTCTGGGTCTCTGCTGCTTGAGGCATTCACTTAGCAGTTCATCCTTAGTGGCCATTTTCTTGATGTATTCTTGGATGTTTGATGTTTTATTCTGGATTGTGACCTTGATAGACATGAGGCCTTGGCCTCCTTCTTTCTGCTTAGCGTACAGTCTCAGGGCGCTCTATTTGGGGTGGAACCCTCCATGCATGGTGAGGAGCTTTCTTGTCTTGATATCAGTGGCTTCTATCTCCTCCTTTGGCCAACTTATGATCCCAGCAGGGTATCTGATGACCGGCAGTACGTACATGTTGATGGCTCTAATCTTGTTCTTCCATTCAGCTGGCTTTTCAGGACTTGCCTTACTCTCTGGAGGTATTTCTTTTTGGGTGACTTCCTTGCAGCCTCCTCATTGTTTCCATTAGCTTGTGGGATACCAAGGTACTTGTAGCTGCCATGGATATCACCTATGTTGTAGCTCGACTCCTTCAGTTCTGATCATCTTGCCTCTCTTAGATACCATTCAGCCACACATATCCAACCCGAACAACTCATCTTAGCCGCAATGATGCCTGACAGGGTCTTCCATGTTGTGCATAGACAGGTTATTGGCCAGTGGTTGGATGGGATGAGTCCCTGCTGGGGGTCCTTCAGGATAAGGACTGTCCTGCCCTGGGTTAGCCACTCTGGGTGGTCCCTCAGCAGGTGGTTCATCTGTGCTGCCAGGAATGCAGTAAGCTTCTTCAGCCAGTAGGCATGTATCATATCAGGGCCTGGTGCTGTCCAGCTCTTCATCTTTGCCACTCTTTCTTGGATGTCTGCCAGTGAGATAGTTACTGGTTCTTGTTCTGGGAGATTGCTGTGGTCAGCTCTTAGGTCCGATAGCCATTTGGCTTCTGAGTTGTGTGATGCCTCTCTTTGCCATCTTCCTTTCCAGTATTGTTCCACCTCAGCTCTTGGTGGGTCTGACTGGTTGATTTTTCCCTGACACTGAGAGAACACCTTGTCTGGTGCAGTGGAGAACAGCTTGTTTATTCTCCTGGCCTCTGCGTCTTTGCAGTAACGCTTCAGTCAAGTGGCTAGAGCTGTTAGTCTCAGTTTAACAGTTTCAAGTGATTCTTGTGTGGAGACCTTGTTGTATTTCCTGGATGCCCCTTTAATTCAATTCAATTCAATTTTATTTATATAGCCCAATATCACAAAAGTCAGTCCTTTATTCACCATGTTGCCTTTCTGTACCTCTGCTAGCTGGCTAGGTGCCCTTATCTTGGTCACTAACAGTAACTACCATGGTGGGTGCTGCCTGGTATGTCCTGAGTTGGTCTTGTACCTGAGCATCTCAAGGATTACTGTTCTATACGGTCTATCAGTTGATTGGTCTCAGTGAGGATTTCTGCAGGTATTGTCAGCAGATATAGTGCAGTATTCACATCTACTAGCAGATCTTCTGAGGGTACTTTTCATGTCAACTTCAGTATTCGTCAGGGGCTCCAGGTTTCTAAGTGGGCCATGATCTTCCTTCTCAGGTCAGCAGCTTTTGTGTTGAGGCTGTTGGTATTTGCTGGGGCTTGGTACCCAATCTCTGAATGTGGGGCAATTGTGACATCCCCCCGCTGACCTGGCATCCTCGCTCCCCTTTGCTGTAGCATCGTTGTTGTATCTCATTGATCTCTAGTTATGATAGCAGTTTCTGGTTGTTGATGTTGGAACACTGAGCTAACAGCTGTTGCTTTGTTAGCTTAGAAGTGACCATTGTTCCCACATTCTCTCCATGAATCCCCTCTCTCTGGGGTTGCTCACATACTAGCATTCCAACAATCCCTTGTTTTTCACCCTTGTCCACCTATATATATTAATGTTGCACCGATCGATCGGCCGCTGATCATGATCGGCCGATATTGCCTAAAAATAGCCTGATCGGCGATTGGAAAAACATGCTGATAAAAAAGCTGAGTTAGTCAGTCTCTCTCTCTCTCTCTCTCTCTCTCTCTCTCTCTCTCTCTCTGTGTAACCACGTCCATTCTCCTGTTTTCGGAGGTGGGCCATAAAGCAACTAACCAATCACGACATGATTCTTCTAAAAAAACTGTCCTAATAAATCCCAATCCTAATAATCCTCTTCTGCTTCAGTTTCACAGCGTGCACATCTCTTTGCAGTAGCGAGTGAGGGGGTGTGTACTAGAAGAAGTGTTTTCTGCCTGGCAACAGCAGGCCATTGGCTGCATTGTATTTATTGCCAGCACATGTCCTGACAGCCCTGGCTTCCTATTGGCCCAGATGGAAGTTTCTGTACTTTTTAAAATATAGTTAAATAATTGATAGTTTTTTTTTTCTATAAACGGTGCACCCTCGGCTAGATGAAAGGTATGGAAATTTAAAATTCCTTCTGTGATTGGCAATCGGCAGATCAAGTTTTTTGGTGATCAGGGCCAAAAAGTGATCGGTGCATCACATAATATACATATATATACACACATGTTTTCAGATCACTCACCTTCCCTTATGTTCAATACATCAGGTCAGACTGTTTGCCTGTGGCAAGATGGCCGGGTGAGGATTAAGACATCTAGCCTTCATTATGGAGATCTACAGCTGAATTACTCAGCATGCTTAGACTGACCCCTCAGAGGCAGCAGAAGCTGGGAGAGGATCAGAAGGCCATCTCTATCCTGACCCTGGTTTTGGAAAGGGCAACATTAAATCTGGTTTGTGAGGTCGGAGTGGGGGGGGTCATCAGCTTAAAGGAGACAACATGATAAACAACATAAAGTTACTGCTGCTGTAGTCTGTGGCAGTGTGTGTGTGTGTGTGTGTGTGTGTGTGTGTGTGTGTGTGTGTGTGTGTGTGTGCAGTGGTTACCAAAGTGTTTTTTTGCCAGGCCCCCCCTTTTGTACATAACAGAATTTTCGGAGAGCAGAGATGTGAGCTTCCATGCATGGGATCACTGTGTTCTTCAGCTTGTTGACCTGGATGAATGACTTCAGGTTCTCAAATGTGTCTAAATTTCCCTCCTTCACTTGCTGCTCCCACATCTTCAGTTTTCTTGTGAATGAGTTGACTTTATCTGCCAGATGTGGAAGGTGTGTGTGGGTGCCGTGCATGTGCAGATTTAGTTCACTGAGTTTCAGAAACATGTCACTGAGGTATGCAAGTTTCATGATGATCTTCTTGTCATTAAACTTGAGGGCAAGATCACTACCCTCTTCCTCCAAAAAGATGTGGATCTCATCTCACAGTTCAAAGACCCTGGATAAAACTTTCCCTCGTGACAGCCATCGAGCCTCACTGTGAAACAAATCAGCTGTGTGGTCGGAGCCCATTTCCATGCACAGCGCAGAAAAAAGCCGGGTTTTGAGAGGTCAGGTTTTGATGTAATTAACTGCAGCAACAATGTTGTTCATTACATCATTCAGTTTAGGGCTCAGCTGTTTAGATGCCAGCACCTCTCTATGGATAATGCAGTGTGTCCACTGTGCATCGGGGAGACGTGCTTGATGAGTGCTTGCAGCCCTCCTCGTTTCCCAGCCATAGTGTAGCCTGAGCTCCGTCTGTGCAGATACCCACACAGTCCCCACATTTCAGATTGGCCTCTTTCAAATAAGTGTCAGTGATTTGAAACAGTTGCCATGGCTTTGCTGGTTATTTGTTTGCAAAAAAGCAAATCCTACTTTAGGTCATTTGCATCAATGTATCTGACATATGTTATCAATAAACACTCCTTGTTCCAGAGAGTAGCTTCATCCATCCGGCTGTCTCGTACCTTGCCATTAAGCTACTCCTCGATGTCCTTTGACATAAAATCAATGTGCCTGGCAATGGTATTGTTTGACAGAGGAATTGCCTTTAGTTGGCTTGCTGTTGCTTCATTAATCATGGTTGAAACCATATCAAGAGTAGCGGGAAGTATTAATTCCTCCACAACAATGTGCGGCTTTTTACATTGAGCAACTCTGTACACAACTTTATATGAAGCGAGTTGAGCATTGCAGGGTACGGACGCAGCTTTAGTGAAGTGACTGTTCACGATAGTTGATGAGTTTTTTTCTGAAAAACTTCGCTGTCTTATCTTTATAATCAGGATGTAAAATCAATGCAAAATCTTAAAATAAAAAAAAAAGAAATCATCTACCTTCCAACCTTGCTGGGCCCCCCCTGCAATACCACCGCGCCCCCTAGGGGGGCCCCCAGTTTGGGAACCACTGCTGTAGTGAGACAGCACTCACGGGGCAGCTCATCTGTCATCATCACATTACAACATTACTGGGACAGCAGAGAAGGAAACATCCAGGTCACAACTGGTACCAGATCAGATCTGCGTAAAACATTCTTACTATCAACTATTACAGGCATGCAATTTCATGTAAACTCTGTCAGTTTCCTAGGTTATGTGGTGGAGAAGGGACAGCTATGAGTCGACCCCTCGAAGCTGAAAGCAGTAAAGGAATGGTCGGTTCCCACCACTCACAATCAGCTCCAGCGTTTACTTGGGGTTTTCAAATTTTTACAGACATTTCATTCGTAACTATAACCTGCTGCTCCTCTCTCTAGGTTAACCTCATGTAAAACAAATTTCACCTGGTCTCCTGAGGCAAACTCTGCTTTTGGAATTTTGAAAACCCGGTTTACTAACGTGCCTGTTCTCATCCATCCAGATCCTGCCCAGCAATTTGTGTCCCCATGGACATCATCTCAGACAGAGGTCCGCAGTTCACGTCAGATATAAGACAGTGACAAAGTCATCATTTATCTTGATAGGAACAGTCAGTCATCTTCTATACCTCATATTCCTCATTAGGGTCACATGGTCTGCTGGAGCCAATCACAGCGCATTACGGCGAGAGGCAGGGATACACCCCAGATGGTCGCCAGCCAATCGTGGGGCACACACACCATTCACTCACACACTCACACCTACGGGCAATTTAGAGTCGCCAGTTAGCCTCAGCCTGTTTTTGGACTGTGGGAGGAAGCTGGAGTACCTGGTGAAAACCCACGCAGACACGGGGAGAACATGCAAACTCCACACAGAAAGGTCCCAGACCCAGGACCAAGGAGGTCTTGAACCTGCGACCTTCTTGCTGTGAGGCAACAGCGCTAACCACTTCCCCACCATGTCGCCCTATCAATCAAATAAATTATACTTTAATCACTCATATGCAGAAGTGTTTTCTATAGTACTTGTTCCCCCAAATGAAGTTGTCTAGTCAGTCAGTCAGTCATTTTCTATACCTGCTTATTCCTCATTAGGGTCACAGGGGTCTGCTGGAGCCTATCCCAGCACGTTACGGCGAGAGGCAGGGATACACCCCAGATGGTCGCCAGCCAATCGTGGGGCACACACACCATTCACTCACACACTCACACCTACAGGCAATTTAGAGTTGCCAATTAACCTGAGCATGCTGTGGGAGGAAGCCGGAGTACCCGGTGAAAACCCACGCAGACACGGGGAGAACATGCAAACTCCACACAGAAAGGTCCCAGACCCCGGAGGTCTTGAACCTGCGACCTTCTTGCTGTGAGGCAACAGCGCTAACCCCTGCGCCACCGTGTCGCCCTATGAAGTTGTCTAGTGATTTAATAAAGTGTTAATATTTGTGTCTTGTGTTTTGTAAAGCATTATGTAATGATGAATGCACCTTTAAATGATTAACATGTAAAATATTTTTAGCGTACTTATTGATGATATTTATGATACGTTCAATAAAGAATTTAAAAAGTGCCATTTTAACCCATCCTATGAAAAAATTACATGAATAAGACCAACAGCAATGTCATCATCCTACAATAAAACATCTTTAAAAACTATTCCTGTCTGTTATGAACTAAACCTGTTTGTATAAACATGTTCTCACATTATATTTGTTATTAAAAAAAAGCCTGAAAAAACAGCTGAATAATAATGTTACGTTACGATATGTTGATTGTTTAATTGACAAATTGACTTTAACATATTGATTATGTAAATAGTCCCAAATAAATAAATAAATAATATGATATAATAAAATCAAACCAAGACCAGCTGTTTAGATTCTGTCTCCTGTCCTCTGCTGACATCTGCTGGTGAATGTTTATATCACATCCACTTCATCTCCAGAGCTTTGACCCTGACATTAGAACATTACGTTAAATGATATTTGTCTCCAGGTTGTCTCCAGTAAATGAAGTTGACAATAGTATGAAAGTCAGTTTTAGTCAGTTGTATTAATATATCAGTGCATCTGTGTTTGAGATTAAACAGTTAAAAAAATGAATTCAACAGACATAAAATATTAATTTTACAGTTGTAGTGTAACACTGAAAATCTCTTCCTTATAAATAAGACTCTACTATACCCTACACCACCACAGCACACTTAATGATAATAATGATAGTAATAAAGCTCTAATATCCATCCAAAAAATCCCACAGAAAAGGATGCACACCATAGAACCATATGCAGGTAAATCTGAAAGATGAGGTTGATCCCACAGATGCTCCTGGCTTTATAGTCAAAATTAATTCCTTCAGCTATTAATGACTTAACTTATTGAAGCCTATGAGCCTTTAACTCTTTGACTGTCATTTTATAATTAAAATAAAAAATCTAAATGTTACTCATACAGTGATAGTTTCTAATGGCATGATAATAGAAAACTTAAGCAAAAACAAATGTCCAACTACTTCCTGTCACAGTACGTCGTCAACATGGAGAAGACAAACCATCCCAGAAAGAGTCATTTTATTTAGATTATTATGATGTTCAACCCTGACATGTATGTATCTATTTAATCATTCAAGTATAAGAATAATTCCCCAAAAGTATTTTGTACATGTGATAAATAGATTTTTGTTTATGGGCAGATTTGTGCAAACAGCAACTATAACAGCCATTAAAATGATATTTTATACAAAGAAAATAGTAGAAAATGAAAAAATACATAATACCTAATATGATTGTTAGTGACTCAACTGATATAATTATATGCATGAAAACTTTGGAAAAAATCCTAAATGGCCTAAATGTGTTAAACAGTAGTAACAGATAATTATATTTTATTCCATAGTTTTAATTGATTGACTGCTCTGTACAGCACTTAGTGACAGCTGTGGATGTGTTTAAAGCCCTGTATAAATAAAGTTGAATTAAGAGAAGTGCAGCCGAGGCCATAGCTTCACATTAACACCCCTTTATAACTGTGGAGCAGAATCAGTGATTGGCCACCGACTTCCTCCACTTATCCTCTTTATTTGAGTTTAAACAGTGTAGTCGTTGTTAACAACATATATATATATATATATATATATATATATATATATATATATATATATATATATATATATATATATATATATATATATATATATATATATATATATATATATATATATATATATATATATATATATATATTCTGAATCATTCTACCTAAGGTCGGTGGGTTTAATCTGAAATTTGAGGAAACCATAAAATGTAAATCATCACCCTATTAAAATAATGGACTCTGTCATTTTTTCAACGCAAATACAGAGAATAATATATTTATTAATCCTTTAAATCAAACAGGCTTGACAGTGGATGACTGTGGACAAACATAGAATGTTGTGTGAATGTTGTTTGTTATTGAACGTAAGTCGTCTCCTCTTAACTCAACATCAAGTTTAACCACCTTTTAAACCTGAGATGTGGTGATTTATTCATTTTCATTCATTTTCAATGAAGTGACGACACATTTATTGGATGAAGATCCTGGAACTTCTTTTATTTCTTCATATTTAGCTACATATGTATTGAATTTATTGATATTCACAATGTTTTTTATTAAATTCTCATAGAACTTGTTAATATATAGACTAAATTCTTATAAAACAGCCTAAATCCTTTATCACTGACCAGTAGAAACTGATTCTAGAATCATGTTCAGAGCTTCTTCTGCTTCATAGATTCTTGTTTCTTGAAGCAGTTGCCATCAGGAAAACTTTTAAATCACCCAAGTCAAAGCATTTTATTCTAAAGAATAAAAAACTTTGACTTCGGCAAAAAATAACCTGTTGTAAGTCACCTACTTCATTCAGGTCATTGTCCTCTAGGACATAAAGAGACTGGTCCTTTAACTCAGGATTAAAGTGATTTTACATCATCAACAGATGATTTAGGAATAAAACTCACTTTCATTAAAAATGACTCAGGCCATTATTATTTCAATAAGGTCAAGTGATGCCTTGTTTAATGAATGAATATTATTATAATGAATATTTGTATGTCGTTTCCTGAACTAGAGAAGCTGTGCTACTGTTAAACCACTAAGGGGCGTGTCCTCACTGTGTTTAAATGCTGAACTTTATGTTTCACTCAGTGAGAAGCTTCTAATCCATAAACCACATAATCCATCTGCTTAATATGCATGTGTGTAATCTTTACAAACAGATGTTTATTACAGTAATTATTCTGTGTCTATAAGAACAGAATGTTTTTAATCAACTAAGAGGCCAGTTTAATGAATCTGCAGTAGGAAGCACAGCATTAGTTACATCTGTTTAATACAATTTAACAAGACATTGTAACAAGAAGTTACAAAGATAAATCAGTATATAGTATAGTATATAATAGTATATAATCAGTATCAAGTATTGTATTTTTATAATTAACACATTAATTACAATTCATTAATTACGATTAAGAATGACTGCTTCTGGAACTATGTAATAAAATATAATTATTTATACCCTATAAATCTAGAAATATCCACTGTGCCACTTTTTTTCCATGAGTGGTTTCAAGTAAAATGGTTCATCTCATCAGGTAAAATGGGATTATTTGTCATGCCAGACTATTTACCATGAACATTACTGGTTCAAACTAGATTTGAAGTATTGTCTCATCACCATAGAAACCATAAACTAATCAAATCACCATAGAAACCATAAACTAATCAAATCACCTGTTTCTAGTCAACCACCATATATATATATATATATATATATATATATATATATATATATATATATATATATATATATATATATATATATATATATATATATATATATATATATATATATATATATACATTTTATTGCAGTTTCTATGCCAAAAAAATGGCAAAATGGCAAAAGGAACATTTGCCAGTCACCATGCGATGGTTCACCAAATTTACTGACACACAACAATAAAAGCTGCTGGACGGTGAATTTCTGTTTAAAAACCGACTCTATGGACGTGTTACCAACGGTGTTGTTTATCACAAACTGTGCAGGAAAGAGTTAAATATCACAGAAGCAGCAACGATACCATTATAATGAAAACATGTCACAGAGACTAGAAACTCTGCAGCTGTTGGTGGTTCTGGTTCTGGTTCTGGTTCTGGTCCTGGTCCTGGTCCTGGTCCTAGTTCTGGTTCTGGTCCTGGTTCTGGTCCAAGTACAAACAAGCAGCCCAAACCCAAAGTGTCTTCATCAGGAATAAAATGAGTCAACATGGGAAACACTGAGGAGTTTGACAGGACTAGAGATACTATCAGAGGTTGAAGATCAGGTTTAAAATGAGCTGCAGACACAGACTGAAACTCATTTACAGAAAAAAAAAATGTTGTTTTGGGTGGAAATATTGTTATGCAATTAATTGAGAAGAATTAACAAAAAAACCTGTAATTAATTTGATTATTTATTACTCTTTATATACATCTGTTTTACTTGTATTTGTTTTCATTACAGAACCTTTAGTAGAGTAAAACATTCTCTGCCTCCATCATAGGTGCATTTTTATCCCAACAACTCATTTACTTGCAAAGATCTGCAGAGCTGATGTCATGGAAATATATGGATGTGCAGCATTTCATTTTTCATCTTGGTTAATTATTAATGCTGATTTATGACCTTTGACAGCAAACAGTATGTATCTATTAATATGGTAATGTGAAATAAAGGTATATTCCTGTGTTAACTTAATGTTTTATGACTGAAATAATATATATATATATATTCAAACATTATTAGCCCTATATTTGGTTACTATTTCCCCTTTTATTGTCAAATACTGTTGATCCTCACAAAATGATCATATGATACGTCCTGAACTTTAAATCAACGAGTGTTTTCAGTCAGTTTTAACCACGTCCAACAGCAGTTTAACCAAACTCTTTGTGTGTGAATGGGTTTTAAAGCAGAGGGGAGCTGCTGTTACTGATGCTCCTACACTGTAAGTGGTGTTTATCTGCTCTACTGCTGTTATAAACCCAGCTCATCCTGATTTACTCCAGTTTAATCCAAACCAGCCAGTCTGACTCAGGTTGGTTATTTACTCTCAGTGTGTATCCGTCACCACGGTTACAGAGTACTGGAAGTATGGGGGAGAATAGGAGAGGTAAAAGGTGTGTGTGTGTGTGTGTGTGTGTGTGTGTGTGTGTGTGTGTGTGTGTGTGTGTGTGTGTGTGTGTGTGTGTGTGTGTGTGTGTGTGTGTGTGTGTGTGTGTGTGTGTGTGCATATGCAGTGGTACCTGTGCTCTGTCTCAATCTGTCAGCTGCTCTGACACTGAGATCTATCTTGTAGTGGGCAGGAAAACCAAAAAGAGAACAGTAATTAAACCTCTTGGTGGAGATGTGTGTGTGTGTGTGTGTGTGTGTGTGTGTGTGTGTGTGTGTGTGTGTGTGTGTGTGTGTGTGTGTGTGTGTGTGTGTGTGTGTGTGTGTGTGTGTGTGTGTGATTTCTCTGTAGCCTTGGTTCATAAACACTGAGTGAAACCATCGCAGTCACTGTCAGACACAACTGAAAATCTCAATAGATTTACGATTAAAACGATTAATCAATTAATCACCAACCATCACATTAATAACCAACCAACATTTAAAATAATTTAAATTAAATAAGATTAAATAAAAAACAAATAAATGTGTGGAGTCTTCAGTGATGTGGACTCTACATTGGTCCATCATGGTGAAGAAAGAGCTGATGAAGCTGCTGCCCTGGTGACCTGAACAGGGATTATGGAGGTGGAGGAGTGGAGCAAGATTCATTTTACAGATATAAATGATGTTTTCATCTCCAGGCTTGTTGAGGAAACTATAAAATGTAAATCATCACCTTATTAAAATAATGGACTTTGTCATTTTTTCAACACAAACGCAGAGAA
Organism: Lepturacanthus savala; assembly: GCA_030544235.1. NCBI lineage: Eukaryota > Metazoa > Chordata > Actinopteri > Scombriformes > Trichiuridae > Lepturacanthus > Lepturacanthus savala. The sequence goes on along the minus strand of CM060478.1, from coordinate 24,977,281 downwards.
TAATATATTTATTAATCCTTTAAATCAAACAGGCCTTGACAGTGGATGACTTTGGACAAACATAGAATGTTGTGATGTTGTCACTAATGTCACATTAAAGAATAAAGTGACTGTGAACATTCTAGTGTGATTGTATTCAACTTTTAAGCCTTGATTAAACTGTCCTTTTATTCCATAGTGAATGAAAGGGCAGTTTAGTCTCTAATTTACTAAATTAAACTAATGTCAGCTCCATTTTCCATCACTTTCCCAGTTCTTCTTTGCCTTTATATCATGTTGAGCAAGTTTTGTCTGATGTTAATTTCCTGTTGTTTATTTCCTGTTTTATTTTGAAATCTGTCTTTCCTCTCATTTCAGGTGACTTGTCCCTTCCACCTATGTCTCCTGTCCAGGTGATTGTCCTCCCACCTTTTACCTCATATCAGTCTTGTCCTGTTCCAGTTCATCTTCTTCTGTCTCCTCATCACCATCTTCATCTTCCTCATTTCCAGCCTCGTGCAGTTTTTATATTCTGTTTGATCCTTGTTTTTTAATGAAATGAATCCTTTTTAGTTTCCTCGTTAAGAGTGATTTTCAGTTGTACTTTTTCATTAATTAAAAATTAATAGTTAATTAATAGTTTTTCTGTGAGTCCTGCATTTGGATCCAGAATTCTAGCCCAGCCATAATAAATATTTATGTGAATTACATATGAACTAAAAGCTGTTGCTGCAAGTTATTAATGTTTCTGTTAAATAATCAAGAGATTAATGAAAGTGAAAGTGGTTATCAACAGAAAGTCAGTAAAACCCAGAAGGTTTTTAAACATCACACACACACACTAAAACACACACACATACACACACTAAAACACACACACATACACACACTAAAACACACACACACACACACACACACACACACACACACACACACACACACACACACACACACACACACACACACACACACACACACACACACACTCAGACTGGCTGGTGCCTGAGCAGCTTCAGGGTTTGATGACGAGTTCAAACTCAAATCTGACTAAAAGAAAATCTGGAGAAACTCCTCCTCCTCTCCTCCTCCTCTCCTCCTGCTCCTCCTCCTCTCCTCCTGCTCCTCCTCCTCTCCACCTTTCTAACAGATTATTTTCCATCCAGACACAGACCAGCAGTAACTGTAGATTTCATTATTTTTTCCATTGTGGTTTTAATGTTTGTTTGTTTTTAATTTCCAACACAAACTAGTAAACCATGTTACACGATTTAATGAACTGAATTAATGAACAACTAATTAATTCAACAATCGATAGATAGTTGATAAAGTTTGTTTGATGTATGTATAAATGTCAAATCAAAAATACAAATAATAAAACAATAAAATAATAATTAAAAAAATGAAATACAAAAATTAACCACAAAAATAAACAAATTATAAATAAATAAATAAATATTTTTAGGTTGCATCTTCAGCTTTGGAAACACCAATCCACATTTTACCCCATTTAATGAACCAAACTACTAATCAATTAATCATTTTGATAATAAAAAGAAATTAAAGCAGATCATATACAAACTGCAAAGAATGCCGGTTATGTTATTCATCTTTAAATCCATGGAGGTTTTATATTTTGTAGAAATTCTTTGAAGACAGCAAATCCAGATCAGTTCAGGGTATTTGGGTGTTTAGTTGTATTGGTTAAGGTTCAGGTAAGAGGCTCGGGAATGCATGAGGTCAATGAGTGTGTGTGTGTGTGTGTGTGTGTGTGTGTGTGTGTGTGTGTGTGTGTGTGTGTGCGTGTGTGTGTGTGTGTGTGTGTGTGTGTGTGTGTGACTTTGACAGAAAAATTAAGGTGGTGAGTGTCTGAAAGACAGAGACAGACAGAAGAAACACAAACAGATTAGAGGATGAGAGGGAGCGTGTGTGTGCGTGCGTGTGTGTGTGTGTGTGTGTGTATGTGTGTGTGTGCGTGTGTGTGTGTGCGTGTGTTTGTGTGGGGTACCAGTGGATGTGTTTTTCTCTGTCTTTGTCCCTCTTGTTTTCCAGAGGTCAGAGGTCATCTCTAATTGGCTTAATGGACTCTCCCGACCTAAACCAGCAGATCTCAGGTCAGAGGATCAGAGGCCAACGAGGACCCAGCAGCAGTCAACACACGCGTGTTAGACACAACACGGATCCTGCAGCCAGATCCAGTTACTGCTGCCTCTGTGGATTCAACGTCTTCATCAGCAGAACATAAAGTTCTGACACACAAATCCTCCTCAATACTGAGAAAACACCAATCACTACCCTAATATACAGTGGAAAATCTGTTTTAACCTTTATTTAACCAGGTAATAAACCCAGATCCTAGATCCAGATGTGATTTCCCAGGGTGACCTGGTCCAGAGGTCAGAGCACATGTCACAAAACATTATAAAATAAACTACTACATTAATTTTCATAACATTTTGATGTTAAAGTGTGAAATGCGCTAACATTTAAAACATGTGTGGTAGTAATAACAAATAGGATGTTAGAATGCAAGGATGCAGTTATTTCCCCAAAAAATATGTAAAAATATATGTTGCTGTCAACAATCTATTGCATGAAATATTACTTAGACAAGGTCAAATGTTTTAAATGTTATTATTATTTAAAATGGCTGAAATAATAGATATATTTAAGAAATATAATAAAAAGTAGTAAACATAGTGTCAGGATAATTTCATGCTATATAAGTAAATAATTATATATATATATAGTATATATATATATATATATATATATATATATATATATATATATATATATATATATATATATATATATATATATATATATATATAGTTGATAAGTTGAATTTGAATTCATTCATTTTTAGTTAAATTTGGTGAAAATCTTCACAAATTATTAATTAAAGACAACCTTTCGGTTGTGATGCTCACATGTCAAATGTCCATCAGCAATAGGTATATCCTGGTCACCTGACCTCATAATTTGTATATCCTTCAAAATAAAAGCCCCATTAGATTTTCCCCCCATAGATTTTCTATCACAGCTTTTTAGAAAAATGAAGATAAAATAATTGTTGCCATATGGAAACACTATGTTAAACATGGCCCCTGTCAACAGATCTGTTATTTGTTAAGGAAAACAATTCATGTCTCACATGTCAGTAACATTTTCAATAAGAATTTTTTTTTCAATGTTGCCTGTGTTTCAGATGTGCAACTGTGGAGCAGCTGAAACTCAAAATCCAATAACCGAAGCAGAATTTTGCTGAAAACTGATGCACGGATGAGATGAAACACACTTGTTGTTATTAGAATATACTTGTTGATTACTAATTAGTGTTTAGCTATTGCAGTTAAATCAGACACTAAAAATGGTACAAAATCAATGTCCTGGAGCATTATGAAAATCAGAATACCGAGAGGAATTGTTAATTGATCCAATTCATCTCGTGAATCTAAGAGATCCCTGGAAGTTCCCGGTCGTTGTCATGGAAACATCAGTCGCGGAGCAGCCATGTTTTTTTGCACGTACTTTCCAGGTCGAGGTCGAGGGTGAGAAGTCGCCATAATTCCTGCTCAAGTGTGTAATTCTGCAGCTTCCTGGAGCTGGTCGGAAGCTTCTCAGGCCTGTCACACCCACCATATATTTATGATGTGGAAAACACAGAGTTCACAACCTCAGTCCATCTCTGAAACTGAAGGAAACCCACTGATGGTCTGGATCAGTCTAACAGCTTTCAGAATCAAAGGTTTTGACTAACAGTGATTGGTAAGATGAGAACAGTTTTAAGAATCATTCATCAGGTCTCTATAAATGTACATTTTGATGTCATGTTGGTTTCTGGTTATTTAAAAGTCCATTTGGATCATACTTTTATTTTACACACACTTTTTTGGACAAAAATCACAAATTTGTGTGATTTTTTTACACCAAATGTCAAATGCTATAAGAATGACAAACTTTAAAAATATAATCCACCTACAATATAAAACTAGTTGATAGCCTTTGTTTAATTTTTTAAAACCTTTTTAAGAGAGTTAAACTATCTGGTACCAGGTTTTTTTAGGGTTACACTCATTTTTGTTACTGAACCATATATGTGTGTATGTATGAATAGATCTATCCTTGCATATTTTATACACGTTTATATATATTTTATATTATATCATTTCAATTCAATATCCTAACCTATAGCTTATATTTATTATACTTATATTATACTCTTAATATATTTCTATACATCATAATAATGTATATAATAATGTAAACAGAATAGGTAACCATGTATAATTTATTTATTTCTATTTTTCCATTAATTCCATGTGTAATAATCACCTACCTCATGTGACCTTTTCAATAACTATGTAGCAATAATAAAGCTGTGTATAGGCATTTAGTTTGACGTTTTATTATTTATTTTTCTCCCTATGATGGTGTTGGTATTCAGCGTGTTTTTTTGTTTTGTTTTGCTTTGTTTTGTTTATTTACAGATTTCTCTTCTGTCTCTATAGTTTTATAACGGTCTGTATGTGACATGTGGAAACTTCAGTTTCCTAAAGGATCAATAAAGTCCTATCTAATCTAATTTAATCTAATATAAAGGTGTCATGGTTTTCATCAACTGATCAGATGTGGTTAAAGAAAGTCGAGTTTACGTTAAAACTGTTTAGTCAAACGATGGTCTCCAATGTCAAGATTGAATTTCCTGGTGTTAAAATGAGGGAATCAGTCAGAGGGTTAAATTATTGGCTGATTAGAGCTGTAACTAATAACGATTCTGGTAGCTGATTAATGTTATTGAAATGATTATTGATTAGTAATAAATACTCACAATTAAAAATAATAATTATAAAATGGTGGATATTGGACATAAATATTTTTTTGTCCAGACCAACAGACCTAGGTTCTCACACAGCAACAAGTCAAACTCACATTTCTTTTAGAAAACATGAACCAAACCTGAACATGATGAACACATGTTTTAAGGACGGTAAAATCCCTCAATGTCACTGTTAGATCACCATATGAAGCTTTTATTTAACATTTTTATCTTTTTATGACTTTATAACTTTTAACTTTTATTTTACCAGTGGATCCAACACACAGGGAATCTGAGCCCAATGACTTTCAGCTAAAGACAATACAACATTGAGCTTAAAGTTTAATATGAAGCATATAACTGCCTCACTGTGTGCGTGTGTGTGTGTGTGTGTGTGTGTGTGTGTGTATACGGTTCAATTCATATTAAACTACCCACCTGTTACACTACCTACCTGTTACACATCTACCTGTTACACATCTACCTGTTACACACCTACTTGTTACACACCTACCTGTTACACTACCTACCTGTTACACACCTACCTGGTACACTATCTACCTGTTACACACCTACTTGTTACACACCTACCTGTTACACTACCTACCTGTTACACACCTACTTGTTACACACCTACCTGTTACACTATCTACCTGTTACACACCTACTTGTTACACACCTACCTGGTACACTATCTACCTGTTACACACCTACTTGTTACACACCTACCTGGTACACTATCTACCTGTTACACACCTACTTGTTACACACCTACCTGTTACACACCTACTTGTTACACTACCTACCTGTTACACACCTACCTGGTACACACCTACTTGTTACACACCTACCTGTTACACACCTACCTGGTACACACCTACTTGTTACACACCTACCTGGTACACACCTACTTGTTACCCACCTACCTGTTACACACCTACCTGGTACACACCTACTTGTTACCCACCGACCTGGTACACACCTACCTGTTACACTACCTATCTGGTACACACCTACCTGGTACACACCTACTTGTTACACACCTACCTGTTACACACCTACCTGGTACACACCTACTTGTTACACACCTACCTGTTACACACCTACCTGGTACACACCTACTTGTTACACACCTACCTGTTACACACCTACTTGTTACACACCTACCTGTTACACATCTACCTGTTACACACCTACTTGTTACACACCTACCTGTTACACATCTACCTGTTACACACCTACTTGTTACACACCTACCTGTTACACTACCTACCTGTTACACACCTACCTGGTACACTATCTACCTGTTACACACCTACTTGTTACACACCTACCTGTTACACTATCTACCTGTTACACACCTACTTGTTACACACCTACCTGGTACACTATCTACCTGTTACACACCTACTTGTTACACACCTACCTGTTACACACCTACTTGTTACACTACCTACCTGTTACACACCTACCTGGTACACACCTACCTGGTACACACCTACTTGTTACACACCTACCTGGTACACACCTACCTGTTACACACCTACCTGTTACACACCTACTTGTTACCCACCGACCTGGTACACACCTACCTGTTACACTACCTATCTGGTACACACCTACCTGGTACACACCTACTTGTTACACGCCTACCTGTCTGCTGCTGTGTGACTAATGTTGTTGTGACTAATGTTGTTCAGCTTTCACACACATGTGGATTCACAGTTTCTGATGCTAGGACAGGAAGGATCTTCATGCTGCAGCAGTCCATATTCATTACACGTCACCTGGTTTATTCTAAGCCTGTTCATAGTTCATTAATAATAATTAATATTGATAATATTAATATAATATTAATATAAGTAATATTAATTAATTCATTATAATACTGTCTTTCTGGTGACACTTGTTAATAATAATAATAGTAATAATAACAATAATAAAAGTTATAGTTTTCATTTCCATGAAGATAGTCTTGATTGTTGCTGTAATTCAGTAAACATGGTGCAGGTGACTATCCATAACATAATAAATCACTGAGAGGTTAATAATGGTCTGACTCTCTGGCTTCTGTAGTAACTGAGAGGATCCAAAGATCCAATGTTTTCTGTTTTAATAGCAGGTAAAATATGTCAGTAATCTGTCTATAATCAACTGATAAACTGAGTCAAAACTAGTGATTTAATCAAAATACTTGTAGTAAAGCATCACCAAAGTAAGACTCCACCTCCTGGGCTCTCTTCATTCACTAAAATACACACCAGGATAATTAATGATTAATTAATGATTAACTGTAATTTAACTAACAAACTATGAAAAACCTGACTCACATTACAGTGGTCTAAACAGGAAGTGAATAAGAAGAAGAATAAAGGTCGCAGCTGAAGAGCTGCAGGATAAAACGGATTAGACAAAGACTAATGAGTAATTCATCGTTATTCTGTCGTTGTTATAACCTCCGGCTACAGCTGTTGCTATGGCAACAGGAATAAATGTGGGCTCTTGAGTTATTAAACAGAATCCCCTCCACCACTCTTACAATATATATATATATATATATATATATATATATATATATATATATATATATATATATATATATATATATACATATATATATATATATATATATGAAATCAAAAATAAAACTATTTACTGATAAGAAGTAATTGTAACTATATTTCAAAGTAGATTTTTACTAAATGATGTTTACTAAATATGGGCAAGATCGTTTTATTAAAAAATAGGCTAGATTATTTAGTGTTTTACAGGTAATGCTGAATAAAGCTACCACAGCTGTGCTCTAATCTTTTATAATGAGTAATAATAGTGTGTGGATAATTTGGCTGAATTTGCAGAATGTGGCATCATCATCACACAGAGATTGATAGAGAGATTTCAATTCAAAAAATAAAGTGCAAATGTGCTACATGATATTCATTATAATTCATTCATACATCTTCTATACCCGCTTATTCCTGAGGACACAGTTTAGTTTGTATCACAGTTGAGATACTGCAAGGTTATTTCAAAATAAAACTCTACCTCTAAAAGACATGTGAGGGAGCAACCATTTCCACTCACCATCGTTCCTTCTATCTTTTCAGTGATGGTCTTTTTGGAATTTTTTTTTACATTGTTCTGATCTCCTAAAAAACACTCCTAGGTATGTTATGCCTCCTGCCCCCCCCCCCCCCCCCCCCCTTATATCTTAATAGGGAGGGGTTCTAGGGAGACTACTTAGAACCTGTCCCCTCTACTCTCTAAAAGGATCAGACTGAGGTTCAACTTCAACACACTCTCAACCTCATTGATCTTAGCTATGAAATCAGGACCCGAACCTCTCCATCACTGTCCAGAGGAAGCTGTGTTCAACCTGATTAAAAGCCTTTTCCTGGTCTATAGAAACCAGACCAACATCTAAACCCAAGACGTTGTCCACCAAGGACCCTAGTGGTTCTGGTGCAGTGCATGGCTTCTTGTTACGTGTGATGTAGCATACGTTCATCATTTCACATGCATGTGAGTGTGTGATAAAAATGTTAAATTTTCCTTATGTGTGTGTTCATGAGGAGCAGCATTATCACACGTGAAGGCACGCATGAATGGGACCAGTATAAGTCAATATGACCATTATAATTCAATGGGACCAGTGTAACTCAGTGCAACCAGTATAAGTCAATATGACCAGTATAAGCCAATGGGACCATTATAAGTCAATGGGACCAGTATAAGTCAATGGGACCAGTATAAGTCAATGGGACCAGTATTAGTCAATATGACCATTATAAGTCAATGGGGAAACTATGTTACATATCAAGATGCGCAGGTTGACACACTCAGTTGATAGTTGCACACGCATTTTGAAATGTATGGGCCTTCATAGTGTGTGTGTGTGTGTGTGTGTGTGTGTGTGTGTGTGTGTGTGTGTGTGTGTGTGTGTGTGTGTGTGTGTGTGTGTGTATGTGTGTGTGTGTGTGTGTGTGTGTGAAGACCCTGATATGTTAGAGACAGTAATAAGTAGCGGCAGCACGACATCGTTCAACAGCATAAACAGTGTCAGAGTTTAAAATAGACCAGACCTCATCTGTCTTTGTCCCATCACTCTGTCTCTCTGTCTTACACACACACACGTGCACACACACACTTGTTCCATGACACCACCTCCAGCAGCCTGCTCTTGTCTTGTCATTGTCACCATCCCACCCAGACACAGAGGTTGTAATTTTAATAACCTTTAATTGACCAAACTTTTGCTCCGACATCCCAGGGAAACACAGCCGCATCAATCTTGCACCAATTACGAGGGCTCCATGCCGACCTGGCCCCCTGTCGCCGTGACAACCCGGATGATTGATCACCAACGGCAACGATTCTCTAACCTGATCAGGCAAATTACCGTGGCGACCGCTGGGCCCATCTGAGTCCCACACCACGAAATTAAATCCACAGAGCTCATTGCCTCGATGCAGTGGCACTAATACACATACACCACACACACATATACACCACACACACATGCACGCACACATGCACGTACACACACACACACACAGCAAGAAAGAGGAGGGCCTATGGGATCCCACAGCACCAGGTGAGAGGAACGGTGGAGGGACATGAAGACATATTAATGTACTAAAGACTTAATGAACCTCCATCGAGGAGGAGGAGGAGGAGGAGGAGGAGTGTTTACTTTATTAGTTTACAGCAGATTAATGGGGATAATCATTTAAGTGATGGAGATGGATTACCCTCTCAAAGCTGGCCACCCTGCACACAGCCACCCACCTACAGCCAACACACACACACACATACACACACACATACACACAGCCAACACACACACACGCACACACACACACACACACACACACACACACACACACACACACACCTACAGCCAACACACACACACACACATACCTACAACCAAGACACACACACACACATACACACACACACACACACACACACACACACACACACACACACACACACACACTGAGTGTCAGTCAGATTTTTAGATTTATTTCCAGTCAGTGAAGTCTTCTAATGTCTAATTGATTACATCATTTTTGCAGATTCACCTAAATTATTCACAGATGTGTTTTTCAAAAGTTCTAAACTTGATTTTTTTATGTTTAAATTGATAGCCATAAGTGTTGTTGTCTTGTGCTATTTATTTCCTTTGTTTATTTTTCTCTGCTGACATCATCACATACAATTGTGTTGTACAATGACAATGAGGTTCTAGTCTGTTCTATTTCACATGAACTCAACTAATCAGAGTCTTCTCCCATCACACGCCAGGTTACACCTGGCACAAATTAAATTCTTATCTTATAAATATATTGTATTCTGTACGATAAGTCTAATATTGAGTAGAATTATCTTGATTGAACCTATTCCATTGGCAGATTTGCTTATCTTGTTTTTTTGTTTGATTTTGGTCAATTTAATCTAATTTTAAGATGTTCGTTTCTTAAAACAAGATTCAATTGACAAGAATCAAACTTGAAGCTTCGATGCATCTTACAATTTACAGTTTTTCTCAATAGTTTACAGACTAATCCTGGTTCTTGAGACACAATGACAGCAACATGTAACTCATGCACCAACAACCTGAACCGACTACAAATACAATTCCTGCTTTACACTCCAATAGCAGTTCTAAAACACTACACACAAGCATTTCATTTGGCTTCATTTTCATAGAGAAAATCTCTTCTCAAATGACACAGTTATTCTAAATTCTAAAGTTAATTTTCCTACTCTGAATAATGACTCATCACATGGACATCCACTGGTCAGTGGTTAAAAGTGAGCAGCAACGCTGTAAATGACCAAAATGTAAAGGCCAGACTGTCTTCAAATGCTCAAAGTTCATCCGAGCTTCAACAAGAACCACAACTGATGAATGAATTCCACCAGTAAGAACCAAAGGGTCCAATTCACTGGATGACTTTACAAAGAGAAAACAAAGAAGTGGATACAGACTGTTTGATTGACCCCTGTTCTAGTTGGTCTCTAGTTATAGTATAGTAGTTAGTATATAGTTATACTTACTAGTTATAGTATAGTAGTTAATATATAGTTATAGTTACTAGTTATAGTATAGTAGTTAGTATATAGTTATAGTTACTAGTTATAGTATAGTAGTTAGTATATAGTTATAGTTACTAGTTATAGTATGGTAGTTAGTATATAGTTATAGTTACTAGTTATAGTATAGTAGTTAGTATATAGTTATAGTTACTAGTTATAGTATAGTAGTTAGTATATAGTAATAGTTACTAGTTATAGTGTAGTAGTTAGTATATAGTTATAGATACTAGTTATAGTATAGTAGTTAGTATACAGTTATAGTTACTAGTTATAGTATAGTAGTTAGTATATAGTTATAGATACTAATTATAGTATAGTAGTTAGTATATAGTTATAGTTACTAGTTATAGTATAGTAGTTAGTATATAGTTATAGTTACTACTTATAGTGTAGTAGTTAGTATATAGTTATAGTTACTAGTTATAGTATAGTAGTTAGTATATAGTAATAGTTACTAGTTATAGTATAGTAGTTAGTATATAGTAATAGTTACTAGTTATAGTATGGTAGTTAGTATATAGTTAAAGTTACTAGTTATAGTATGGTAGTTAGTATATAGTAATAGTTACTAGTTATAGTATAGTAGTTAGTATATAGTTATAGATACTAATTATAGTATAGTAGTTAGTATATAGTTATAGTTACTAGTTATAGTGTAGTAGTTAGTATATAGTTATAGTTACTAGTTATAGTATAGTAGTTAGTATATAGTAATAGTTACTAGTTATAGTATAGTAGTTAGTATATAGTTAAAGTTACTAGTTATAGTATGGTAGTTAGTATATAGTTATAGTTACTAGTTATAGTATAGTAGTTAGTATATAGTAATAGTTACTAGTTATAGTATAGTAGTTAGTATATAGTTATAGTTACTAGTTATAGTATAGTAGTTAGTATATAGTTATAGTTACTAGTTATAGTATAGTAGTTAGTATATAGTAATAGTTACTAATATATTTACAATTGTATACTATTGTACTACTATACTAATTGTATACTATATATATATATATATATATATATATATATATATATATATAAACTGTATATATGGTATACAATTGTAAATATATTCAGGCATCAAGGGGTTCATACACATATTTGTTTTAAGTGTTGGCTGCAGCCCTGAAGACACTCGTCCTGATCTATAATGAAAGTTAAATCAGTGTTGTGCTGTGACATGGATCACAGCAAACAGCTCCAATAACAGCAGAGCTGCAGCTGTAAATAAACATGAGGCTGATGGAGCTGATGGAGGGGTGGGGGGGTGAAGGAGTTGATGGAGGGGTGGAGGAGTTGCTGCTGTCGCTGTGATCAGCTCTGATTGAGTTTACTGATGATGTCGAGTTGATGGAGAGAATCACTGCTCCCTGAAGGAAATTAACACTCTGCTGTGTCACTATGTCTGGACTTAGAGGAGGTAGAGAATCCATCAGCTGGTAATAAAGGAGGAAAAACACACACACACACAGATACACACACACACATAGACAAACACACATAGATACACACACACAGATACACACACATAGATATACACAGATAGACACATGCACACATATAGATACACATAAAGATACACACAGATAGACACACGCATACACACACAGACAAACACAGATGTACCCACAGATACACACACACACATACACACAGACACACACACACACACAGACACACACACACACGTAAACATACACACACACACATCCACCCAGCAGGTGGAGTGTGTCAGACCCCCCCCCCCCCCCCCCCATCCTCCCAGTGCATCATGGGAGTCTCGTCCTGTTGGAGGCTCCATGGGTCGAGTGGCTGTTTCCGGAGGAGGAGAAGTGGTTGTTCTGGTTTCCAGTTCTCATCATCTGTCCACCCAGTGTCCTCCAGCTGGGACACATTAACGTCTTCTGTCTCTTTACCACTGACTTAACTCATCAAATCTCAACGTTTCAACGATTCTGTCTCTGATAAACATGGTTAATTAAATCAGATTCATCTAAGATTCCATGACTTTGTCCACAAAGAGGATTTCAGAACATAAAATAAATGATGTTAATCTAAACACAATTTTGTGTGTTTTATTCAACTTTTGTTCACTCCTTGTGTTACTGGTCAAAAGTGACTGATCATTAGAAATGAATGGAGGAGACCAGAATTAATGTAAGAAACTGATCTCAGTAACTATAGAGATGGTCTTGATTCTAGATTTGATGAGTATAATGAACATTATCATTTTATTGTTCTTGTTTGTTCTTTAGACATGTCTTGGAATATTGTGAAAATGTCAAGTGTAGTTTTTGGATAATTTTCTTTGTAAACAAATAAAATAAATAAAATAAACTACAAATATAAAAAAATATTATTTCTTATAGTCAAAATAATCCAGAAATTATATTTTTCAGGACTCAACTTCAAAATGTGTAAGTTTAGAAAGTTAGTAAGTAAGTTTAGTTTAGATATTTTCAAATCTCTCCACTTGTTTTTCTGGTTTGACAAATATCCTGATAAGTTCTGTGTTGGTTCAGAGGATGAACTGGATAGAAAAGAATCGAGATGATGTAGTTGGAGACCAGTAACACAGAAATAACTAAATCAATCAATCAGGAGTTAACATTTTATATTTTCAGACATATAGATCGCAATTTGATTTTAGTGGGCAGGTCCAGAAAAAATAAATGTATAAATAAAAACATAAATATAATTAATTAAAGGTTACTGCATTTCTTTTATTCTGAAATTATTGCACCAAATATTGATTTCTGAACTCTTCTTATTTGTAAAATTAAAGTTTTAAAATAATGAATTTGATCTTGTTTCTTTGCATTGTTTGAGGTCTGAAAACATTACATCTTTTTTCTTCATTCATTTTTCATTAGATCTTATCATTTTCTGCAAATAAATGCTCTAACGGATCATATTTTCATTCAGGATTTGGGGGAAATGTTGTAACTAGTTTATAGACTCAAACTAAAATGTTCCTTTTGTCCAAACACCTACCTAGAAGTAGTAAAATCAGAAAAACTGATAATTTAGCAGTGGTCTCCTAATTTGCCCAGAGCTGTAGAAAGAAATCTGAAGAAATCTGAAGAAATAAAAGGAACAATGGATTAGAAAAATAAACTTTCAGCTAATTTATTTGGAGGAGAAAATGAAAATAAAGAGTAAGATTATCACCTGGACATTAATCACAGTTTAAAATGTGCTCACTTTCATTTTGACTGAATTGTTTCCGCTCACATAGAAAATGATCATAATAATAATAATAATACAGCTTTTTAACATGCTGTTTTCAGTTTGACCCGTTAGTGGTTCTAGTGTTAAAACCTTTTATTTTCAAAGTTTTTTGTTATTAATAGAAACAAATTATAATAAAATTATAATCCTATAATAGTAATACTATAATAATGGAAGATGTTTTTACTAGTGAAATTAACACTAGAACTGTTACAGGGGTCAGTTTGACCCGTTAGCGGTTCTAGAGTTAAAGTTTTACTATTTTCTAATGATTGTGGTTTTAACTACAGAAACAGATTTATCACCATGTGTCTACTTTGAGAACGTGGTAACAACACAATCAAAAACTCACATTAACACACTTTGCAGGGCATTTTATCGTGTAAATGATATGAAGAACAGCAGCCATACTGTTGTAATTCCTCCTGTTGAAGGTGACTGCAGCGTTTTCACCAACACTCACATACACTGATGGTTTCATCATGTTTGGTCTAAACTGGTCCATTCTGGCTCCACTGATGATGTGGAGAATCTCTGATGTTGTGTCTCTGGCTCTAATGACACATGTGAACACAGCTGACAGACAAGTGTCGCTAATGATGATAAGAACGTTTCTGACACACTAAAAGGGTTTAAAGTGGTGGATGAATCAGCTGTTCTGTTCCCTCATTAGAGGCTGGATCCTTTCTTCTGTTTGTAAAATAAAATCTTAATATTATTATTATATATTAAATATTATTAGAAAACTAATGTTTGAACCCAAAGATCATCAGTTTACTATTATAGAGACTAAAGAAACCAGAAAATAATCAGAGAAGAGAAGCTGGAACCAGAGAATTTTGACATTTTCTACTGGAAAATGACTCAAATCCATTAATCAACAAAATAGTTGGTGATTGATGTAATAATTTTAAACTCATTGATTAATTGACTAATTGTTGCAGCTCTAATGCTTGTTACTGAATAGTGGGGAGCAACAGAAAAACTAAAAAAAAACATTGAGACCATGTGGAACCAGAGAATTTGGACATTTTCTACTGAAAAAAATTACTCTGATCCATTAATAGATTATCAAAATAGTTGGTGATTGATGTAATAGTTGGAAACTAATTGATTAATCAATAGTCTAATAGTATATAATAGTGGGGAGCAATAACATCAAGACCATGTGCATATTTTGACATTTTATTTTTTTATGGATTTTGATGGAATAAATAAAAGGTAAAAATGGAAATTACTCTATATGATTTGAATATTAATAACAAAATAATCCAAAGTAGTAAAAGTGTATTTGATTGTCAAAATATTTGTTGATTAATGTAGTATTATGGTCTGCTGCAGCCAATCACAGCTCATTACAGGTGAGAGGCAGGATCCACCCAGACAGGTAGCAGCCTATCATGGAGCACACATACACACACACACACATGCACACACACACACACACACACACACACACACACGTGACGTGAAAGCTCCTCAGGTAAAAAGTTCCACAGCTCCAATAGTTGTTTTTATATGAATTAATTAATTAATTTATTTGTTTTCACCATATTTGGGTTCAGGTTACGTTGGGAAAACTCTCCATGTTGCATCGGTGTTGGTGACTTTTCATATTTTTTCCTTATAAGGCGAAGCTGTGGGTCCGGGTCAGACCCATTGACCCAGAACCAGACAGGACCAATCACTGCAAACTGGGAACGTTTAAAGCCTGAAGCTTGGCCCGAGTCCTCGGACCGGAACACCAGGCCTCTTCTGTTTGACGGCTGCCCAACATCAACTGTGTGAGTTTCCACTGAGGAAGATCCATGTTGACATGGATCCATCAAACTGACTGAATGTTAAACAGCAGTAACGAGGATGATGGTAACGAGTTTATATTCAGATTCAGTTCAGTCTACCTGACAAAATATACTGTCATTGTCTGAAAACATATTGTTTTCCTGGAGCTTTCAACCAAATCTTATGGTCTTTATCACTGAATTTAAATGTTGTCATGAAATTATCAAATGAACTAAGATGCATGATGATGTCATTACATGATTAAAAAAGAGATAAAGCACCAACATGAATAAAAAACAAGTGAGTTTCATCAGTAAACCCAACCAGGCCTGTCATGGTGGTTCAGGACAGAACCTTTGAAAATAAGTTCATAAATGTTCATTTCTGACTCAGTTGGACTAATCACAGGTGAAAGAAAAGTAATCAAAATGAGATTAGATATATTTGGTGTGAACACAAATACACTTTTTCATAACCTACTTTGGATTCTTTTCTTATTAACATTCAAATCATATAGAGTAATTTCATCAAAACCCATAAAATAATAAAATGTCAAAACACACACATGGTCTCAATGTTTTTGTTTTGTTTTTCTGTTGCTCCCCACTATTCAGTATCAAGCATTAGAGCTGCAACAATTAGTCAATTAATCAATGAGCTTAAAATTATTACATCAATCACCAACTATTTTGTTGATTAATGGATTTGAGTCATTTTCCAGTAGAAAATGTCCAAATTCTGTGGTTCCAGCTTCTCTTCTCTGATCATTCCCTGGTTTCCTTAGTCTCTATAATAGTAAACTGATGATCTTTGGGTTGTGGACTGTTGGTCTGGACAAAAAAGGACATTTTAGGTTGAATCTTCAGCTTTGGAAACACTGATCCGTATTTTACAGTATTTAATGAAGAAAACAAATAATTTGTTAATTGTTTCTTCTTCTTCCAATCCAATCCTCTTCTCTTTCCTCCTCATCTGGACAACGAGGCAATAAAACACAGCCTGTAATTATAAAAAATAAAACAGCAGCCTTTAGAAAAGGTAAGTAGTGTATATAAAACTAAAATAATCCAGTTTAATTAGTATTTCAGGTGATTTCTGGTCATTCTACTGACTTATTCCACATCCAGCTGTTAGTTTACAGCAGCAGCTGCCTGGCACCGCGGTGCTGAAACGTCTCAGGCTATGACGTAAATCTACGTTGACAGAAATGTTGATATTATTAGACACATTTTTACAGCGTTGGAATATGTTAAGAAGGTTTTCAGGTTTGTCCAGAAACCAGATTAAAACTACAAATATAAATACTTTCCAGGGTAAATCCAGCTCTGTAGCTTCTCCTCCGCCTGTTTCTCACTGCAGATCACAATATCATCTCCAAACATCATAGTCCATGAAGATTCCTGTCTAACCTCATCTGTCAGCCTGTCCATCACCATAGTGAACAAGAAGGGGCTCAGAGCTGATCCCTGATGCATCTCACCAAAGCTGCACCAGCTACATTTAGGAGAAAAACAATATACAAGCTGCACCGGACTATAAGCTACATGTGTTTTAATGTTTAATGACTATATGTGAGGGTTGGTGCATAGAGGAGGTTATCAGGAATGAGATGCTGTTTAGGGAAGCTTCCATTCTCCAGCAGAACTTGTATTGTGCTGTATAAACTCTACTATATCAGGTACTGTTTCACACACACAAACATGTTTAACAGCTTTAAAATGTGTTCACTCACCATGAAGAAAGAGATCTGTCATACTCTCGTAATGATCTGTCTTACCCTTGTAATCTCACCCTCGTAACATTATGTCTTACGCTCGTAACGTCTGTCTTACTCTCCTAACATCTGTCATACTTTCATGACATCTGTCTTACTTTCATAACGTCTGTCTTGCCCTTGGAACATCTGTCTTACCCTCATAACGTTCTGTCTTACCCTCGTAATCTTCTCTCTTACTCTGTAACATTCTGTCATACTCTCATAACATTCTGTCTTACGCTGGTAATGTTCTGTCTTACCCTCTTAACGTTCTGTCTTACCCGGGTAATGTTCTGTCTTACCCTCTTAACGTTCTGTCTTACCCGGGTAATGTTCTGTCTTACCCTCTTAACGTTCTGTCTTACCCGGGTAATGTTCTGTCTTACCCTCTTAACGTTCTGTCTTACCCGGGTAATGTTCTGTCTTACCCTCTTAACGTTCTGTCTTACCCGGGTAATGTTCTGTCTTACCCTCTTAACGTTCTGTCTTACCCGGGTAACGTTCTGTCTCACCCTCATAACGTTCTGTCTTACCCTCGTAATCTTCTCTCTTACTCTGTAACATTCTGTCATACTCTCATAACATTCTGTCTTACGCTGGTAATGTTCTGTCTTACCCTCTTAACGTTCTGTCTTACCCTCATAACATTCTGTCTTACCCTCTTAACGTTCTGTCTTACCCGGGTAATGTTCTGTCTTACCCTCTTAACGTTCTGTCTTACCCGGGTAATGTTCTGTCTTACCCTCTTAACGTTCTGTCTTACCCGGGTAATGTTCTGTCTTACCCTCTTAACGTTCTGTCTTACCCGGGTAATGTTCTGTCTTACCCTTGTAACGTTCTGTCTTACCCGCATAATGTTCTGTCGTACTCTTGTAACGTTCTGTCTTACCCTCATAACATTCTGTCTTATCCTCTTAACGTTCTGTCTTATGCTGGTAATATTCTGTCTTACCCTCGTAACGTTCTGTCTTACCCGGGTAATGTTCTGTCTTACCCTCTTAACGTTCTGTCTTACCCGGGTAATGTTCTGTCTTACCCTTGTAACGTTCTGTCTTACCCGGGTAACGTTCTGTCTTACCCGCATAATGTTCTGTCGTACTCTTGTAACGTTCTGTCTTACCCTCATAACATTCTGTCTTATCCTCTTAACGTTCTGTCTTATGCTGGTAATATTCTGTCTTACCCTCGTAACGTTCTGTCTTACCCTCGTAACGTTCTGTCTTACCCTCATAACATTCTGTCTTACCCTAGTAACATTCTGTCTTACCCTCATAACGTTCTGTCTTATCCTCTTAACGTTCTGTCTTATGCTGGTAATATTCTGTCTTACCCTTGTAACGTTCTGTCTTACCCTTGTAACGTTCTGTCTTACCCTCATAACATTCTGTCTTACCCTCATAACATTCTGTCTTACCCTCGTAACATTCTGTCTTACCCTCATAACTTTCTGTCTTATCCTCTTAACGTTCTGTCTTACCCTCGTAACATTCTGTCTTACCCTCATAACGTTCTGGCTTACCCTCGTAACGTTCTGTCTTACCCTCGTAATGTTCTGTCTTATCCTCATAACGTTCTGTCTTACCCTCGTAACGTTCTGTCTTACCCTCATAACATTCTGTTGTACTCTTGTAACGTTCTGTCTTACCCTCGTAACGTTCTGTCTTACCCTCATAACATTCTGTTGTACTCTTGTAACGTTCTGTCTTACCCTCGTAACGTTCTGTCTTACCCTGGTAATGTTCTGTCTTACCCTCGTAACGTTCTGTCTTACCCTGGTAATGTTCTGTCTTACTCTCGTAACGTTCTGTCTTACCCGGGTAATGTTCTGTCTTACCCTCCGCCTCGAATTAAGCCCTGGCTGCAGGGCTCAGAGCATGGGAAGAAAGTAGCAACTTATAATGTGACAATTACAGTATCTACACCATGGTAGAACAACTAGAACCCTGCTCCTAGACTTCTATCTCTGCTACCTTCCCACCTGGATACCTGTCCAGTATGTCCACCTTCCTCCTCTCATCATGTCAACCAGCTCTCTGACTTTTCCTTTCATAGTTCCAACATTCTAACAACAGTCAAAGTCCCTACTCTCAGTCCTATACTCCTGGTGTTCCTCTTCTCCTTCAACCAGCAGTAGTCCAGTTTCTACCACCACCCTGTAGGTGACCAGCACCGATGGCGCTGCTTTTATTTATTTAACCTATATTTAACCAGGTAATAAACCCATTGAGATCCAGATCTGTTTTCCAGGGTGACCTGGTCCAGAGGTCACAGCACACGTTACTAAACCTGATAAAATAAACTACTACATTCATTTAAATACCAAACTGGAGCAGAAGTACTTTTGCTATTTCTTCATGATTTTTGACACTTTATCATCTTTTTATCGTTTTTATATGTTTATGACAGTATAATATGAGTGTTTATCTCACTTTTGTTTCTCATGTCATATTTTTGTTTGTATTTGGGAGGATATTATTTAACGTTTTTGTCTTCTTAACCAATATTTTTGAGTTTTTATCTCATATTTTTGGATTCCTGCTTCTTAAATAGGATTATTTTCTTTTTCTTTTTTTTTTTTTTTGTTTTCTTGAATAGTAAACTGATGATGTTGTGGGCTGTTAGTTTACATTAAGTCCATTTTTCTAAAAATACTTACTATTTAGGTAACATTTTAAATTCAGGAATTGACTTGTAATTGAATGTTTTGACGACTTTATTTGTGTTGTAACTGTATCTGAACACTTCATCCACCTCTGGTTTAAGTTGGTTTCACTATATTTAATAACTTTCCTGATGTTTCCTCCTCTCTCTGCTTCTCTCCCTCCTCTCACTTCTCTTTGTTTGCTGACTGGATTCCATCAATCACCTGGAAATGTGATTTTCTGGAAGTCCTTGACATTCAGATGATAAGTGCAGTGATAGGGAGCTGTCAGTCACAGAGCAGGAAGAAAAACAGCAGCCTGGCTGGAAACTAGGCAAACTCTCAGAAAAACCCTCAGAAAAGCAGAGAAAACCTGAAGTAGAAGAAGTCGGCAACAGTTCCCTCTGAGATTTAAAGGAGAGCGAAGTGTTGACATACAACATGAGCTCATTCAGGTCTCAGCTCCAATAACCTGGATCAGCTCCATATATTCTCCCTTTAAAGGGCCCCAGGTAATGTGATATGTGCTGCAGCAAAATGCTGCGGACAATAATTCAGCTCCTGCTAAAAACTTCCTGATGACGAATCTTCATCTGAATCTGTAAAACTAATACAGTAAGATGATGAATTGTTTCTGTTCATCATTCACTTTAACATTTATTCACTTCTCATGTGTCTGACATCGCTACAACAGAAGGTATAGGACAAGGTTTGTGCTCAGCTTTAAGCGGGCTATTCAAATTTTAATTTGCATATTAATAATGAAATAGAGAGTGTAACAAGAGATGATTCTAGATTAAATACTTTGGTTTCCTTGTCCGTTTCCAATAAATCAAACAGAGCAGCAACTCTGTCAGAACGTTTACACACATGCTTTGTCTAGTTTAACTCCAGTTAAGAAATAAACATGTCGGAGAAAGTCCAATCACATTATCTGGGTTTCTGTCTGAGTCGCTTTTTAAGAAGAATGTCCAAATTCTCTGGTTCCAGTTTCTCTTCTCTGATTATTTCTTGGTTTATTTAGTCTCTATAATAGTAAACTGATGATCTTTGGGTTGTGGACTGTTGGTCTAGACAAAAAAAAAAGACATTTTAGGTTGAATCTTCAGTTTTAGGAACACTGATCCACATTTAAACCATTTAATGAACTAAACTACTTGTAGCAGCCCTTTGAATAACGATGTGTGAGGTTTTTATTTATTGGGATCGTGATGATCTTTACTTCACCAGGAAACTGTTTAAAAACATGCAAAACACAATAAATACAAAAAAGACAGTTTCACAGCAAATGTATACATGACAATTTTAAAATGCATTGTATTTATTTGTAAAATATTAAGTACATGCTTGTTAGAGTTAGTATTGATTCCATCTACAGCATAAATCATCAAAATCTTACTGTTATGTGCTTAATCAGATGTTTTGTTGTCAGACAATAATCTAGAGATTAATCCACTA
Source organism: Lepturacanthus savala (assembly GCA_030544235.1). Lineage (NCBI taxonomy): Eukaryota > Metazoa > Chordata > Actinopteri > Scombriformes > Trichiuridae > Lepturacanthus > Lepturacanthus savala. The sequence continues at coordinate 24,955,510 of CM060478.1, read as the reverse complement.
AATAGTTGTTAACTGCAGTCCAAGGATCATCAGTTACTATTATAAAGACTAAAAGGACAGAAAATAATTAGATTTTAGTACAGACATTTTCTTCCTAAAAATAACTCAAATCCATTAATTGATTATCAAAATAGTTGGTGATTAATGTGATAGTTGGAAACTAATGGATTAATGGACTTATTGCTAGTTTAAATATCAAGTATTGGTATTGTTTTCTGAGTCTTTATCAGCCATTTTTAACTGTTTTAATAAGCAGCAACTTTTCCTCCTGGTGAAGGAAGCTGCATTAGGAAGAAAAGCTGATGTTGCTGGCAACAGGGAATTTGGGGTCAAGGGTCAAGGACTCTGCAGGTCGACACCCCCCCCCCCCCACGCACACACACACACACACATACAATAAAGACAAACAGGACGTACAGACTGAAGAATTAAACAGAGCTTCACAGCACATCACTGTTTCACCATTTCACCAGTGAATGTAGGAGATCTTTGATTAAATAAACCACAGTCAGCAGGAGTCAGCAGGAGTTTGATCCGTCTGTGGTGACGTTTAGTTAAAGACTGAGAGGAGGATGGACTTTATTTCCTGTTTCCTACCAACAGTTAATGATGATTAATTGATTCATTAATTTTTGATTAACATTAACAATTTTCTTTTCCTTGTAACCATGACGACAGATACCCCCTCAACCGTGATCTATTCCTAAACCCAAACCAGAACTCAATGATGTGTGTGTGTCTGTGTTTGTGTGTATCTGTGTGTGTGTATGAATTTGAACATTTTATACTTTAAATTGAATCAAATCCATTATTCAATATAATTGGTGATTAATGTAATAGTTTGAAACTCATTGATTAAGTGACTAATTGTTGCAGCTCTATTGCTCTTTTTCTATTGGTGGAGAGCAATAACACTGGGATATTTCCAGGTTGAACGTTGATTTGTTGTTGTTTGTTTGAAGCTTTTCTACTGACTTTCTTCTTCTTTCTTTGAAAATGTCTGTAACAACTAAATTTGATGAAGTGCATCTGATCTAAAAGATTAAAGAAAACAGAAAATATTCAGATCTGAGAACCAGAAGCTAGAACCAGAAAAACATTTTCTGCTTAAAATGACATGAATCCATTAATTGGTTATCAAATTAGTTTACAATTAATGCAATAGTTGTCAAGTGATCAATTAATTGACTAATCATTGCAGCTTTAATGGAGGCGTATTTAGGTGTATTTAGTCATCACTGAACAATAATATCCTTCTAAAACCACACATAGCTGTTTTCATTTCTGTTTTGGTTCTAATTAATCAAACAAACATGTTAATTAACCAGTTCTGTAATTAGCTCAGAGAGAAACACGTCTGTTTCCTAAAAGGTTGGAATTTGTTCTTCCTGCATTTTACACAAATACTTTCAATTAGCACAAAACAACTAAAGAAAAGCCACAAAAATCCAGCTGCTTATTATTATGATACTTACTGGAACTAAATCATGTAGAATAAGGTTGAATATCAGCATCAACACAGCTTTATACTGAGCTGCAGCTCATTGTTCTCAGAGCAGGAAAATGCTGTAAAAACACACTGAACACACACACACACATGCACACACACACACACACACACAGTGCAGCAGCATTTAGCAGCAGATATTTCCCTGAGGACAGAAGTGAGCTGACAGAGAGAAACTGGACAGAAACACGACTGCAGATGAATAATAATGTTTCTCTGCTGGAAGAGAAAATAAAACACAAAGAATGTAAAACATGAAGAAATATCAGAGTCAAATCATTTGCTAATTAATGAGTTTATATTAATGAACTATGTTAACGAATCATTATTAACTGATGCTGAACTCCTCCTCTGATATTACAACTCAAACAACATTAAGTGATAATTAACTCATCATCTCCTCTTGATTACACACGCATGTTTTATATATATATATATATATATATTTATTTATATATATATATATATATATATATATATATATATATATATAGAGAGAGAGAGAGAGAGAGAGAGAGAGAGAGAGAGAGAAAGAGAGAGAGGAGGGGGTACATACAGATCATTTCAAAACAATTAGAATATCATGGAAAAGTTAGTTTTTTTCTATAAAACTTCTATAAAAATCTGTGATACATAAAGTGAAGTATTTCAAGACATTTCTGTTATGAAAATGCACTTTTTAATGATTTTATGTGATATTCAATTTCTAGTTTTGAAAGTACTGTTTTGATTTTTAAGAGCTACAATCAAACCCAAGCAAAGTTAAATAAATAAATAATTAAAATACTTTATTTTGTGTAATAAAGCTGTAATATATTCACAATTTTTTTCTTTTTGAAAGAATTTGGGGAGAAAAAAAACTTTTCCATGATATTATAAGTTTTTGTAAATGATGTGATGTTTAGTAAAGACTCCTCCTTATTCAGCAGCAGATGGTGATGCGTTCAGGGACCAGAGATCAATATATAGAGATAAGTTTAAACCCCAGAAGAACATTTGAGCTGCTGAAATGAAAACAATCCTTGATAAGTGAGTTTGAGAACATTTCAGGAGCAGAACATAATCCTACTGACATCCTAACAAATACTAACAAATACTAACAAATACTAACAAATATATAATAACTATATATATATATATATATATATATATATATATATATATATATATATATATATATATATATATATATATATATATATATATATATATATATATATATATATATATATAGTCAGTGATTTATGTGCATCTGCTCTTTATTGGTTTACTTTAAATGAACACTGAGCGCTGATTGGCTGCAGTAACATTAAACTTTAATTCTGGTAAACTGGCGACAGTTTATATCAAATATTAATTATTAATCCTTTATCGCCTCGTGCTAAGTAATTAAGTCCCAGCGGCTTTAGAAGACTCGTCTCATTTCTCTCTGAGTTGTTGTGCATTAAGTCAGTTTGTTTTATTTATGACGATGATTTAACCTCAATGATCCCTTCATTAATATGTTTAATGGCTGCAGCTTAAAGCCACATCATGACTTATCACGTGTTTCTGCTGTTTTGAATTAATAATGACGCTACAATAATTTAAACATCAATACCTGCAGCGGCTCTATTTAAAAGCGATGAATTTAGCTCCGTCATAACGTCAATGAAATCAATCATCGCAATCTTTTTGTGAAGTACCATGAAGTGTATGAAGATTAATGAGATGTTATAATATTATATTATTATTATTGTTGTTATATCACGTGTTAGGTGTATGAAAATAAACTGTAGGAAACCCCATTAAAATAGTATTAATTAGTAAATATTAAGTAGTAGTAAATATACAGTTTAGGACAGTTAGTTCATAGATTTAGATTTTAAAGTCAAACGAAACAGATCAATTAATCCTCCATTAGAACCGGATCAGTTAATTGGTTGATTAATTAATATTAGTATGTATGTTGCAGCGGCTAAAAACATGTTTTAACCTGGACGTTTATATTATTATTATTTTAGAATAGGTCACAATATAGTTCAATAATAAAAATATTATAAAATATAATAATAATAAAATGTAATAGACGCAAAAACACGAAAAACATTAATTACAACATGCATTTTATCAGAGATCAGTCAACTGTGTGTGTGTGTGTGTGTGTGTGTGTGTGTGTGTGTGTGTGTGTGTGTGTGTGTGTGTGTGTGTGTGTGTGTGTGTGTGTGTGTGTGTGTGTGTGTTGTATAAACTCCAGAACACACAGCTTTAGTCTTTATTCCGTCTGCGTCTCATTGTGAACTAACAGCAGTTTTTTGCTCCGCGCGCACAGACAAAACCCTCACACACGCGAGCAGGGGTGCGCGTGCGTTCAGTAGATAACGACCGGAGCTCGCGCCCTCGGATCCACACCGGAGGAGCCGCGGAGGCGCGTGCAGCGACCTGAGGTCCCCGCGCCGCTGCGGGATGGATCACTGCGGGATTCTGGCGCAGCCGCCGCACGTGGAGCCGATCAGCTTCGGTATCGACCAGATCCTCAGCGGCGTGGAGCACAGCTGCATGCTGGGAACGAGGATGCTGCACGAGGCGGAGTACGGAGGACAGGTGTTTACCAACAACAACAACAATAACAACAACAACAGCGGATTCACGTGCGCTAACGGCGGATTTACCGGGAATTCCTGCGGGTTCGGAGCTTATCACATGAACATGGGGCTGAACGGGACTAACGGCAGTAACGGCAGCGCCGCCGGGGTCATCCGGGTCCCGGCGCACCGGCCCCTTAGCGGCGGGACCTGCTCCGCCGGGCCACCGGGACCCGGACCCGGATCCACCGGACCCGGATCCACCGGATCCAGCCTCAGCGGCCTCACCTTTCCCTGGATGGAGAGTAACCGGAGGTTCACGAAGGACAGGTTCACAGGTAACACACACACACACACACAACACACACGCAACACACACACACATAACACACACACATAACACACACATACACACACACACACACACACATAACACACACACATACATAACACACACATAACACACACATAACACACACATACACACACACACATAACACACACACATACACACACACATAACACACACATAACACACACACACAACACATACACAGAACACACACACACACATACTACAATACACACACATACATAGATAACATACTTACACTATAACATACACACATAATTTCTATGAGGCTTATATGAACTACACACTTTTATTTATAATGTTTAAATAATCAAGAGATGAGTGAAAGTGAAAGTGGTTATAAACAGAAAATCAGTGTATCACACACAAACACACACCTACGTACACACACACACGAACACACACACGCTTTATACTTATTATAATTATTACAACGCTTCATTTCCTCAACTCAACTTTATTTATAAAGCGCTTTAGTGCAGTCAAACATTTTAAACAACAGGAACAATGGATAAAAAATAGACAATAAGAGTAGTCGATAAAAAAGAATAAAACAATAAATAAAATAAATCATTAAAACAGAGCAGGGTGTCATGTCAAATGGGTTTTAAAACGAGTTAAAAATAGATATTATTAATATTATAGCACTTTATCTGTATTATCTATCATTATCATTATCTATATATTATTATAACACATTATATTATTATTATTATTATAATTATTATAGCACTGTATCTATATTATCATAGATTAAAATTTAATAGCGAAACTATGATTTATTTTGAGGTTTATAGGCCAAAAGAAACCAAGAATTATATATGTTCACAAAAAGACATTTTTTCTTTTCTTGTTTTTTTTAAACAATGAAATATAAATATTGTAGAAATGCTGTTCATATAAAAACCTGCCGAATGTAAATAGATAGAAACATCTCCTTCATTCCTGCAAGTAGTTGTAGAAATGAAGTATATTAAAGTATATTTAAATATATTAAACACATTTTAATATACAAAATATTTAAAAAGTCACACATTTAAATATTGATGTTGAAATGGAATCTAAATTAACTTGAACCTCATCATGTGCTCACAAGGACTTAGACATTATTATTGAAAAAACGTGAAAATGAGATAAAAATAATTCTGAGTGACAAAAATAGATATAAAGAGTGAAAATGAGATCAGAGTTTTCTTTTTAAAAAGATGAAAAGAAAAGAATATGAAATAAAGACATTAATTGGGGTAAACATCTCTTTTCATGTGCATTGATGTTTATCAAAGAAAATCACTATAACAGACTGAATAATTAAATAATAAAGAAAATAAACATTTTCATAGTTTTTGTATATTTTTATAAACATGAAAACAAATCAAATCAGCTGTTAGAATAAATTTATTGGAGGGAAATATGTGTCTGAAGAAAATGATACAAAACACTAGTTTATATGTTTTATTTATTTAATTTCTTAATGAACTTTATTGATATTGAGGCAATGATGATGATGAAGATGATGATGATGTTGATGATGATGATGCTAGGACTCTACAGCCTGTCTCCTCCTGTCTCCTCCTCCTGTCTCCTCCTCCTGTCTCCTGTCTCTTCCTGTCTCCTCCTCCTGTCTCCTCCTCCTGTCTCCTCCTGTCTCCTCCTGTCTCCTCCTCCTGTCTTCTCCTCCTGTCTCCTGTCTCCTCCTGTCTCCTCCTCCTGTCTTCTCCTCCTGTCTCCTGTCTCCTCCTATCTCCTCCTCCTGTCTTCTCCTCCTGTCTCCTGTCTCTTCCTGTCTGTTCCTGTCTCCTCCTCCTGTCTCCTCCTCCTGTCTCCTCCTCCTGTCTCCTGTCTCCTCCTGTCTCCTCCTCCTGTCTCCTGTCTCTTCCTGTCTCCTCCTCCTGTCTCCTCCTCCTGTCTCCTCCTCCTTTCTCCTCCTCCTGTCTCCTCCTGTCTCCTGTCTCCTCCTGTCTCCTCCTCCTGTCTCTTCCTGTCTCCTCCTCCTGTCTCCTCCTCCTCTCTCTTGTCTCTTCCTGTCTCCTCCTCCTGTCTCCTCCTCCTATCCCCTCCTATCTCCTCCTATCTCCTCCTGTCTCCTCCTCCTGTCTCCTCCTGTTTCCTCCTCCGGACTCCTCCTGTCTCTTCCTGTCTCCTCCTGTTTCTTCCTGTCTCCTCCTGTCTCTTCCTGTCTCCGCCTCCTGTCTCCTCCTGTCTCCTCCTATTTCCTCCTCCTGTCTCCTCCTCCTGTCTCCTGTCTTTTCCTGTCTCCCCCTCCTGTCTCCTTTCTCCTCCTCCTGTCTCCTCCTGTCTCCCCCTCCTATCTCCTGTCTCCTCCTCCTGTCTCCTCCTGTCTCCCCCTCCTGTCTCCTGTCTCCCCCTCCTATCTCCTGTCTCCTCCTCCTGTCTCCTCCTGTCTCCCCCTCCTGTCTCCTGTCTCCTCCTCCTGTCTCCTCCTCCTGTCTCCTCCTGTCTCCTCCTCCTGTCTCCTGTCTCTTCCTGTCTCCTCCTCCTGTCTCCTCCTCCTGTCTCCTCCTCCTTTCTCCTCCTCCTGTCTCCTCCTGTCTCCTGTCTCCTCCTGTCTCCTCCTCCTGTCTCTTCCTGTCTCCTCCTCCTGTCTCCTCCTCCTCTCTCTTGTCTCTTCCTGTCTCCTCCTCCTGTCTCCTCCTCCTATCCCCTCCTATCTCCTCCTATCTCCTCCTGTCTCCTCCTCCTGTCTCCTCCTGTTTCCTCCTCCGGACTCCTCCTGTCTCTTCCTGTCTCCTCCTGTTTCTTCCTGTCTCCTCCTGTCTCTTCCTGTCTCCGCCTCCTGTCTCCTCCTGTCTCCTCCTATTTCCTCCTCCTGTCTCCTCCTCCTGTCTCCTGTCTTTTCCTGTCTCCCCCTCCTGTCTCCTTTCTCCTCCTCCTGTCTCCTCCTGTCTCCCCCTCCTATCTCCTGTCTCCTCCCCCTGTCTCCTCCTGTCTCCCCCTCCTGTCTCCTGTCTCCCCCTCCTATCTCCTGTCTCCTCCTCCTGTCTCCTCCTGTCTCCCCCTCCTGTCTCCTGTCTCCTCCTCCTGTCTCCTCCTCCTGTCTCCTGTCTCCTCCTCCTGTCTCCCCCTCCTGTCTCCTCCTGTCTCCCCCTCCTGTCTCCTGTCTCCTCCTCCTGTCTCCCCCTCCTGTCTCCTCCTGTCTCCCCCTCCTGTCTCCTCCTGTCTCCTCCTCGTAGTGTCCCTGTCTCCTCTGACAGTAACTCGTCGTGTAGGTCATCCCTACCAGAACCGGACTCCTCCTAAGAAGAAGAAGCCTCGCACCTCCTTCTCTCGCCTCCAGATCTGTGAACTAGAGAAACGTTTCCACCGTCAGAAATACCTGGCGTCAGCGGAGCGGGCGGCGCTGGCGAAGGCTCTGAAGATGACGGACCCGCAGGTGAAGACCTGGTTCCAGAACCGGAGGACCAAGTGGAGGTGAAGCTGTGTGTGTGTGTGTGTGTGTGTGTGTGTGTGTGTGTGTGTGTGTGTGTGTGTGTGTGTGTGTGTGTATAATGTAATGATAATTTACATGATAATGTAAATTATTTATTTATTTACATGCTTTGACGATTAATTATTCATTTCGATGAATATTAATTAATCAACCAATTGATCCGGTTTTAATGGAGGATTAATTTATCTTTGTTCCTTTTGACTTTAAAATCTAAATCTTTATTAAAACACTAACACGTGATATAATAACAATAATAATAATGATATAATAACGTGATATAATAACATATACAATTAATCTATAAAACACAAATACACTTCATAAAAAAGGCTCCGTAATATTTTACAGTATTTATATATAATAATATTTTACGCTTTATCTTCAAGACGAATTTCATCACGAATTTGAGAAAAACATGAATTACAATATACGTCATACAGATCAGTCAACAGTGTGCGTGTGATGGAATTTGTTTCGTCAAAGCATAAACTGTAAATAAATAAATCATTCACATGACTCTTTTTCATTCATTGCTAATTAATTCATTTTTAATTCACTAATTAATTCTGGCTAAATGTTAATGAATAAATCAAATTACTTTAATTCCATTCTAAAATTCATAGTTTACAGTATGACGTCATCATATGCATTCTATAACAGGTAATAAAACATGTCTTTAATTTCATGTTATTATATTGTGATTTTTCACATTATCTATTTTTAAACTATTATAAAATGATGAACAGTGAGTTTGTATTAGTTTAATTAGTGTGTATTAGTTTAATTAGTGATTTAAATATCGTAAACCACAGCTTTATTATAAAATAAATCATAGGCCTATTAATAAAAAAAATAATTATTTATTTACTTAGATTTAATTAATTTATTTAGATGTAATTATTTATTTAAGTAGCCAACTTAATAATTTTTACGAAATTGTAGCAACAAAATAATTCACAATATATAATAAAATATATCAAATGCTGGCCGTTAAAGACTAATAATAATAATAATAATAATAAGAGAGAGATGAACGTTGTTATTATTATTACTATTGTTGTTGTTATTATTATTTATTAAGAATAATAATAAAAGTCCAGATTAATTGAAAATGATTAGATTGTGGATTTTTCGGTTTACTGATCAAATAAATCAATAAGAGAGCTGCTGTTTTATTGCTGTAACATCTGGTGATGATTGGTTATTGATTATTGGCTCTGGGTTCCGGTACCGGGGTGTCGTGCTGCAGGCGGCAGACGGCGGAGGAGCGGGAGGCGGAGCGGCAGCAGGCGAACCGGATCCTGCTCCAGCTGCAGCAGGAGGCCTTCCAGAAGACCGTCCACCAGCCGCTGGTCCCGGACCCGCTGTGTCTGCAGAACAGCTCCCTGTACGCCCTGCAGAACCTGCAGCCCTGGACCGACACCAGGACCAGCAGCACCGTCTCCGCCTGCGACTAGAACACGGACCCGGACCCAGGTCCCGGACCCGGGTGTGCTCCCCTCAGAGAGGACGTGACTGTCAGCAGCAGCAGCAGCAGCAGCAGCAGCAGCAGCAGCAGCAGCAGCAGCAGCAGCAGCAGCAGCAGCAGCAGCAGCAGCAGCAGCAGCAGCAGCAGCAGCAGCAGCAGCAGCAGCAGCAGCAGCGTGTTTCTCCGTGTTTTCGTGTCAATAACAGCACTTGTTTCTGCACCTTTGTACAATACGTGATGATGATTCTGTCTATTTTACCATTTTATACAATAAAATATCTGATTCCAATAAAATAATATTTAACATTCACTATAACACATTTCACATTTTATTAAAGACATTATTGATTAAAGAGTCCTGTTCCCAGATAAAGGACTATCCTGATTAATGTGGATTAATATGTAAATTATTTAAATAATTAATCAATTAGTAGTTTGGTTCATTAAATGGTGTAAAATGTGGATCAGTGTTTCCAAAGCTGGAGATTCAACCTAAAATGTCTTATTTTGTCCACAACCCAAAGATCATCAGTTTACTGTTATAGAAGAATAAAGAAACCAGGAAATAATCAGAGAAGAGAAGCTGGAACCAGAGAATTTGGACATTTTCTACTGAATAAATGACTTGAATCTATTAATCGATTATCAGAATAGTTGATGATTAATATGATGGGAACTAATTGATTAATCATTGTAGTTAATGATATAACAGTTATAATATTGTCTAAGACACTTTTTTCACGTCCAATGAGCTCCAATGAGTCGTGATCAATGCAGCTGCGTATATGTGTGTGTGTGTGTGTTGTGTGTGTGTGTGTGTTGTGTGTGTGTGTGCGCGCGTGTGTGCGCGAGTGACATTTTCCAGGGCTGCTTTTTAAGGGTTAAGGGGGAATTTCATCATCCACTCAGAAATATCAGTGGACCTGAAACCTCCTGGAATTCTTTTCTCACACTCTCTCTCTCTCTCTCTCTCTCACACACACACACACACACACACACACACACACATACACACACACACACACACACACACATACAAATCGAGTTGAGAGAAATTCACCACTCTTCCCTTTTCACTTTTTGTCCCCCCCACACAGACTGAGCTTTTTTTAATAAAGAGATTTTTATTATTATTTCCTATCCACCATATTTCTAAATTCTATGTATTAAAACCATGTCCTTATACATTTCTAGTCTGTACATATTACAAACCTTTGAACCTCTGAAATGAAACTAAGAGATTTTTATCACAATAATTATGCTGCTCTAACATCTTCCAGCTCTTTATTATAAAGACACAAACACATTATTGCAGTTCCTGTGTCTTTCATTTTTAATGAATATCTGTATCTCGGGAGAAGTTGATTTACATTTTGTCTGGATTGTAACAGCTGAGATAATCTGATCTGTTGTCAGCTGCAGGAATCATTGGATTTGTTTTAGTTGATCTGTATTTTAGTCCACTGCACATGTCAAAACTAACCTCACAATACACCTTAAATTATGATCTGAACATTCAATAAACAAAGATAGCCTGTCTTACTAATCTGGATTCACAAACATGATCTCAAGATAAAACTTTAGAAGATTCATAAAAAAATGTAGGATGTTTTTAAGATACTTCTAAATGCAATCCCCTATTGTTTTCCTAATTTTTTACAAACTCCTCAGATAACAAACCTTATTTAGATAAATTATAAATAAACATACAATGTATGTATGTATGTATAAACATACAACTAACAAAATAAAACAATTATAAAGAACTTTTCAAAAACTATGAATAAAAGTGAGTCTTCAGAAGAGATCTAAAAGAGGACACTGAATTTCAAAGTGATGGTAGATTAAATATAATTTAGGAAAAGAAAATACTAGAAGGAAGTAATATCTTGTATACTTATGGTTTAGTCTATAGGTAAAGATTTAAATGTAAATGAATTAGTTATTGCCTGTTAAATGACTAATTACAACAACAATAATAAACTGAAAGGGAATAAATGTTAAGTTAAATGTTAGATGGTAGAATAATAATATAGTTTTCATCTAGAAAAATAAACATAAGATCTTTATTCAGGAATATTTCATTTTCTTAATTTTAGGTTTTAAGATTGAAGTTAAGTAGAAAAGCCACTATTAAGTTTTTTTTTTTTTTTGAAAAATGTTTGGAGCTCCTCAGAGACAACACGACCACACGTTGGGCAGTTGTGACATCACAAAGGGAATAGAGACTTTCCAGAGTTTTTCTGTCTGTTATAAAGGTTTTTGGTAGATGAAAAGTCCATGAATTAAAACTGTAGAATCCAGAGATCAGTAATAACAGGGTTATAGCTGTTCTGTTACTATTGATGTCTATGGAAAAATGATTGTTGGGTTCATGGGATTTTTGTTGCAGTACCATGAGTAACCACTGGGAGAAGATCCAGGTCTATGATACATCATGGTCCAGGTCTATGATACATCATGGTCCAGGTCTAGACTACATCATGGTCCAGGTCTAGACTACATCATGGTCCAGGTCTATGAAACATCATGATCCAGGTCTATGATACATCATGGTCCAGGTCTAGACTACATCATGGTCCAGGTCTATGAAACATCATGATCCAGGTCTATGATACATCATGATCCAGGTCTAGACTACATCATGGTCCAAATCTATGATACATCATGGTCCAGGTCTATAATCATACTGATCCTTTGCAGTTTGCCGCCGCCTGCTGGTGCCATGGCAACATCTCACTCAAGCCGAATTCCGTCGCCACGTGATGACGCAGTCCACGTGTTTTATGCTCGACAAAACAACACCATCATCCTCTGACCTTAGACCATCTTATAATTCATTATTTTATATTAAATCCCTGCTACGAGCCGCAGGTTCCCGCCTTTCTCCTGCGAAAAAGAACATGTCTGCGCTGCGGGCCTGGGCCGTAACCCGCAACCACGCAGCCCGGAGTCTGTGCGTGGAGTGCGTGTTTACAGGTGAGTGTCCGAGCACTCTCACCTGAACTACAGCAGCTTTAATGGAAGCTAACGGCTAGCCGCCGGTTATATGTTAAATATAAGCTAACGGCTAGCCGCCGGTTATATGTTAAATATAAGCTAACAGCCTGCCACCGGTTATATGTTAAATATAAGCTAACAGCTAGCCGCCGGTTATGTGTTAAATATAAGCTAACAGCTAGCCACCGGTGTTACGGTTTAAATGGTGGCCGTCTTAACTGGTAGTGATGAATCCGTGTCACCTTTAACACCTTGATTTGTTCAGTTTTCCTGTGAATTGTCATAGTTTAATGTGTCATGTGACAGATGATGATGTGACAGCCCAGAAGTACGATGTGGATTATCTTGCTGTCAAATGAACTCCTGAGTAACTAGGTCTAGATCATGGGGTTCTGCTTAGCTCTAGAGCTCTAGTCCTAGAAAAGACCCAGACATCAGGCTTCATCCATGCTGATATACAGACGAGAGGTTAATTAACCAGAGAAACGTGTGGCACTTGTAAGAAATGTTTGGATCATCACTTTCAGAAACATCATCTTAGATATAGATCTTAACTTCCAAATATACATTAATAACATCACCAGAACACGTCTGAAGAATACATCAAAACTTAAGTATTTGTGATTTTTAACTCATTTTTATCCATTTATTTAGTGAGATGACAGTCTTGATGTTTATTTTTTCCTTTTGCCTTGCCAGGCCTTTTTGTCACGAAGTTGGAGATTCTTCCTTGAATTTGTAATTGTATTGTTCAATAAAGTTTGTAGGAAAAAGTGAAAAGTTCTTCTTCTCCTACAGTTATTAACCTCCCGGTGACTTTTGGGATATGTAGTGTGGTTCACTTGCAGACTGCAGAATATGACCTGATGTAGTAAACTAGTTGAAATCTGACTGCAGACATTCAGACATTTAATCTAGGTAGTGGATTCATTGTTATAGCCATCTACATGGAGGGAAGTAGCTGTTCCTGATGCAGTGGCCTGTAACCAAAGAACAGCCACCACGACAGCCATCTTTGTAGTTCTTTCACACCACACACACACACACGCACATTCACATGTACATAGACCCATTTAGTTTAGGTTGTTTATTGTGTGTTTTTACTTTTGTGTTTTTATCTATAAATGTTTTGAGTAATGCTGCCTCTTTAATGTTTTACAATGATGAATTATGCCAACCTCTACTTTAGAACTCTGAATCCTTCAAACATTAATAGCTATAAATACGATGATCCTGGTTTATATTATTAGGTTATTTGTTAATCAGACTTCGAAATCGATAGTTTAATATAATTCATAAAGCTGTATCACAGAATTGTCTCTTTTCCTCTCATCTGAGAAGTGTGCCCTGACACTAGAACTGAAAAATTAAGCTCTAATTTTAATGAATAAATAATCATTTCAAATAATTATTGGGTGTTTTTGATAGCCAATTTAATCTGAGCAGTTCCTGAAAGACACTACGTTTCATCAACTCCTCAGGTATGAATCCCACACAGAAACTCTCCCATATTACTCCACTACTGAAAGGACTTCATCAGTACCACACAGAATCTCCTTCAGAATCCTGGTGATAGTCTATGAAGAACTTGATGGTTTGGCTGCTCAATACACTCCTGACCTGCTCTCAGGTTTCTCAGGTCATGGCTGGATCCAGAGTTAGAAGCAGCTCTGGTTTTGGTTAATATTGAAATCACAATTATTCAAACGATTATTTTTTAGTTCCACAGCACATTAATTCAGCATGAGTGAATGACTTTGCAAATCCAGCATGTTAGGCTGCATCTGCCCCTCGTTGGATTCTTGGAACCCAAAGTGTTCCCACATCAGAGAATAAGGTTCTGACCTTTTTTCTCCCTCTGTCGTTTCACTCTCTCTCTCTCACTCATCCTGTCTCTCTTTTTGCAGAAATTGTGTAAAAAAAAAATAAATAAATGTTAAAAATCGTTTCAACTCAATTATATGAGTTTGGGGATCGTTTGACACGTAAATTGAAATCAGGATCATAATTCAATAAATTGCACGGCCTTAACCTGAGATCTATCTCACATTCCATTCCACAGTGTGATTGTGGTTGTTTTTACTACTTTCAGTAAGGCTCTGCAATTAATTTAATTTTAATCATATAATCGAGTTGAAACGATTTTTGCCTTTTTTTACACAATTTCTAAAAAAGACAGAGTGAGTGAGGCGGCAGAGGATTAGGTCGAGGAAAAGGGAAACATTCTCTTACATGGGAACACTTTGGGTTTCAGAATCCCAACGAGCAGCAGAAGCTTCATGATGTGCAGGATTTGCTATGATTGATATCCACAAACCTGTCTAACCATCTCAAAGTAAAGCACATTATTCCACAATCCAGCAGCCCTAACTTTGAGTTTCTGTATCTGTAATGAATTGTACTTTAAAAATAAAATGCATGTGTGTTGATTTTTTTCTGTTTGTTCAGGAGTGTCTCGAGCAGCCAGTGAAACGACAGGAGACCGACCACCGCTGAAGAAATCTAAAACCCCTCAGGGTAGACTGGACACAGAGGAGAAGAGCAAGGATGCTTTAGAAAGTAAGAAAAGAGAAATGTGAGCTAACGTCGCTAATGTAGCAGCTTCAGTATTAGCATTATATGAGACTCCAGTGTTTTAGACACTGTGGAGCAGAAATTCCACAGGAAAAGTGATGCGATACATGAGATAAAACACAATTTGAATAAACATTGAAGAAAAAAATCATCTGATAGTGATGAATAACATCCGTGTCTATATGATGATCATTTTTAATTAAGGGTTGGTACATGGAGGAAAAAGTGAAATCTAGAATCCGCTGCTCCAGTATGAGCTAACGTTTACCCATTAGTGTCTAATCATTCATGACAATAACAATACTATTCATAGAATTTCAGACAGGGAACCATCACTCACTTTAGAAGTTAGAATATCTTCAAAACAAACTCCAGGCTTTAATCAGTTTGGAAATGTAAAGAATACTTTACACACAAACAATAGACATCAAAAATAAACAGTATCTTAAAAAAACTGTAGTGGGGTAAGTGAAATTAGGAGAAAAAAACACTCAAGTGAAATACAGAACCTAAAAACACTACTTAAGTAATGAATTGAAGTACTTTTACTACTTAATTCACCATCCTGATAGTGACACAAAAGCAACATGTAGTCAACTTAGTTTTGTTTTAAAGAAACTTGTTTTGTTTTCATTAAATATTTTATCAAATATTTGGTCTGAAGAAAGCTACAACCCCTCAGAGCAGACTGGACACTGAGGAGAAGAGAACGATGAGAAATATGAGAGGAGAAGAAGAAGATCACAGACAACTACAAACATGTGAAGAGAGCCAAATATTAAATATCATTAAATATCAACACTAGGTATTTATAGGGAAACAGACATCAACCATCAGTGTTGGACAACGTAATCAGATACTTGACTTAAGTAAAAGTAGAAATAGTGTCAGTAAAAGTACAGAAGTATTTAGTAGTATTTGATAATAGTATCAAATGTAAAAGTACTAATTATATAGTGTTATGTCACTAACAAATACATGAGAACATTTAATGAATAGTAAAATATATCAGATTATGTGTATCACATTTGTTTAATACACTTTATATAACAGCTTTACACAAACACAACACAAACCAAAGGACTGTTTAAACTTAAAACAATTTAAACTTCTTAAGTAAGAATATTAAAATATATTATTTGATGTCAAATCTTTATGTGAAAAAGAAACTAAAGCTGCAGATTAATGTTGTAGAGTAGAAAGTACAATATTTCCCTCTGAAATGTAGAGTAGAAATATTAAGTAGCATCAAATGGAAAATACTCAAGTACCATAAAACTGTACGTAGTTATGTGTTCACTTTCCACTGCTGACCTACACCTACATAATGGAGTAGTTGCAGCAAGTTCTAACACTTTAACAGGGTTTCTACTGTCACTAATCCACAGTTTTGTTCATGTAAAGTTTTGTTGTATAGAGATTAAAAAAGGAACAGGAACATACTCAAAGCCACTGTGAAGCCAGTAAAGCAGCATCTCTCTAACGTTTTTTGTCCAGAGTTTCCTGACGACGTGAACCCCCTAACGAAGGAGAAGGGGGGACCCCGCGGTCCAGAACCAACACGATACGGGGACTGGGAGAGGAAAGGCCGCTGTGTGGACTTCTAATCACTTCCTGTTTAACCCTGGTTTAATGTTTCTACTGTAGAACTGTGAAGAGTCAGAATTCCAGATCAGTTGGTGAGAATTAAGGAAATGTATTAACAGTGTGGCTGTGTTTGCATATGGACCCATAGGTAAGAATATTTCAGCCAATTAACTCCAAAAGAAACTAGATTTCAACAAGTGTACATGGATCCAGGACATTATCCATCCAAACTGGACTAAACCAGCTTCCTGACAGCAGGAATGTTGATTTAAAACAAAGCGTCAACAGGAACCACTGGTAGTTTGCTGATGGTTGGTGTTTTCTTTCAGGTGAGAGTGAGACATGGTTCTGACTCTGAATGTTAAGACCAATAAAACAGATGACGTCCTGCATGTTGATGGACTTATTCAAGTTCATTTCACAGCTGAATCTGTCACATAACTACCTCATATAAAACATCTGACCTTTTTTCTCCCTCAGAGTAACCAACATTTAACTGTACTTCTACTACTAATTGCATTTTTACTTAGCAATCGAGTAAAATGTGATTACACTGGGATAATCTGACTAAGAGGTGGAGAACACAGAATCATCTATAGAACCAGGGTTTAAAATCCAATCTATGGCCCCAAAGAACAAAACAAAATGTTATTGATACATCATTGTTTTCAGTAGATTTGTGGTAACTCTTGTATATTGTACAATATTAGTAATGAAAATTATTTCTTTTTACAAGATTCATTACTATAACAACTATAGACCTACAGTAGTGTTCAATATAACAGCAGTGGGTTTAAAAAGTGAGTAAAGCCAAAGTTCTGATGATAATTTGTATTTCAATGCATTGGGAACACCATTTTATATCCTAAATCAAAATGTGAAGAAAGATGTGTCAAATTTTAATGACGAATGAAGAAAAATGAATATTGAGCATTTCATAGAAATATCAGTGTCTGCATTTTTCTTTACAAACTCAAATATTTCCTGTATGAAGTGATACATCTTCATAATTTAGCATCCTGTTATTCACTACAGTAATATTTAGTTGTTATGACCATGGTTTCTGAGACCTGATTCACATCTGTGTTGATGGACTCCACCAACTTCTGGTTCCTATGAAAAGGTGTTTCAGCCTCAGAATTCATCTGAATTCATTGGTTTAGTCTCAGAAACTCAGAAGCAGTATTTCTGATATCAGCCCACTAGTTTTAATGGGATTCAGGTCCAGGGATTGGGTTGGCCACTCCAGAACTGCTGGTTTACTGGTGTGTTTGGGGTCGTTGTCTTGTTGAAACTGTTATTTCAAGGGTATTTCCTCTTCAGCATAAGACAACATGACCTCTACAAGTCTTCTGATATATATATATATATATATATATATATATATATATATATATATATATATATATATATATATATATATATATATATATATATATATATATATATATATATACACACACACACACACACACACACTCACAGGCCACTTTATTAGGTACACCATGCTAGTAATGGGTTGGACCGCCTTTTGCCTTCAGAACTGCCTCAATTCTTCGTGGCATAGATTCAACAAGGTGCTGGAAACATTCCTCAGAGAGTTTGGTCCATATTGACATGATGGCATCACACAGTTGCCGCAGATTTGTCGGCTGCACATCCATGATGCGAATCTCCCGTTCCACCACATCCCAAAGATGCTCTATTGGATTGAGATCTGGTGACTGTGGAGGCCATTTGAGTACAGTGAACTCATTGTCATGTTCAAGAAACCAGTCTGAGATGATTCCAGCTTTATGACATGGTGCATTATCCTGCTGAAAGTAGCATCAGAAGTTGGGTACATTGTGGTCATAAAGGGATGGACATGGTCAGCAACAATACTCAGGTAGGCTGTGGTGTTGCAACGATGCTCAATTGGTACCAAGGGGCCCAAAGAGTGCCAAGAAAATATTCCCCACACCATTACACCACCACCACCAACCTGAACCGTTGATACAAGGCAGGATGGATCCATGCTTTCATGTTGTTGACGCCAAATTCTGACCCTACCATCCGAATGTCGCAGCAGAAATCGAGACTCATCAGACCAGGCAACGTTTTTCCAATCTTCTATTGTCCAATTTCGATGAGCTTGTGCAAATTGTAGCCTCAGTTTCCTGTTCTTAGCTGAAAGGAGTGGCACCCGGCGTGG
The DNA here is from genome assembly GCA_030544235.1 of Lepturacanthus savala. Classification (NCBI taxonomy): domain Eukaryota; kingdom Metazoa; phylum Chordata; class Actinopteri; order Scombriformes; family Trichiuridae; genus Lepturacanthus; species Lepturacanthus savala. Next base: position 24,936,795 of record CM060478.1, on the reverse strand, counting down.
TCTTCTGCTGCTGTAGCCCATCTGCCTCAAAGTTGGACGTACTGTGCGTTCAGAGATGCTCTTCTGCCTACCTTGGTTGTAACGGGTGGTTATTTGAGTCACTGTTGCCTTTCTATCAGCTCCAACCAGTCTGGCCATTCTCCTCTGACCTCTGGCATCAACAAGGCATTTCCGCCCACAGAACTGCCGCTCACTGGATATTTTTTCTTTTTCAGACCATTCTCTGTAAACCCTAGAGATGGTTGTGTGTGAAAATCCCAGTAGATCAGCAGTTTCTGAAATACTCAGACCAGCCCTTCTGGCACCAACAACCATGCCACTTTCAAATCAAGTCACTCAAATCACCTTTCTTCCCCAAACTGATGCTGGTTTGAACTGCAGGAGATTGTCTTGAACATGTCTATATGCCTAAATGCACTGAGTTGCCGCCATGTGATTGGCTGATTAGAAATTAAGTGTTAACGAGCAGTTGGACGTGTGTGTGTGTGTGTGTGTGTGTGTGTGTGTGTGTGTGTGTGTGTGTGTGTGTGTGTGTGTGTGTGTGTGTGTGTGTGTGTGTGTGTGTGTGTGTGTGTGTGTGTGTGTGTGTGTGTGTGAAATGAGCTTAGTAAACACAACTCATCTCTATGTTATGTTGCCTTCAAATACCATCAGCAATTGTGATAATGACCAACACCACAATATGAAATAAATGAATTAGATCTATTAAGTTTAAATTTATGTTAACGTCTGGTGTGTCTATGAAATATAATAATATATAAGTTATAACCGTCCCTCGTGGTACATGTTACGTATGTTTACTTGGTATAATGAACTGTGACAGGCAGGGGGAGGAAAAGCCGTGAACGAAGCTGAGGAGAAGGCCGTGGACGCAGCACGGAGCTGACCAGAAGGCCGTGAACGCAGCACGGGGAAAAGAGGAGAATAAGGCTGTAGTAACAATGGAGTGGCTAACAGCTAACTGCTAACTGCTGGTGATAATTTGGTGAGCACACGTCTTTTACCATCGTTTCACACAGAGGGGGATTATTTGAGGCGTTAGTTATCGATACTATTATCGATAAGTGACGTGATCGATCTGTTGACGTGGACGTTAAACGGTGGCAGGAATAGTCGAATCCTACAAAATAAAACTTAATGAGAGATTGTACCGGGAGAAACTAACATTAAACTAACGTTTTTTACATTTAACTTTAATCAGAAAAACTAAATAATGGACGTGATGGTGAGTTGTGGTCCAGTGATGTGTTGTTTCCATCCGGAAGAGGATTCTCCTGTTTCTCTTCCTGTCTTTCACCCATTAAAGGGTTTTAGTTAGTTTTTCCTTGTCTGATGTGAGGTCTAAGGCATGGATGTATAATATAGAAATATGATATAATATCATATAATATAGTCTTTATAACACATCCAGGGTCTTAGGACAGGAGATGTTGTGTTGCTGTTGGACAAACTGTAAAAACATTGGATAGAATCTATGATATTTGAACAAACAAAATTGACTTGACTTGATGATATATTTAATGGACTATAATATTATAAAATTACCTTTAATTGCAGAATATGAAGCTTTCTGTAACACATTTCAAACCTTAATATATAAAGGAGATAACCAGTAATATTAACCTATCCTGCACTCTCTACTGTCCCTGAATGCAACAGGTGTGTACAGGCACGTAAAGGTGCAGATGTTTCCTCATGATTGACAGTTAATCAATACACAACATCCATAACACAACAAAGCACTCTGCTTGGAATAATAAGATGCCCGATATGTTCCAGTATATTATATTGGAGCTGCAACATTTAGTCAATTAATTAGTTGTTAACTATTACATTGTTCGTCAACTATTTTTGTAATCAATTATTGGATTAGTCATTTTTAATTAGAAAATGTCTATGATAAAAATAAATGTCAATGTTATGAAGTGTGTGTGCTGTGAAGTGTGTGTGTGCTGTGTGCGGATGTACAGGCAGGCATGCAGTCTTAATGAGATCAGTGAGGTGAGGACTGAGGTAGCTTTACACTGCTGCTGCTACTGTTGTTACTGCTGCTGCTGCTACTGCTACTGCTACTGCTACTGCTACTACTACTACTACTACTACTACTACTACTAGTGCTACTGCTGCTGCTACTGTTGTTACTGCTGCTGCTGCTACTGCTACTACTACTACTACTACTAGTGCTACTGCTGCTGCTACTGTTGTTACTGCTGCTGCTGCTGCTGCTGCTACTACTACTACTGCTACTACTACTACTACTACTACTACTACTAGTAGTGCTACTGCTGCTGTTACTGTTGTTACTGCTGCTGCTACTGCTGCTGCTACTGTTGTTACTGCTTCTGCTGCTACTACTACTACTACCACTACTACTACTACTACTAGTGCTACTGCTGCTGTTACTGTTGTTACTGCTGCTGCTACTACTGCTACTACTACTGCTGCTACTACTGCTACTGTTGTTACTGCTGCTGCTGCTACTACTACTACTACTGCTGCTACTGCTACTGCTACTGCTACTACTACTAGAGTGCTACTACTACTAGTGCTACTGCTACTACTACTGCTACTACTACTGCTACTACTATTGCTACTACTACTGCTACTACTACTGCTACTACTACTACTGCTACTACTGCTGCTACTACTGCTACTACTACTAGTGCTACTGCTGCTGCTGCTGCTGCTACTGCTACTAGCTAATGCCACAACAATACTAACAACACTCTCTGTTCCAACCACCACAGATCTGTGTTTGTCTGTTTTTAGGACTGAAACACATCCTGAATGTGTTGGTGTGTGTGTGTTCAGACCTGTGTGTTGGCCTCTACTGGTCAGATGATTGACAGGTGATGGTGACATGTATTGTGTTTACAGCTGCTCAGTATTTCTATATTAACAGGGACTCTGTGAGTGCAGGTTTTGAAGGGGAATGGTATGTGTTCGTGTTGAACAGTAAATATTTGCTGTTTTAGTTCAGTCTTAACCTGATTAACTGAGTATTTACTACCTGCACCAACACATTTAGAGGCAGAAGGCAGCATTTAGCAGCTGAAGAGACAGATATTACACACATGAATATCTGAGGAGGTGGTGGACACCAAACCACAGCTGAAATGTTAATGTTGCTACTACACTTGCAACTCAAAATGATTTTCATTATCAGTCATTTTGCTGATTATTTGCTTGATTAACTGACCAATCGTTTGTTCTTAATGAAATATCAGCATAATTTCCTAAAGTCCAATTCAATTTACTATCAAACGTTTTTTTTAAGTAGCAGATCTTCACAAAGTACTTCATAGAACTGGAAACTGTTTGACAGTTATGCTTTAAAATGAATGGTTAATCAATAACCATTAGTAAGTCCTGACCCTCTTAGTTACTGTTGCTAGGAGAGGAAAAAACACTACCAGGTAAGTGATGAAAAATATCTAAAACAGCAGCTTTAAAACTATTATGTGTAGAATATTTTAAAGTTAGTAATGTCATTAAAATGTAATTAAATAAAATACACAATTAATTATATTATATTATAATGACATTAATATATGGAAAGGTAAATATTTAACCTAAAGTTCAGAGTCACCTAATTATAGCTATGAAATAAATGTGGTGTAGTATTTAAAAAGATCAACACAAAATATACTTAATGTTCCTATGTGTCTGTTAACATGTTTGTGTGTCTGTTAACATATTCCTATGTCTGTTGACATGTTCCTGTGTGACTGTTAACATGTTCCTATGTGTCTGTTAACATGTTCCTATATCTGTTAACATGTCCCTATGTCTGTTAACATGTTCATATGTGTCTGTTAACATGTTCGTCTGTCTGTTAACATGTTCCTGTGTGACTGTTAACATGTTCCTGTGTCTGTTAACATTTTCCTGTGTCTGTTAACATGTTCCTGTGTGACTGTTAACATGTTCCTATGTGTCTGTTAACACGTGCCTGTGTCTGTTAACATGTGCCTGTGTCTGTTAACATTTTCCTGTGTCTGTTAACATTTTCCTGTGTCTGTTAACATGTTCCTATGTGTCTGTTAACATGTTCCTATGTGTCTGTTAACATGTGCCTGTGTCTGTTAACATTTTCCTGTGACTGTTAACGTTTTCCTGTGACTGTTAACGTGTTTCTGTGTCTTTTAACATGTTCCCGTGTCTGTTAACATGTTCCTGTGTCTGTTAACATGTTCCTGTGTGACTGTTAACATGTGCCTGTGTCTGTTAACATGTTCCCGTGTCTGTTAACATGTTCCTGTGTCTTTACCTCAGCACCATGCAGGTAGTTGTTGATGAATCTTTGGACCGAACCACCATAACACCAACACCATAAACGTCACAGCTTTTTCTTCAAGGTGTGTGAATGAAACTTTAACTAAAGTAAATATTAAAGATTTGAACTAAAATGATAAAACATCTTTTTGTATTTTCCCTCCTGGAGCAGCGGGAACTTCCTGGATTCTCTTCCTGTCCAATGGAAACCAGAGGATCCAGCCAGCGATGGAAGACTCATCAGTTTAAACACAGCAGAGGAGCAGATGCTGAGAGGGGCGGGGCTCACAAAACCGTCACCATAGCAACCACCTGCAGGTACCTGGGCGACAGACAGTATGTGATGAGGAAGCCCCTTTTATCTGAGGAACTACAGACGTCCATTCTAAAGAATAGTCATCCACAGAAGGTGAGGAGAAGAAAAAATATCACTGATTCTTCTTCTAGAAGAGAAAATCCTGCATATTCACATTATAAATAACCTCCACACACACACTCATCAACTTTAATACATCATCAGCCTCTGGATTAACAAATCAGTTATAATGTTATAACCTTTATATCTATTCAATTTATAAATATGGTGTGAGCATCTTCTGTCTCTATGGAACTAAAGTGGTAAAAATCACCTGATTCCAGCAGGAATCTGATATTCTTATGAAGGGGAAACAACTATAAAGTCTCATGTTTAGTAAATCATGTTCTAAGATAAAGTCAAATTTACATTTCTTTAGAAAATGGTTTTCTATCTAGAAACATTTTTTGCTTAATGACCTACTTGTTTTTTTGGGCTTTTTACCTTTATTTGATAGAACAGTAAGGGGCACCCAGAGGGACTGGACCCGGGGCCACCTGTGGAGAGCCTCTATACATGGGGCAGCCTTTATACATGGGCAGTCTCTATACATGGGGCAGCCTTTATACATGGACAGTCTCTATACATAGGGCAGCCTTTATATGAGGCAGTGTCTATACATGGGGCAGTCTTTATTCATGGGCAGTCTCTATACATGGGGCAGCCTTTATACATGGGCAGTCTCTATACATGGGGCAGCCTTCATACATGGGCAGTCTCTATACATGGGCAGTTTCTATACAAGGGGCAGCCTCTATACATGGGGCAGTTTCTGGACATGGAGAAGTCTCTATACATGGGGCAGCTTCTATACATGGACAGCCTCTATACATGGGGCAGCCTCTATACATGGGGCAGCCTTTATACATGGGCAGTCTCTATACATGGGGCAGCCTTCATACATGGACAGTCTCTATGCATGGGGCAGCCTCTATACATGGGCAGTTTCTATACATGGGGCAGTTTCTATACATGGGGCAGCCTCTATACATGGGGCAGTCTCTATACATCGGCAGTCTCTATACATGGGGCAGCCTCTATACATGGGGCAGTTTCTAGACATGGGGAAGTCTCTATACATGGGGCAGCCTCTATAAATGGACAGCCTCTATACATGGGCAGCCTCTATAAAAGGGGCAGTCTCTATTCATGGGGCAGCCATTAATGTGTTTTCTTTATTTACATTGTAGACACCATTGGTTCAGTTATTTTGTTAAGTACATAACACCATAAATGTGTTCATTCATAATTTTGATGCCTTCAGTGAGAATCTACAATGTGACCAGTCATGAAAATAAAGAAAACACATTGAATGAGAAGGTGTGTTTAAGCTTATGGCCTGTACTGTATATTAAAATATTTCATATCAGAGGATAACAATGATTATTTATCATTTGTATTGATCTGTTTTTAATAAAGCTGAATGTGAACACTTTATGTTAACATTTTAATGAGTGATCCATGATCAGTAGAAATAAGAGAAGCAGCATTGTTGTTGTTTTTTTACTGAATCTACTGATATTATATTAAACTGATTTTAAACTTTTCTATTTGATGATATATTAATATTGTTTGATCAGGCTTCTCTGAAAATAATCACTTTAAATCGTCCTCACAGGAGAAACATCTGAGCAGGACAGAAGAAGACCAGGACCAGGCCACCAGCAGCTCTTGGACCAGAGAAGCCTCCAGAGACCAGCTCAGTCCCCCCCTGGGTGTCTCAGACCTCAGGCGGTCCCATGAAGACTCCGCCATTGGATCATGGTTCCCTGGATGTAGATCTACTCAGCAGAACCTGCCTAGTTCCATCCTGGAGGTCCAGAGGCTGAACCCTCCTCTGAGGCCAAGGCTGACCTCCACGGTCCTGTATCCCACCTACACCCCTCGCTCCCGGTCCTCCAGGCGGGTCCTGGCAGACCGAGGGGAGACCACACTAAAGACCTCGTCCTCTGGAGGACAGTCCTCCTATCAGGCCAACTACTGGGCCTGTGCCATCCCCAGGACCTCACCACCGTCCTCAGACCCACATTCTGCCGGCTGGGACCCGGACAGGGACTACCAGGCCCTGCTGGACTATACCTACCCTCTGAGACCAGGACAGGGTCTCAGGGGGTGGGAGACAGATCTGCAGGACTCAGGCATTGAGTTGGACCACCTCTGCAGCTCCACCAGCCTGGACCTCTCCCTGAGCGGGGGTCAGAGGTCACCGGACCAGCGGGGTCGGCCTGCGCCCTCGCCGACACAACCGGCTGGTTTCTCTATGGAGAGTTTAGATGGCAGCAGGAGCGAGGACGCCCCCCTTCATGATCATCATCATCTTCATCATGGCCTCTCCTCTTCCTCCTCCCTCTCCTCCTCCAGATGTGGAGCTGCAGATGTAGACGAGGAGTTCCGGCGTCTCCCAGAGAAGCTGCAGGAGCTTCAGCTTCTGTCCAGACATGTCAGTTCTGTTTCATCATAATCTGAACATAATAATAATAATTACAATAACTATAATAATAATAATTATTATTATTATTATAATAATAACAATAAGAATCCATCAGAGTCATTTTATAAGAAGGAAATGTCCAAATTCTCTGATTCCAGCTTCTCTTCTCTGATTATTTTCTGTTAGTTTTAATAGTAAACTGATGATCTTTGTGGTTGTTTTAGTACAATTAGTCCAATAATGAGTTGCATCATTATTATTTTGTTTTTATTATTGTTATTATCTTATCTCATTGGCAGATAATGTTGGTTCTTTTAATTTTTTTTCTTGGTTTTGGTTGATTTAATTTTATTTTCTTAAAACAAGTTTAAATTGTTTGACTTTTTAAATTCTGTCTTTTAGCCCAAAAAATAGACTTTTCATAATTTCACCAAGAAAGAAAGAAAATTTCAAGATAGTTCTGCTCAATATTGTACTAAGTTTTACGAAAAACAAGATATTTTCACCCAATGAGATTTTAATTTTTGCAGCAGGTTCCACCTATTATTAAACACTAGAGCTGCAACTAACGACTAATGTGATTTGATTAATCTATTAGTTATTGAAATGATTAATTGTTTGTTTTATAAAATAGTGTAAAATACATTAATTACCAACTATTGAGTGATTAGTCAGTAAAAAATGTCCAAATTCTCTGGTTCCAGCTTTGTTCATGTGATATTATGTGTGAAATTATTGATTCAATTTAGTCTTCCTACAAACTGTTGATTAATAATTGAATAATTGAATTGTTAATTGATTTAATGTAAATAATCAATTCAGTTTGAGCGGAGATGTTTAAACCTTTTGTTTAAATATGAAGGTCAGGGAGGTCACGGCCCGACTGAGACCACCGGTCACATCTGAGTCTCTGGCTGGAAACACCTCCATCACCCTGCAGGAGTCTGAGGAGGAGCAGGAGGAGCAGGAGGAGGTGAAAGGAAACACAAAGACAGGTTTGCATTTAATGACATGAAGATTGGTCGTCCACCACATGAGTTGTGGGTTTAGAGCAGGGGTGGGCAATCCTGGTCCTGGAGGGCCGGTGTGGGTGCAGATTTTTGTTCCAACCGACCAGTTACACACCTAGGGCTCTAGTGGTTGATTCGTAGAATCAGGTGTTTTAAAAAAAAAAACCTGCACCCACAGCGGCCCTCCAGGACCATGATTGCCCACCCCTGGTTTAGAGTGTGAATAAAGCAGCTGATGATGGTTCTCTGAGGCAGTGAGGAGTGGCTCAGCCTGGATGGAGGCTGGAGGACTCAGCCAGACCAGCCTCAGGGAGCTGGAGGTTCTGCTGGAGCAGCTGCATGGGTTCAGGCTGCCAGAGGACCAGAGGAGCAGCCAAGAGGACCACCAGGACCAGCAGCACCACCAGGACCAGCAGCACCACCAGGACCAGCAGCACCACCAGGACCAGCAGCACCACCAAAACCAGCAGCACCAGGAGGACCAGCAGGACCAGGAGTACAGCGACTCCCTCATGCAGCATATTGAGGTAGAGACATTAAACACCATTTTTATTAGTTTAATATTTATTACCAGAAAAACATATTAATGCACAGAGAATGTCCTGGCGTGTAGTGAGTAGAGTCATTTACTGCAGACAGTCTTCCAGGTCTGGGAGGAGGCTGAAGTAATCAAACCCAGAACTCCTGTAATAAGCAATAATAACTCAACAGATCACAGAACATCAGAATGGTATATAATGAAATCAAATTCATTGAGTATTTCCTATGATTTCTGCATGTTCTCTCTGTGTCTGGTGGTTCCAAACACCTGCTGAGGTTAACTGGAGACTCCAAATCTCTGTGTGTGTGTGTGTGTGTGTGTGTGTGTGTGTGTGTGTGTGTGTGTGTGTGTGTGTGTGTGTGTGTGTGTGTGTGTGTGTGTGTGTGTGTGCGTGTGTGCGTGCGTGTGTGCGTGTGTGCGTGTGTGCGTGTGTGCGTGTGTGCGTGCGTGCGTGTGTGCGTGCGTGCGTGCGCTGGGATTGGCTGCAGCAGACTATGTGACCCTAGTGAGGAATAAGCAGCTATAGAAGATGAATGGATGTATGATTTCAACTTAAAATGGATCTTTACTGTTGTTTTTAAACATTTTTAATTTATTCATCATGAGCTGATCATATACTATTTAATCATCAACAACAAAACTTATTTTATCTAGAAACAAGTGAAATGTCACATTTTTAAGTCACACTCACACTGACATTCATTCTGCAGCTTTTATTGTGTAAAGTCCATGATAATCACAGACCATGTGTGTTTCAGATCTTCTGTTCACACCTGGGGAAACTCATCCAGTGGCTCTATAAGGTGTCTGAGAAGATGCACCTGCTGGCCCCGCCCACTGCTGACATCGCCAGCGTGAGGTCATCACTGGCTGATTATCAGGTGAGGGCGGAGCCTCCTGATCAGCAGCATTTCCTGTTTATTCTCCAGGATGGTGTCCTGTTGTTTAACATCACTGGGTAAAAACATCAAGTTGGTGGAAATATTTAATAATGAGAACTTCACTTATCTCCTGAGGAGCCAGATAGATTGTCCAACATTTGGTCATAATGGTTTAGAATCATTGGCCTAATGAGAGAAAACTCATCAGTCGACTTCTCAGTGGATGAAATGAGAAAGACAGGTTTCCTAAAGGGTGAATACTTCTTGTACTTCAACATAGTGCAGACTGAGTATTGGCTGGATCCTGCACCAAATTCAGTTCATTCCTCAATGGTGAAACACAACACCACACCAGGCTCTGCATGGACTAAATTATTTCACAATTATACATTTTTAAGGCTGATCTCACATTGCTGTCTCCTCACAATTTCTGGCTTTTGTTTAATTCAGTTTAACTTTATTGTCAATTCTTCACATATACAAGACTGACAAAGATCCCATAAAGATGTCCCATAAAGATATAAGAAAGAGAGCCATTTGTACCTGTGTGTTTTAAAAGTAAAGTTATTCTCTATGATGATGAGTCTGAGGGTGTTTGTGATGTCAGAGTTTCCAGAGAGAAGTGACCAATCAGCAGCCACTGACCACCAGGGTTCTACAGACTGGAGAACTGCTGCTGAGCTGCATCAACAACACCTGTCCCAGTGAGTCTGCTGCACAGGAACAGTTAAACTACAGGAATAGACTGTATACTACAGGAACAGGGCTGGATGTTAAACTACAGGAATATACTATAAACTACAGGAACAGGACTGACATCCTATTAATAAAGAATAAATGTCCTCCCTATAATAACATGACCTAAACAAAAATATTACTTCAATCAAAAAAATCAACAAAAAAATCTTCTTTTCTTTTCAATCAAATAAAAAGTGTTCAAATGCATTATTTTGTGTCTCAAATATATTTTTGCAGTCAAATAATATTATATTACTACTTATTTTATTGAAGTAAAGATTTTGTTTAATTGAAAATGTGTTTTTGATTGAAGCAACCTACTTTTGATTGAATAGCAGTAACAGGACTGAATATTCATTGAAATGAATTGAATATTAATTGAAATGAATAGAGCCAGTGGTTTTTTGGTAGAACAGCAGAAACAGTGTATGTGAACCGTGTATTTTGTGTTGTATTTAGTGCTGAGAGCCACTCTGCTGCTGATTGACAGCCAGTCTGCTGCCCTGCAGCATCACAGCCGACTCGTCTTCTCCTCCATCCTGTCGGCCATGGACCAGCTGACCGTCCACCACCACGCCTCCATCTGAACTAACTCTGCCTTTCTGTCAAAGATGTTGGTTTATATTCCTTAAAACATCTGACTTTATACGCATTAAGGATCTGAATATTTAATACTTAAATGAAAGATTCAGTTAATTAACTGGATCTTGAAGTGTCTTAATTACATTTTACATTTCCTATGATTCATAATAATGTTTTTCTTCTTTCTGTATTTCTTACTCCCATTGATATCACTGTGACCTGATCACATTTTAGTCATTTTAACACATTTATAAAATAAACACAAACCTGCTGCAGTGTGAACCAACAGGATTCAATGATCTGTTCATCAGGACATCAATTTAAAAACAAAAAAGATTGATTCACTACTTTGCATCCAAATACTGCAATAAAAACATTAAAAAAAATCATTGCATTCTGATCTAATTATTGTTTTTACATGAATCACAGGATAAATTACAAAATACATTTAATTTGTTTATTAATTAAAATTAAAGGTGCCGACTACCTAAACTCTACAACAGCTTTTATGTCTGATTGATCAGATCATAAATAAATATATATATGTGTGTGTGTGTCATAAGTCATCAATGAAATCCAAAGTGGCACATTTGCAATTTTAGGGCTAAATAAAACTCTTTACATGACTAAACAAATGTTCCATTATTTGCTTCCATTGCATTTGAATGAATCTGTTTCTAATAACTTCAGCATCAGAATAAATAATCAATCCAGAAATCACATTGTAGGATTTTAATGAATTAAAATAAGTATTTGATGACCTGTAAGTTCTTCACTAAGAGGCTCCTCTGTCCTCCACTTGTTACCTGTTTTAATTACACCTGTGTGACTCCTTATCAGTATAACGACACCTGTCCACAACTCAAACAAACTCCACTATGTACAAAATTTTAGTAAGGTCAGTTTTATTTGACATTTCAGATATAGTCACCCAAGACAATTTAATATTTAGTTTAATTTATATTATATTCTATACATCTTTTACTCTGGATAAATCATTGTTACTGGAACTATTTACTACCAAAGATAGAAAAATATCAACTGAACAAATAAAACACAATTGTGGTTGAATATTATCTCATATTTGAGAATTAAAGTTAAACAAATTTGTTTTTACATTTAGCAGCACTTGTGTTTAACATTTCATTTCTTTAATATTTAAAATTAAATGGGGAAATGGAAATATCTTTCTGAAATTATATATTTTATAATTACTATACAATGTGTTTATTCTACTTTGAATTTGTCCATGACAGGTTTGTTTGCAGTTAATTTATAAAAAGTGTAGGAGCTTGAGCAACATGCATTTCTAACAGTATATATTTAATCTATTTAATATAATAAATGTGAAGATAAATGGGGGGAAATTGGGAAGTCTCAAAGGTGCCTTGTGTTGATATTGACCTGTATATTTGGTGAAGTGACTGTATTAAAAGCCTTTAAAACCCAAAACAACAGCAGCTTTTCACTGGAATCCAGTCACCAAACAGAATAAACCTGGTTGTTAAACTTTAAACTGCTCATATCACATTAGACTCATCCATTATGTCAAAAACATCAAAATAAAAATACGGTGTCCAGAGCGCATCATGTATGATCTGTGAAAGTGAAAAAGACAAACGTTCTCACAGGTTCTTGTTCTCATTTCTAAAATTAGAATAAAACATCACATCATATAAAACATCATACGCTGGAGGGAGATAAAACGGCTGAATGAACTTCATATTTTTAATTTTAATTATTTATCTCATGATTCACACTGGGACAAAAGTCACAGAATTATATAATGACAAGGACAAAGAGAAAAGACACTTTTTTCTAATTAGTTCAGTGACTTTTCACAAACTCGTCTTGATTATTTTTAACTTTTCAAGTTCAGGAGCTGGTTTTAGCGCTAAAACACTTTGTAAAAATTAAAATAATAAAACATAGGATAAAAACACACCTCCACAACGTTTACTCCTGAATCCTAAATTAGTAAATTAGGATTTAATTTAACCCTTAAAATGTTTAGTCTAACAGTTTAGCACTGAGCTTTTAAACACACTTCTTACAGCAAACACACATCCCAATTTAATTTAAACTGAATTCAGTTGCCTTTATTATGAAAACAAGAGAACACTGTATGTTATATATGCAATTATGTACTGAGATTACACAGCAATTTGCAAACAGATCCTATGGAACTGAATGTAGAATAAATAATTAAAACAGGTTTTCTATGCATCTCACCAAGAATGGCAGACAGGTCTTTTCCATTTCATACAGTCTGGTAGAACAATATTTATTTTTCATGTTGAGCAACAAAATTACAGTCGTCTTCAGCCACAAAATGAAGTGAATGCAGAGATAAAGAGTCAAGACTATCCCAAGAATGTAATGAGCACTACAGAACTGGCAAATCAGCTTTTACATACATACATACATATACATATATATGTATATACACACACACCACACACATAATGTTATGTACATATATTGTTGCACTAGACTTAAGATGCTGCTGTGTAGAAAATAAAAAAGAGGGAGCAACGACATGCTGATAAAACAGCAGCAGAATCATCAGAAGGAAAAAAGAGAAAAAACAGAAACTTTAATCAAACAGATTCAGTTAATGACCCCATCATCGGAATGCAGAGAAACACATGCACACACACGCACGCACACGCACGCACGCACGCACACGCACGCACACGCACACACGATGATCTGTGTGTAGAATTCCAGGACAGAGGGGTGTTTCTGGTGTTTTTGGTAGTGCGGCTACATTATGTACAAATACAGGCAACTTCATCTTGTTCTCATGTGTTGTGACTGGTGTCTCCGGTCCCGTGTGGTGGTGGAAGGGGCGGGGCTAACAGAGGAGGGGCGGGGCTAACAGAGGAGGGACAGGGCTAGTTTCAGCAGCAGCCTCCTGATGAAGGCTTGACAGTAGTGCCGGGGGTCAGCTTCATGTTGGGCTTCTCTCCTCCTCCGGCCGTGGCCCCGGGGCCCATCCTCTTCTTGATCTCAGCCGCCATGGTCATGAAGGCCTGCTCCACGTTGGTGGCGTTCTTGGCGCTGGTTTCCAAGAACGGGATCCCCAGGGAGTCTGCAAACTCCTGGACAACATGGCAGGAGAGACGTTGGATGAAGATATAAAGAGAACAGACTCACTAAAGATTATTTACCTGGGATAAAAAAAAATAGTATAAAACATGACGCTAGCTGCTGATAGCAATGTGCATTATATGTTACATATTTTAATATTTTATGTTAAATATGTCATCAGTACCATCGCGGTCTCCCACAAGAATCACATACAACAGGAGTACACTGCTTTTACTGAGAAACAACAACTCCACAGAAGATGTTGCAAGAGTTAACCTCGTCACAGACCAACAAGCTCTACTCGGACTAGGAATCATACCCCAGTGAGACAACAGGGCCTCCAAGACAGCAGCCTCCTCCTCCCACACCAGCTGAAGATGGAAGCAGCTGAAGCAGCAGGGGAGACTTGTACCATGGGAGGTGTGATAGAACTAGTAAGGGGGCTGTTGAGCTGGCATCACAAACAGACTGAAAAGAAACCCTCTACAGAACTGGACTCCTGTCTATCCTCTTATACACTGTTCACTCACTGGTAGGGGTGCGAGATGTGATTTGACGAGATTGCTCGTTGCGTTAAAATTCTGTCTCGCGAGATTTATCCACTCAGCAGCCAGAATGACGGAAAACACGGGTATTACTATTGACGACGCCCCCGCCACTTTTAAATCGTTTGTTTGGCAGCATTTTGGGTTCCCGGCAGAAATGATAAATGGTAAGACACGGACAATATGCAGAGACTGTATGCAAACAATGCCGTACAGCGCGGCGTACGGCGCGGCGCATGCGTGGTGCTCCGCCGAGCCGTTCACTGAACTACTTTCCTCGAAGTGGGTGCGAACCGTTCACTGATCCGCTTCCCTGCTAGTGGGTGCGAACCGTTCACTGAACCACTTGCCCGTAGGTCTGAGCCATTTAGTGAACGGCTTCCCGTGAAATAGTTCTGAACGAATCCACTGAATGACTTTAAGGGGAAGCCGTTCAGTGTACGGTTCGTTCTTGTACTGTCGGTGTATGTGTCGTTTTTTTTTTTTATTATATAGCTTTTTAAAACTCAGACATTTTACAGTAAAGGTTGGTTAAAAACAATAACAACTCAAAGTCACTTTACATTAAAAGCTAGTTAAAATTAGTTAAAAACAATTATACTGATATTATCAATAATAATAAAAAATATTGTTATAAGTATTACCCTTATTAAAATAACCAATGAATCAGAAATCATTTTTGTTTATTAGATTATATACATATACGCATACATATACACACGCTCTCTGCACCCCCCGTGCACGCTGAATGACACGAACGGATCTTTTTACTGAACGATCTGAACTGAACTACTTCTTCAAAGTGAACGACAATTCCCATCACTACAACTCAGTAAAATAAAAGTCTGTTGTCCAGGCATTCATATAATTTGTAATTTAGTTTTCTTAAAATCTCATCTCGTCCCGATCTCGTGAACCCAATCTCAGGTCTCGTCTCGTGAGCTGAGCGTCTCGTCACACCCCTACTCACTGGGAAATAAAACAGACTATCTCAAACTGGATTTAACTACACAACAAAAGGTGAGGGACAACAATATTCCACTTGGACAGAAACCACACCAATGCTCAGAGAACATTGAGTTTTTAACCATCAACTGCCGCCCGTTCTACCTGCCGAGGGAATTTAACACCATAAACATCACAGCTGTTTACATTCTACCCAGCACAAACACGAAGGAAGAGCTGTCCATTCTGTACTGGTCTGTGAATACACTCCAAACAAACACCCAGACACTGTCTGCATTATCACTGGTGGTTTTATTCAGGCCAATTTATAAACAGCATTGCCACAACATCACAAGCATGTGAACTTTGCGACAAGGGGAGAGAACACACTCGACCAAGTCTACACAAACATCAGGCTTTTAGAGCAGTTCTACACCCCCACCTGGGATTATCCAACCATCTATTCCAGTCTACAGACCTCTGCTGACAAGGAGCAAACCAGCTGTAAATCAGGGCCTAGCCAGAGGGAGCTACAGCAGCTCTACAGGACTGTTCTGAAAGCACAGAGTGGTCTGGTTTCAGGGAGGCAGCCACCACCAATCAGCATGTCAACCTCACCAAATACACAGACTCAGTAACTGGATACATAACAAAATGCATGGAAGATGTAACAGTCACCAAGAACATTACAGTACTGCAGATCCACACAACATAAATGTTAATCTTTCCAACATGTCTGTTTATTCATTTTTAGACAGAATAGTAATCAGAACATTTACAAATGTTGTTAAACAGAACCGTCCAAATGTCTGTATTTTATTTTGATACCGTATTGGTATAAGAAGGTGGAAGTCAGCACATATTGTTTTATTTTGAAAATGCAGCAGTTGATTTGCGTCTTTCCTGCCTGGCTCATTCTGCTTTCATTGAACCGTGATATGTTTGTTGGTTCTAAAAACTACACGCTAGTTTCTGTGATGTACAACAGTAAAAAACAGTAAATATTTAACTTGACAAAAGACAGAAAAGGATAAAGGGGCAACACAACATAAAAATATTAAAGGTGAGTTTTTGTTCTAATATAATATTATAATGTGGTCAGTCCGTTTGCTTATGTGAAAATAAACTAAATGTGAGTTTGTTCATCTTTCAATAACATATTTTTAACATATTTTTAAAAACATATTTTTAGTGTTTTGGTCTTAGGTTGAAATCTAAAATCATCTTTGGATTCTAAAACATCTGCTGCAGAGATTAATGAGACATGTGATTATTACCTTGGCTGTTGTGTAGTCCACCACCTTCTTTGTTGTGAGGTCACACTTGTTTCCCACCAGCAGCTTGTTGACGTTTTCACTGGCGTAGCGGTCGATCTCCTGAAGCCACTGTTTGACGTTGTTGAAGGATTCCTGAAAACAAAACAAAAAAAAAACACAGAACAGTTCAAACATCCACCACTGGAACATCCACCACTGGAACATCCACCAGAGGATCTCATCCTTCTCTAGATGAAGCTTCTACTAATTCCATCAACACAACGTTAGCCTCCAACAAAAAAATCAGAATGAGCTGCAGCACCTCAGGCCTCATCTGGACAAACTGACCACATATTAGAAATATAAACACTTCACTTGTCATCTGGTAAAAGAGGACAACTTAAAGGACATAACAGGACTAGCAGGGTCGCAAAAAAAGGAATTTCCCAAGTTGGAAACTTTGGTCTTTAACAGGGAACTTATATATACCTGGAGATAATATATTGTACACGCACACACAGTTTTGCAGTTTCTGAAGCTCAATAGAATAGAACAAAACCATTTTCATCTCAGATGAGTTTCTGGCCAAATATAGAGCTATTATCACCTCTGGATATTTCTAGAGATGTAGATGATGAGACTTTTGAATCAAACAGCTTTGTTAAAATCATCCAGGAAGTGTTTGACAGTTTTACTGACCTGATCTGTGACATCATAAACTACGATGATACCATGAGCTCCTCTGTAGTAGCTGGACGTGATGGTACGAAACCGCTCCTGACCCGCCGTGTCCCACTGGAAGAGACAGGACCAGGTACCGTTACCGTCACGTCGTCACACATCCGTTACAGTCACACGTCCGTTACCGTCACGTTGTCACACATCTGTCACGTCGTCACACGTCTGTTACCGTCACGTTGTCACACATCTGTCACGTTGTCACACGTCCGTTACCGTCACGTCGTCACACGTCCGTTACCGTCACGTCGTCACACGTCCGTTACCGTCACGTCGTCACACGTCCGTTACCGTCACGTCGTCACACGTCCGTTACCGTCACGTCGTCACACGTCCGTCACGTCGTCACACGTCCGTCACATCGTCACACGTCCGTCACGTCGTCACACGTCCGTTACCGTCACGTCGTCACACATCTGTCACGTTGTCACACATCTGTTACCGTCACGTTGTCACACATCTGTTACCGTCACGTCGTCACACGTCCGTTACCGTCACGTCGTCACACGTCCGTTACCGTCACGTCGTCACACGTCCGTTACCGTCACGTCGTCACACGTCCGTTACCGTCACGTCGTCACACGTCCGTTACCGTCACGTCGTCACACGTCCGTTACAGTCACACGTCCGTTACCGTCACGTTGTCACACATCTGTCACGTCGTCACACGTCTGTTACCGTCACGTTGTCACACATCTGTCACGTTGCCACACGTCCGTTACCGTCACGTCGTCACACGTCCGTTACCGTCACGTCGTCACACGTCCGTTACCGTCACGTCGTCACATGTCCGTCACGTCGTCACATGTCCGTCACGTCGTCACACGTCCGCTACCGTCACGTTGTCACACGTCCGTCACGTCGTCACACGTCCGTTACAGTCACGTCGTCACACATCTGTCACGTTGTCACACATCTGTTACCGTCACGTCGTCACACGTCCGTTACCGTCACGTCGTCACACGTCTGTTACCGTCACGTCGTCACACGTCCGTTACCGTCACGTCGTCACACGTCCGTTACCGTCACGTCGTCACACGTCCGTTACCGTCACGTCGTCACACATCCGTTACCGTCAAGTCGTCACACGTCCGTCACGTCGTCACACGTCCGTCACGTCGTCACACGTCCGTCACGTCGTCACACGTCCGTTACCGTCACGTCGTCACACGTCCGTTACAGTCACACGTCTGTTACCGTCACGTTGTCACACATCTGTCACGTTGCCACACGTCCGTTACCGTCACGTCGTCACACGTCCGTTACCGTCACGTCGTCACACGTCCGTTACCGTCACGTCGTCACATGTCCGTCACGTCGTCACATGTCCGTCACGTCGTCACACGTCCGCTACCGTCACGTTGTCACACGTCCGTCACGTCGTCACACGTCCGTTACAGTCACGTCGTCACACATCTGTCACGTTGTCACACATCTGTTACCGTCACGTCGTCACACGTCCGTTACCGTCACGTCGTCACACGTCCGTTACCGTCACGTCGTCACACGTCCGTTACCGTCACGTCGTCACACGTCCGTTACCGTCACGTCGTCACACGTCCGTTACCGTCACGTCGTCACACGTCCGTTACCGTCACGTCGTCACACGTCCGTTACCGTCACGTCGTCACACGTCCGTTACCGTCACGTCGTCACACGTCCGTTACCGTCAAGTCGTCACACGTCCGTCACGTCGTCACACGTCCGTCACGTCGTCACACGTCCGTCACGTCGTCACACGTCCGTCACGTCGTCACACGTCCGTTACCGTCACACGTCCGTTACCGTCACACATCTGTCACGTTGTCACACATCTGTTACCGTCACGTTGTCACACATCTGTTACCGTCACGTCGTCACACGTCCGTTACCGTCACGTCGTCACACGTCCGTTACTGTCACGTCGTCACACGTCCGTCACGTCGTCACACGTCCGTCACGTCGTCACACATCTGTCACGTTGTCACACATCTGTTACCGTCACGTTGTCACACATCTGTTACCGTCACATCGTCACACGTCCGTTACCGTCGCGTCGTCACACATCTGTTACCGTCACATCAGGTACTCCATTACTGCCATGTTATTACTACATTACACATCATGCTTCCTAAAAGAATTCTATTCTAAAATAACAAGTGGATGAAGCACATTAATGACTTGGATGGTTATTAACCCATTTAAGCCTATGAGCCTTTAAGTCTATGACTGTCATGTTATACTTAAAATAAACAATTTAAATGTTATTCATACAGCCTTTTTTCTGTTTCCTCCTTTTATTTAGATTATTATGATTTTCCGCCCTGACATGTATATATCTATTTATTCATTCAAGTCTCTACAATAATCCCCCCCAAAATTGAATTTTGTACATGGGATAAATGGGTTTTTGTTTATGTGAATATTTGTGCAAACAGCAACTATAATAGTTATTAAAATGATATTTTCTGCAAAAAATTTTTAATTTTCTGAAAAAAATAGATATATAACATGATTGTGGGGATAATAATATGCATAAAATCTTTGAAAAAAGTCTGAGTTTAAATTGATTAAAGGAGAACTCTGATGATATTCGGTGTTGTTCTTATAGTGACTCAGCAGGTTTTATTGCTTTGTCAGAGCTGCAGTGTTGACTCCAAACACACTGGTCACTTTCCCTCTTTTAGTGTTTTTTACAGTTTTTTTCCCAATTGCTATCACACTAAAATGACATTAACAGACAAAAACATTTTCTGCTTTACACATATTTTGTAATGTGTGTGTGTGTTTAATATTTCTGTTTATGAATTATATTCTACAATCTGAACTATTTTAGAATTATGACAAAGCTGCTAAAGATGAGTGTTTATCATTCTGCCAACAGATTAAAGCTGCTGATATGAATGATGTCATTAGGTTTGATGTGAATGATGCTGGAATTAGTTTTGGTTCCAGTGATTCGTTCTGCAGCAGATATGAAGTATTTGTCAGTTTATCTGTGTGGTTTTGTGATCCATGTTCAGCATTTTGATATAAAACCAGCCTAGCTTGCAAAGATGTGTTCTAGCAATTGGGATAAAAAACTGTGGAAAGGATGTAATGCATAAAATATCACAAGGTGCACAGAAACTATCACATTAATCAACTATTTTGATAACTGATTAATGGATTTGAGTCATTTTAAAAGGAGAAAATGTCAATATTTTCTGGTTCTAGCTTTTCACATGAGATTATTTTCTGTTTCTGTATAATATCCATACACATGCATATCTTCTAGATGCCTAACGTAGAACTAATTTATCACTTTGATAAATCAAGCTGCTGATAATAAAATATTAAGTTAAAAAACAAAATCTAAACTATTCACGAATATCAAGAAAAGTAATTAGAGCTGCAATAATTAGTTGATTAATTGATTATTTGTCAACTATTAAATTAATCATTTTTTTTTTAATGGATTAGAGTCATTCTTCAGTAGAAAATGTCCAAATTCTCTGGTTCCAGCTTCTCTTCTCTGGTTATTTCCTGGTTTCTTTAGTCTCTATAATAGTAAACTGATGATCTTTGGGTTGTGGACAAAAAAAAGACATGTTGGGTTGAATCTTCAGCTTTGAAAACACTGATTCACATATTGCACCATTTAATGAACCAAACTACTAATCTTTCCTGTAATATATTAATCATCTCTCAGAATAATTGTGTAGAAAGGCAGCAGACAGCTCCTTCCTGTTTTAGAAGGAACAGTAAGGTACTTACAATCTGAAGTTTAATGGTCTTTCCATCTAGTTCTATGGTTCGTATTTTGAAGTCCACACCAATAGTGCTAATGTAACTTTCTGTGTATGTGTCGTCCTGCAGAAAAATGAGAAAAAAACAGTTAAACTTTAACCACAAACCAGCAGATATATAAACCAGTAGAGAGAGGTATATAAACCAGTAGAGAGAGGTATATAAACCAGTAGAGAGAGGTATATAAACCAGTAGAGAGAGGTATATAAACCAGTAGAGAGAGGTATATAAACCAGTAGAGAGAGGTATATAAACCAGTAGAGGTATTTACTCTATAAATCAGTTTACTCTATAAACCAGTAGAGAGATGTAAACCAGTAGATGATACATAAACCAGTAGAGGTGTATAAACCAGCAGATGATAAATAAACGAGCAGATGATACATAAACCAGTAGAGAGGTGTATAAGCCAGTAGAGAGATACATAAACCAGTAGAGAGGTGTATAAACCAGTAGAGAGATACATAAACCAGTAGAGAGGTGTATAAACCAGTAGAGAGATACATAAACCAGTAGAGAGGTGTATAAACCAGTAGAGAGATACATAAACCAGTAGAGAGATACATAAACCAGTAGAGAGGTGTATAAACCAGTAGAGAGGTGTATAAACCAGTAGAGAGGTGTATAAACCAGTAGAGAGATACATAAACCAGTAGAGAGGTGTATAAACCAGTAGAGAGATACATAAACCAGTAGAGAGGTACATAAACCAGTAGAGAGGTGTATAAACCAGTAGAGAGGTACATAAACCAGTAGAGAGGTACATAAACCAGTAGAGAGATACATAAACCAGTAGAGAGGTGTATAAACCAGTAGAGAGATACATAAACCAGTAGAGAGATACATAAACCAGTAGAGAGATACATAAACCAGTAGAGAGATACATAAACCAGTAGAGAGATACATAAACCAGTAGAGAGATACATAAACCAGTAGAGAGATACATAAACCAGTAGAGAGATACATAAACCAGTAGAGAGGTGTATAAACCAGTAGAGAGATACATAAACCAGTAGAGAGGTGTATAAACCAGTAGAGAGATACATAAACCAGTAGAGAGATACATAAACCAGTAGAGAGGTGTATAAACCAGTAGAGAGATACATAAACCAGTAGAGAGATACATAAACCAGTAGAGAGATACATAAACCAGTAGAGAGGTGTAGAACTCACAGCGAATCGGAGGAGGAGGCATGATTTTCCAACACCAGAGTCACCGATCAGCAGCAGCTTGAATAAATAGTCGCTGCAACAGAAGAGCACACAGAGCTGTCAACATGTGGTCCAAGGGCCAGAACCGGCCGCTGAAAGGGTCTGATCTGACCCAAAACAAATGGACCTGATGTAACTGCACAATAATTATTCTTGTAAAAGACCAGAGTATCAGCTCTGTATTAAAAGTTTCAATTTAAAAAAAAGAGATAGCAATTGTTTTGTTTTTTGTGAAATTGTTTTGTTTTTTGTGAATCCTTATTTATAGTCGTTTCATTTGTTTCGATGTATTTGATTAGTTTATTTTTTCTTTTTAATCTACGTTAATTAACCTGGAAGTTATGTTGTCCCTCGAAGGGTTAAATGTTTCCAGTGGCGGATTAAAACATCAGCATCGTATCACCAGGTAAGATGGTTGGTTTGTTGCTGAGGGTTTGGTTGAATTTTGGTTTTCTCTTCTTTTTTGTATTGTATTTAGTGATAAAGCTGATATTAGTGCTGCTGCACTATCATCTGCTGTTAGGGAACCCGTTTACTGACAATCGGTCAATCATCAATCAATGTTTAACTTGTCTGTCCAAGAAAGTTAAATGATAAGACTATTAAACATGTTCCAGAGTCATTTAACTTTCATTTTAATATTATACATGTTGGGGAGAAAGGAAATGAGCATTTAAGCCTGTCCCTGCAATTAATAAGTCACTGCTCTGCAGGAACATCTCAGAATAACAACTGTATAAGCTCTAAAATCTTGTAGAATCTTTTATGTAATTTCCAATTCAGTTAGAGGAGCATTGGTTTGTGCATTTCAGCAGAACAGGACAGAGTCAGGAACAGGAACAGTAGAGCAGGAAGCCCACACATCATGTGACTGACACCGGGAATGAAAAGCTTCTCTTTTCATGCTCCATTTCTGAGTTTAGTCTGATCCATGTTCACTGAATAACTTCATGAGTAGAAACTTCTCCTGGATTTTAACCTTCAGCTTCAGTGGTTTAAGTTCTTGATCCTTTCTGAAAGACAGTTATTTCTAATATCAGCAGCAGCATTGAGGATTTTTAAATGCTTTAGTCACTTCCTGGCTGGTTTATTTATGATGAGTCAGCAAGAGAGCAGGAGAAAAAGTTATTCCCTGATGATTTAAAAACCATCCCCAACAAACTGTATCACATTCTGATTCGATATGTCTATGGTAGGACAACTAGCAGCAGATAGTGTACATATATATATATATATGATAGCCTGATGACCCACTTCAACACATCTTTCAGGAGAATGAACTACATCCTGTTCCACTTACTATTACACCCATATAAAAAGGGCAAATAGAAGTTTAGAAGATAGATATTAGAATGTTAGAAGATATGAGGCTGCAAATAATGACTATTTTAATAGTTGATTCATTTATTGAGTATTGAAGCAAATGATTATTTGCTTGGTTCATGAAATGGTAAAAAAATCTAAAAGTTATTTTTGTCCAATAAAGCTTAGAAACTATTTTGATGATCGATTAATCAATTTCACTTTCTTTCAGTAGAAAATGTCCAAATTCTCTGGCTCCAGCTTCTCTTCTGATTATTTCCTGGTTTCTTTAGTCTCTATAATAATAAACTGATGATCTTTGGGTTGTGGACTGTTGGTCTGGACAAAAAAAGACATTATTCTCTGAAAATTCACTGTTTCCTGTCCTCCCATCAATGAAATGTGATTTTGTCCTGCTGTAGAGGTTATGGATGGTCTGTTAATTCATCTGAAACTAAACCCACCTGTGTTGTGATTGTTTTTTTGTATTTTTGTTCATGTCTATAAGAGACTGCTGATCCACCAGTTAACTCCTCAAACTAATTACAGTCAGGTCGTAGTTTTAGTCACACTAGCCTCTAATCTACTGTTAAACCATGGACGCCGTGGACCATCAAGCAGCCAAATCATCTGAAATTCAGCTGGAAAGCTGCAAATGAACTAAAGACAGAAACGGGTCCATCATCTGTGACCATGCACCAGACACACTTCAACATCAGAAACCTGAATTTTAATCACAATCTTGATTTACATGTCAGACGATCTTCAAACTCATAGTAACTCAGAGTTTAAACGATATTTGACATTTTTTTAAATAAACAATTTCTGAAAGAACGATTACGTGACAGTATGAGCTGAGCGCTATAGGTGAAATAACAAATATGCCTGTCTGGGTCAGTGACTAATAATGTTTGGTAAGATGAGAAAGTCAAAAACTTTTTCAAAATACAGTTTTAAGATTCATCAGGTCTCTAAATGTAATGTAAATATAAATGCACATATCAGATGATCTCTACGTGGCAACACAAATCTGTTTAACATCTCAGACAAAAGCACAATCCCTCCTGCTGAATAAATGCATTGTGGAACTAAAAATAATCGTGATTTCAATATTGACCAAAAATAATTGTGATAATATTTTTTTTTCCATAATCGAGCAACTCGGACTCTCCAATTATTTATCTGGTTTGACAGATATCCAGAGAAGTGCTGTGTTGGTGCGATTCAGAGGACAACCTGGATAGAAAAGTGTGTGGATCAAAACAAAATCCAGACTCATGTAGTTGGGGCCTCAGAAAAGAAAAAAAGTCAAGTCTTTGTCACCTTAAGATGTGTCTATTTGTATTTCTGACCCATTAACATTCACTAACTCTTCATCATTCTACCAGAATCGCTCTCAACTCAACAGACTATTTCAGATATAAATGAGATGCACACAGCATAAAGAGCAGAGCTGTGAACTGTGGGATAAAGATGCCTCCTCCTCATTTTAACACAGACTCATGAGGTAAAAACGTCATGGAGCTTCAAGCAGGAGACTCATCAGCCTACAGCGTCTATAACAGAGTCAGGAGAAAACAAGGATCTACACATTCAGTTTAAATAACACTGAGGAACAAAACACTACAGTCAACTCATCAAACGAGACAAAACCACCTTTACTGATGTGTGTATCACACCATTAAAGTACCATCAGTCCTATTACACAACACTAATGTAGAATTATCACCTGCTGCTATTTCTCTTTCTATAAACCAGTTGAGAAATGTTTAAAGTCTAAAGGACTTTCTCTTCAATAGTCTACATCTTGTTTTTTGACCTTTTGATGATATTTATTATCAGCAGCTTGATAAATTTGAAAACTTTGATCTGGTAGGTTTTTGTTATAATTATTTATTTTTGTTTGTTTATTTTTACATTGTGATTTTAGCATGTAGATGCACAGTGGATATCAGTGTTTCCAAAGATGAAGATTCAATCTAAAATGTCTTTTTTTGTCCAGACCAACAGTCCACAACCCAAAGATCATCAGTTTACTATTATAGAGACTAAAGAAACCAGGAAATAATCAGAGAAGAGAAGCTGGAACCAGAGAATTTGGACATTTTCTTCTTAAAAAAACAACTCAAATACATTAATCAATGATCAAAATAGTTGGTGACTAATACAATCGTTAGTAACTGATTATGATAATGATTAATCGACTAATAAACCAGATGAGACTCAAAAGTGTTTTGTTGTCAAAAAGATTTTCTCTTTAATAGTTCAGATCTTATTTCGCAACCTTTTGATGATATGTTATAATCAGCAGCTTGAATTATGAAAGTTATTAATTAACTCTAGAAATCTAGAAAAAAATGTACAGATTTTTAGTTTTATTTAAATATACATGTTTCTTCTTTAAGATGAGCCAATAGTGGGTTTCTATTTCATCTACCAAGGTGTTTTATATGCATTTACTTGTACATGGTCTGGGCTTTCCTGTAAACGGGCTAAAACTAAACATATAGAGAGTACAGGAAGAGAGAGAGCTGAAGTCAGCATTACTCCACACTAGCGTGGTGAAATCGGTGGATTTGTGACATGTGAACTTCACATGACCAACACTCCACGGCTGCTACACGACTGAAAATGAGTCAGGAAACATGTGGAAAAGCAGCTGAACAAAGACTCGCTGTTGCTGTCAACAGATATTAAAACATACTCTAACAAACCCTGTCAATCTACATTTGTGATTACTGAATCGCTGTTGTTAAATCTTTATACTTACGAACACGTCTATCACCTTAAAAAACATATCTGAATAATTAATCATCTATAATCCACATGTACAAGATAAACTTTCTCCACTACCATGTTCTAATTTGTCTTCAAAGAAACTCATCAGTTTTCTTGTATGTTTAATACTTGTTTTTAGGAGAGATGAAGAAAATCATGGTGACAATACAACAAAGTCAACTTTTATCTCGGTTTAGTTTCATTTCAGGAGTCAAAGTTTACACTTCACTTCCTTCTCATCTCTCACCCTCTTTTTCTTGCCATCTCTTCCTGCAGAATTAAAAAAAAAAAAAATCATGTTTATACCATGTAAACTTACTTTTCCTTTAAAACGTCATCCTTTTTCACTTTTAGTTTTCTCATATTCCTTTATATTTCCTTTATTTTACTTATGTAAGACACCTCTGCCTTATTGATATTTATTTTGTCATTTGAATTATCTTTAATCTATCTTACATTAACTATAATTATTCACAAATGGATACATTTCTGGTGTTCCTTTCACTTACTTTTATGTACTATTATCCTTATTGTACATGGACCTTCTTTTTTGTGTGCTTAACTAAACATTTTTTTTTAATTATAAGAAAGTAAATTCCCAGCAACTGGGTAGAAAGACTCGAGTTTTGCCGTCGCAAACAGCTGGCTAACAATGTTCCTTAGAGAATTTAAGATAAACTTCGTGTTTTCTAAACATAAATTTATCATGACTGGTCAATACCAACAAGCCTTTTTATGCAGAGGAAATGCAGCAAGTTATCGCAGGTACGAAGCGCACATTCTTTTTTTTCCTAGGATGGTTTTGGATGACTCGCCCTACGCCGCCTCTGATTGGCTAGCATTCGTTGCATTCATGGATTGGATTGGCTGGGGTTAGGGTGAATGTCAGGGTAAACCAATCACAGGCTGAGCAGGGCGGGTCATCCCAGAACCATCCTTGGAAAAAATATTCGAGGCTAACGTCAGTTGACGTTAGCCGCTAACTTAGCTCAACTGCTAAAATGAAGTTATTTCCCAATAGCTAAGCTACCTGTTAGCCAGCCGCTAACGCTATCTTAGTCAGCGCGGTTTATAACGACACTTACTATTCAGGATTCATTGTTGACTCGTTGTGTCGTCGTTTCCCGTCTAGTGGGCCGTCTGTTGTTCCTAACACTGCACCCAGAACCAGAACCAGAACCTCGGCCCGGCTGCTCGGTAACAATCCAAAATGGCTGCAGCTCCGACCAGAAACCCGCTACCATCAGCCACAGAGCAGGATAACACGGAGAGAGAGGCCTGATTAGAAAGGCGTCTGGTCGGTTTATCTCCGTCTCTGGCTGGGAATCTTCAGCGGATAGATGCGGGATGTCTTCCTGTCGGTGCGGGTCTTCACCGTAAACAGCGACCTATCCAGCCCGCGGAGGAATGACGTCATTTAGTGAAACGTGGCAGAGTAGTCGGCGCGTGCCTCGTGTCAAGATAAACGCGATATTACAGCTTCCGGTCACATGCTTCCACGAATATCAGATTAAAGTCCGCTATTCCATGGATGTATGATATAGCGTTATATATTTTTAGTATGGATTGATATAGTTTTATAATACATCCATGTGCTATTCTCGTTTAGGCATAACACTCGTGCTTTTATTTTTTAAAGACATAAGCGCCCTTTCCGGTCATGCTGCGTTCATTTGCACTCAGAACTCGTAAAAAGGATCCGAAAAGTACAATAGAACGGCCCTGGAACTCAGAATTCCGAAGAGGGAACTCGGGCAGGTTCGAATCATTGATGTTTTATAAAACCTCATATTATATTAAAATATATAATATTATATTATTTTATATTAGATAATCCTGTATTTCAGGGGTCTCAAACTCAATTTACCTGGGGGCCGCTGGAGCTAGGGTCTGGGTGAGGCTGGGCCGCATCAGGTTTTCCCCAAAAACTATATAAGTTTTTATTAAAAACAGAAAAAATGAATAAAAAACTGTCTTCAATGCTTTTGCTTCTGCTATACCCTACACTTTCAGTGCTTTGGTTCTGGTTTTCCACAAGAAAAGCTCTGATAAAACATTCCACTGTTCTCAAATATCTTAATTTTGATTTTTCTACACAAAATAAGATGAAAAAATAAATAATCAAATCAAGCATAAAGAAAATAAATCAATCAATCACTAATAGATAAATACAATAATAAAACAGCAAATAAGAAAAACTTAAGAAACCACATATAGTTGGTGAGTAGAGAAATTAGTATTAACAGTAGTCACACATAATGGTGTTATTGTCTTTTCCCCGGCATCTTGCAATTTGCAGACGGTCCCTGCACCCGCTCAGCTCCCGCTGCACATAGGGATCAATGTTATCCATCGAGCTAAGAGGACAGTTTACATTTTTCACAGATTTTTTTGACATTGTAGTTCCTAGTCCACGTTATGGTTGAGGGACGGAGCATCATTGGTGTTTAGACCTTTTTCGTTCAGAGGTATTAATCCTGGAAGTCCCAATGTGTCAACATCTTTACAATTTTACCTAAGTAAAGTCAACAACTTCTGGGTCACAACACATCGAAAATGATACAAACCAAAATCGAATCGAACAAAAATCCCATGACCATTCCATTCTCTCATATTCTATTTTTTTCTCTCAATTTTGCCGTTATTTGTTTGATTTCTGATTTGAAAACTAGAAATGAAATAAGTCGTTATCCGTTTTCAGATTTTAGATTCTAAAACATATAGAATGAACCAATGATACACACTGATAATTCTTCGCATTCCTCCAAAAATATGTGTTAACTTGCCAATAAAAATGACCAAAAAACACAGATGCAGAGTTTCTACTTTTTATCTGGATTAGAAAAAAATACATCCCTCTCAGTCACGAGGAGAACAACAACAACAACAATAACAACAACCCGCACATGTGGAACCTCCAGTCTTCTTCATCAATCATCCTTGCCGGCCATAATTGTCATATAGCGCCACCCACTGGAGAAACTATTATTTGCCCCCTTCTGCTTTACAACACCTCATCTTCTTCGTATTCATATTCTTCTTATTCTTCGCTCACATAAAAAAGTACAGGTGCACCACCAATAATCGTCCCTGGTAATTCACTTCTGTTGTGGAGTTGCAGTTTGCAGCGCTGTTTCTTTTATTTGCAGCATTGAGGGTTCCCAGCTAGCACATACAGCATCCATATCAAACTTGCGTGGGCCGCACTAACATTAAACTTTCATATCAAGGCAGGGGCCTCAAACTAGGCCATGAGTTTGACACCGCAATGTATTCGTCCCACAGTGGGGAAATTACATTAGAAACAGCAGTAGAGACAGAAGAAGTGACATGTAAGAAAAGAAAAGATTACATACAGATAATATATATATATGAATAAACACAATATAATATAGGATATATGCACCATAGATACATGATAGATATGTTACATTGAGTAGGATAGATTATTGCACATGTAAATTATTGCACATGTATTTACACTTGATAAATTATTATACAGATGCAGTACCAGTGGTTTCAGCAGTGTTCATTGTAGAGTCTTCAGCAGCAGGAAGTAAAGACCTGTGGAATCACTCCTTCACACAGTGAGGGTGGATCAGTCACTGAAGCTGCTCCAGACCAGACAGGACGTCCTGCAGGGGTTCACTCATGGCCCACAATTGATGTTAGATTAGACTCATGGTCCACCTCCTGTTTCCATTATATCATATTTCATATATATTATATTATACATCCATGGTTCGAATCTGCCCGAGTCAGAGGGAATGACGTCAAAGCAAGATGGCGTCACAAGAGGCTTCTTATTCTATACACAAGATGAATCAGGTCATCTCAGGTTTAAAAAGTCATTAAAACTGGACGTTGGAGATGAGTTATGTTCAATAAACAGCTGGGAAAGTGATGAAAAATGGAGCTGACATTAGTTTAATGAGGAAAGACATGAATGAAAATTATTTTATTACAAAATGGAATGTGAATTAAAGGAGACATGGTGGGCAGTGGTTAATTCTGTTACCTCACATCAGAAGGTCCAGATTCCAGTCCTGGTCCAGGCTCTAGTCCTGGTCCAGGTTCCAGTCCTGGGTTTTGGACCTTTCTGTGTGGAGTTTCATGTTCTCTCTGTGTCTGGTGGGTTTTCTCCAGCTTCCTCCCACAGTCAAACACATGCTGAGGTTAAATGAAGACTAAATCACCATAGGAGGGAGGGAGTGTGTGTGTGTGTGTGTGTGTGTGTGTGTGTGTGTGTGTGTGTGTGTGTGTGTGTGTGCTTGTGCTAGGCTGCTACCTGTCTGGGTGGATCCTGCCTCTCACCTGTAATGAGCTGTGATTGGCTGCAGCAGACCATGTGACCCTAGTGATTAATAATAATCTGTTCTCATAGATTCAGTGAACAGCTCATGTTTACAACCAACTGTCCAAGACATCACCTCCTGCATTAAAATAATTAGTGATAAAACATCAACAGATGAACCAGATCAGCTTCTAGAGGAGACTGTAGTTCCTTTTAGAAAGAACCTCTGGTTAAACTACATTTACTGTTGGTGTTTCTCAAACCTGGAATTTAATCCCACACGACTCTGACTTGTTTTACTAATAATCTCAGATCTCTGCTACAGGAAGAACTAAACTGTTACTGCAACCATGAATGAACCTGTAGAACATTTAACATCCCAGCACTCTGCATTTAATGACCTTCATCCTGTTCTATTCTGATTCTCTAATCTTTTTAAATCTTAATGATCTTATTCTTTTCCTAATTATTTTCTTTTATTTTTCTGATTCTCATGTTGGTGACATCAACCTGCCAGTGGAGACTTGGGAT
This sequence comes from Lepturacanthus savala, assembly GCA_030544235.1. Classification (NCBI taxonomy): domain Eukaryota; kingdom Metazoa; phylum Chordata; class Actinopteri; order Scombriformes; family Trichiuridae; genus Lepturacanthus; species Lepturacanthus savala. The sequence continues at coordinate 24,905,520 of CM060478.1, read as the reverse complement.
GGATATCAGATGTTAGCTAGAATCTGCATATTTACATTTATATGTTCATTAATATGCATTGTCCCTGTTTTAAATAAATAAACTCAAATATAAGGTGATGCTGTGAGGTTCCATTGTCATCATCATCATATCAAACACAGCTTTTCCTCCTGGTCTCCTGTCGCCTTAAACCAGACACATCAGACACTTTTATAACTTGAGCAGATATCAAGTCTTTACACGTCAGTGCTGAAGTCCAGGAGTCATCATCATCATCAGATCAACATCCAGCTCAAACGTTTCATAACGTTGTTGAGTCACCTCCCAAATCCTCAGATGAAACTACCTGATTAGTACAGGTGAGTGTTCTCGACATGCCCCTCCCTTCGAGTGGAGTGGATGACATGACTGGTTTACTACATCTGGGATTACATGTCTACTGGCAAAAATATGAAAGTCAAAATATTGAACTTATTCACAATATTCTAATTTTTCTTGCAATAAAAGCACCAAACCACCTCTTCTTATTATTCCAGAGTCTGATCAGAGTGCAGAAAAAAATAAAAAGGGACACCTGACACCTGTTGACCCCCTGAAAAACTGAATTTAGTTGCAGCCTAGAACCAACATGGTCTCACGCTGCATTCACTGCCCACATTAAACAAACCATGAGCCACAGATGAAGTATTTTAAATGTGTTTTCTGTGTTTTCTCATCATTCTCAGACCATAAAGCAGCTTCTGTTGTTGGAGGGTCTGATGCTGTCTCCTCATCCTCCACATACACCATCATTATATTCCTGTTATTCTATTTAATGTCACATCAACTCTTCCTGTAATGCTGGTGACAATTTGCTAAGATTTTTAAACAGAATTTAAAATCTGCTGATGCAGAAATAATGTTCTATTGTTGTTAGTGTCTAATTATTAAAATGCTGCAGCAAAACATGTAAAATCATCACAGATATCTAGAGACTCATACAAGAATATGCTGATAACCACTATTAACTATTGGATTTATTTCATGGATGTTTCAAAGATTGGAATCTATGGTTTTGTGTTGCTATGCTAAATATTAAAGAATAGAAAGTACCAGAAAGTAATGACAGATGTACTTCAACAAAGGAAAATAAGGAAAAACAGAAACTTTCCTGTTTTTAAACAACCTTCGTGGTCGATTGAGAAAAGATTTTGGAGTTAATGAAGTCGTACAAAGACAACGTGACCTGTGTGTCTCTGTTAACTTCAAACATTTATTCACTTTAGTTTGTTTAAAACTCATCTGAAATGCAGTGATGTGGTTTTCTTCTACATTTAAAGTCTGACCTGTGAGTTTTTATAGTAGAAATTAATATAATTATGACGTAGACTAGTAATGTCTGCTCCTTCCCAAAGTGTAAACTCTGTAAAACGTTTCCCTGTCATGATCTATCAATGTCATTAGAACATTAAGTGAATATCTTTGAATATTTTCTATAATTTTCTCTATGTGTTAATTATTCTTTAATAACTTCACCAGAGAACCAGTTCAACAAACCAAGGAGAACCAGAGTCTTCTGGATTAAACCCTCCTGACTTCTTTGGACAGTTTATAATATTCTTTATTTAGACCTCACCCAGCTGGTTCTTTTGGCAGTTATTGTGTTCCCAGTTTGATGTTAGACCCAAATAAAGTCTGATGTTGGTTTATTTATAAACTCAATGTCACTTGATTGTAGAATCACAAACAACATGGATGTAGGATGTGATAGTATTAGAAGGATTGTCATTTTGACCTTAATAGATTGTATAATGATATAACAAACAATACAGTGTGTAGTATTTAACAGAACTGGCAGAAATTAATATAACATTCATAAGGTTTCAAAACTACTTAAATTATAAAAGTAATGAAAAAAATCAGTTTCCTGTCAGTCAAAATAAATGAGTTGTGATCACGTTTTGTCAGAGATTTTGCAGGTTTTGTGTTGTATTGTGTCTTTAAAAGTATTTGAAGAGTTAATAAAAGCAAATCAATTAAATATAACAAGAAAGAGAACAAGTGATTTTTAGAAAAAACACTTTTAACTCTACCAGTTTTGTCAAGAGAATACATGTATTCATGTATGTTATGTTGTCCTTATATTGGACTTTAACACTGAACAAAGGGCTGGGTATAATTTAGGGTCATTTAATGCACTTTCTGACAGAAAATCACTTTTTGGCTCCACAGTGTAAGGAGTAGAAAGTAGAGATAAATATAAGAAGTAGAAGCAAAAAGTTCTATTTGAGGGAGCAAAGTATTTGTACTTAGTTACTTGACACCTCTATTAATTAGTATATAATTTAATCAAAATAAGAATAGTGTTTAATTCAGTTACACACCTCAAATAAAACTTGACTTGACCTGCGGTATTGAGTTGGCTGCATGGCCACTAGATGGAGCTAAACTACACCCTGTACCTGTAGGTGAAGCTTCGTGTAGAAATTAATAATCTCTGAAAACAGCTGATCCATTTTGGGGTTAACTATGATTCTGAAATAATTAAAATGTGAAGTCTTAACTTGTCAAGTTTTAACAGTCAACATGCTTTTCTAAGAACGCAACCACACTTTACTGACAATAATCTTCTACTAAAACTGCACATATTTTATTGAAAATATACAATCAGCTGGCGACATGGTGCAGCAGTGGTCAGAAGGTCCAGGTTCTAGTCCTGGTCCAGGTTCTAGTCCTTGGTCTGGGTCCTTTCTGTGTGGAGTTTCATGTTCTCTCTGTATCTGGTGGGTTTTCTCCAGGTTCTCCAGCTTCCTCCCACAGTCCAAACACATGCTGAGGTTAAATGGAGACTAAATCACCATAGGAGGGAGGGAGTGTGTGTGTGTGTGTGTGTGTGTGTGTGTGTGTGTGTGTGTGTGTGTGTGTGTGTGTGTGTGTGTGTGCTCCATGATACCTGCTGGGATACCTGCTACCTGTCTGGGTGGATCCTGCCTCTCACCTGTAATGTACTGTGATTGGCTGCAGCAGACCATGTGACCCTAATGAGGAATAAAGAGATTTAGAAGATGAATGAATAAAAAGTGTCAGCTGAGCACAGTCTCTTTGTCCATGGCTTCCATGTTGTAGTCCATGTTGTGGTCCGTGTTGTAGCCCGTGTTGTAGTCCAGGCTGTAGGTGGCCCATTTGTTGAGTCTGCTGTATAGAGGCAGGCCGTCCTTCTCCCTGTACAGGTACACTCCCGTCACCCGGTTCCACTCGCTGCTGCAGACAGGCTGAGAGTTAGGATGCTCCCTGAGCTGCTCCTTCTCCTCTTCCTCCAGAGCCACGAAGCCAAAGAAGTTCTTGACGTTCTGGGCGGCCAGGAGGCGTGAATGGACGGCGGCGGTGCGGTGGAACAGTGTCTTCTCACTGGAGCGGTACTGGTCCCAATACTCCTCCTGCTGGTACCCCAGAGGAGAGCTGCAGCGCTTTATACACAGCAGCATGAAAACCATCAGGGACACCACCCCCACCAGGATCCAGCCAATCAGCTGCAAGAACAACACAGGATCCAACCAATCAGCTTCAAGAACAACACACAGGTGACCAACACACACTCACTTCTACCTGTTAGCATGTGGGCTAACGACTTCTACTGGAGACATTGTTGTAGTTTAACCTGAGCAGAGGTTTAATCAGGATATTCAACCACTGATTAAATAACCCTCTACTGCTGAAATATTACTTAGACATGGTAAAACATGTCTGGAATGTTTTTATTGCTTAAAATATTCTCATTCTCAGAACATGCTTCGAAGCAGCTACTGAAGGAGTTTCTGTTGGAGGATCTGATGCTGTCCTGGTTCAGTAGTAATAGTAGTAGTAGTACTAGTAGTACTAGGAGTAGTAGTAATATATAATACTGGACCTCTAATAACTGTATAAACCATCCTCTCCTACCTGAGATTCGTATTTCAGACGTCGTTGAATCTCCTCCCAGAATCCCTGCAGCTCCTGTGGGAGGCTCTTTGGACAGGGGAACCTGGCCATCACCTCTGACCCCTGGTTTGCGGGGAACCCGTCCAGCGTGGCAGGGTCGATGAAATCGCTGAGGGCGCAGGTGTAGGCCTGGCCCTGCAACAGGGACAGCACCACCCAGGTGAGTGGCGCCACGACGGCCCGGCCCAGCACCGTCCCCAGCAGGGCGAACGCCGCCGCCAGCGACAGCTTCCTGCACCTCCGGAGGCGGATCTCAGACACCAGGTCCCAGGTGTTCCTGTTCATCATGATCCCCACCAGGAAGAATGCTAGCGCTGGGACGCCGATGGCCGCCAGGCCGTAGCGGTAGTTCCTCCCTGAGGAGCAGGGGCAGTTGAAGGCGAAGACGTTGTAGGCCGTCTGGCTGGCCACGGTGCCCAGCGCAATCAGCCCGTTGAAAATCATCACATCTTTGCTCTTGAAGAACAGCGACATGAACTTAAAGTTCTCAGTGACCAGGGCGTAGGCAGCCATGTTGGATGTTTTCTGGGAATATCTGGAAAACTGAGAAATAAAAATGTCTCAGAGACCTTTTTGTTTCTGTTTGATATGTGAATAAATGAATGTTTTCTTGCAGAAAATACTCAGAGATAAAGAGAGAGTTGTGTATTTGTACTTTTACCTAGGCTCCTCCTCATCTGAAGCATAAAACATCATTTTATTGACCTTTGTAGCAGGATTTTCAGTATAAATAATACTGGAAAAGTTTTTCAGTATAAAATTTTTTTCACCTGCAGATTTGAATCGTAGAATTAAAATCTGTTGACATAGGTCCTGGGGGGGGTACAGGGGTCGTGACCCCCCCCTCCACAAAATTGTCCCCCCAAAAGTCTTTGTAAACACAAATAAATCATTATAAATATTAAAGAAATGTTAAATAAACGCAAAACACAAGTGCTACTGAATATAAAACAATGTGTTTATTAATTATTGTAAAATTATACCCCCCCCTTATTCCTCAAAGTGGTTTGGTACAGATGCTGTTTTCCAGTGGGTGGGGCCAGTGGCTAACAGCTAACAGCTAATTCTGACAGTCAGCCAGTAGCTAGCTACGTGGAAGAAACCAATCAAACTAACACGTAGAAGTCAGTAAGTCATTATACCACTTGTTCAACATTAGTCCAGAATCAGCCTCTTTTTACCAGTCTGCTGGTTAAGATCAGACCTAATGATCGTTAATGAAGAGGGAACAGGAAGTAGAGAGAGGAGGACGTGGATTTTTATGTTTTTCCCTCATTGAATCTCGATCTCATTTTCATGTATAAATATAATTAAATATATAACACCGCTGTAACTACTATTATCACTCTTAATAACATTGTTTAAAATATTATATTATAATATTTAACATGTTGGGGGCTGTGAGAGAAAATAGGTAATGATTATACATTTAGTTTTTATTCATTTAGTTTTGTCTTCCATAAATGCTGACTTCAAGGGTGGACATGAGCTTTGTCTCCATACCTGCATACTCTCCCATGAGAAACTTGTATTTCGCCTCTCTAAGGTCGGTCATGGGGCAACACCTCTATAACCTATCTCTCTTTACACAGAAACGCTCTGACAGAGAGAACAGGGCTCATTCTTCTTCATATGATGCCCATTCACTCTCCATATGCATGTATATGATTGTGACTGTGTTTTCTGACTCTGCAGATCCAGAAATAAATCTGAGATGCTACATTTCACAGACTTGACTTCTTTATTGTGGGACTTACAAACCCTTGGTAATACAGGATAAAATTACCACAACAGGGCTCAAACCTGGAAGGCACATTGAAAATGAGAGAAAGAAGAAGAAGATAGGGCCAGATCATTATGCTGGTATAATAGTATAGTATTTTTTCTTATATCCCCTCCAGAAATTATCCATTAATGGGGGATTGTGGCCCTGGCTGTTAGTAATAAAGGTAATAATCCTGGTATCCAGCTGGCTGTATCACGGTGTTGTCTCAGGCAGCTGCAGCGTGTCATGTTTCAGGTTTCATTCATCTACTCCTGCTTTGAAAGGTTTGAAAATGAGCGTTGATCCTATTTGTGACAGCGGAGGTTTACTACAGCCATGCTGTGGTCTGCAACATAGTTCAGCTGCAGTTTAAAGATCTCAAGTGGGCCATAACAGGAAAAATGTACATATAAATAACAACACCTTTCTGGTTTATAAATGTCTATGAACTGCAGGAAAACATGTTAAATAACAGATTAAACCATGAGCTTCATGTTTGGGAAACAGCTGCTAAACCTGCAGGATTAAACTGGAAATCACTGCAAAGATCTGTACTGAGTGACATTATGTCTCCTGAATGAGGGTGAACAGGGTTAAATATAATATTACATATAAATTTCTAATAATATATAATAAATATAATATCCACAACTAACTCTTCTGATTCAGTTGTCTTCTGTTTCACGTCCATGAACGTCACGTCCATTGTGTTTCTAATTTTTAGCTCCTTTTCCAACATTTCAGTAACTTCATGATTCACCAACAGCAATAGAACTGTCCAGACATGTGCAGAACGTTTCACTGAGGTGAACAGCTTTTTCTACTAGGATTCAAGGTACCACAATGAAAGATCAACATTGACGATCAGAGAAGTTAAATCTGATGACAAGAATGAGGTAAAAGTTCAAAATAGACAGAACTATCCCAGTAAGTTATAATTAATCACAGAAGAAGCCACAGACCGTTGAAAACACAGCGTAGAGGTTTTTACAAGTAAAATCTCCCGCTCGAGAGACAACAAAGACTCATTCATGCATCTGGTAAACTCACCTCTGGTTCTGTGACTGTTCAGTCTTTAGGATCCAGTCAGATCAGTTGAAACTGTTTAAAACTAAAATTCAGCTACATGTATGAAGAACCGAAGAGAGTTCCTTCCTTCAGCGTGGTCTGTGTGTGTGTGTGTGTGTGTGTGTGTGTGTGTGTGTGTGTGTGTGTGTGTGTATGAGAGAGAGAGAGCTCTGGGCACCAGTGATGACTCACAGTCAGGAACTTGCCTCCAGTTTCCTTCTCTGCGGAAAAAAAAAAAAAGCTGGAATCTAACTAAAAACATGTGTTGAGATCACAGAGAAAAGAAAAGAATGGTGGACCAGCCAGGCCCCGCCCCCAACACACACACACACACACACCACACACACGCACACACACACTATAAATAGTTGAGTGACACAGACAGGAGGACTTTATTTGTTAATTTGATTTATTAAAGCTGATAAACATGATGTTGATGTTGATCATTTAATCCTGAATTTGATATAAAAATGAGTCAAATATCACAGTTGTTAGTTTAATTCTCATGAAGAATGATGAGGTCTTTTGTTCACTTCCAGCCTCTCATCAGAACAGATTGATGGTTATTGATTATTTTAGAGATCAGTAATTTAATCAAAGATTCCATCTGATCACAGATTGTCAGAATCTTTGATGTCATAGGTTTATTATTCATATTATTCAAGTATTCATAAAAAACTTTAAAAACAACCATAGCTGAAACAGATGGCTGCAATTAATGACTATTCTGATCGTCAAATAATCTATTGATTATTGAAACAATTAATTGATTAGTAGTTTGGTTCATTAAATGGTGTAAATGTGGATCAGTGGTTCCAAAGCTGAAGATTCAACCTAAAATGTCTTTTTTTGTCCAGACCAACAGTCCACACCCCAAAGATCATCAGTTTACTATTATAGAGACTAAAGAAACCCCCTTCAATGTGGGGAACCAGGGACTGTGATGGATGGGCTTGGCCTGGGAGACCGGGAACGTTGGGTGTATCTGGTGAAGGGGTAAGGGCAGGTTCAGCTGAACTGCAGACACCTGATGATCTGCTCAATCAAGTAAGAGCCAATGAAACGTCTCCGTCGCTGGTCCAGCCTGACATCAACACAGAGCACCATGTCTACCAACCAGTCAAAGTCTGTTGGCAGGTCATAGGGTATGAGCTCGTTCTTGATCTCCTCCGACAGCCCATGGAGGAATACATCAAATATAGCCTCTGATTGCATAGGCTGAGACAGACTGGCGGCCTAGGCAGAGTTGTAAGACCTCCCTTGTTGCCCCTTGACCTTGCTTGGACCGAGAAGAGGCTGAAGTTGCCCCGAACACCCCCTTGGTTCGCCAAACAGCTGTGCCCAGTCACGGGCACTGCCTGACAGCAGGGTGATAATGTAAGCACCCTTGGAAGACGGTGTTGTCTGATCAGCAGGGTTGGGATGGAGCCACTGGACTGACCCCACTGGGCAGATAAGGAGAGTTGAATCTGAGCAGTTAGTACTGACTCCATTTGCTTGGAGAGTGTACCCAGCATAAGGCTTGTTCAAAATGAGCTGATGCGCAGAATCGATCAGCGGTGACCAGCGCACACTGGTTAGTTTTGTGTTCGACTTGAGCCCTTCTGGCTCAGACGTCATGCAGGTGCCGGCAACAATATTCTCACGAGATCATGGCGGCTGCAGATTTTAGAGCCAGGCGGCCCAGTGCATGATGGGAAGCTCCTGCTCTAGCCGGATCTGATTGGCTCCAACACTTGTGTAAAAACAAATCTCATTCCCTGTGTGACTGTCATATTTGATCCTGTATTATTTTAATCTGATGTTGTGAAGGTTTGATCTGTTCATATCAGTTATATAACAGTAATCAAAGTGGAAGAATACGTACATGTTTGCATCTATATGTGTTATCGCTCCTCCACTTTGATTATTGTTTGCTTATTATATAAAAATAAATAAATTTTTTGTACTATTTCTTCTTTGATTTATATAGAAATATAAGAGGAAGGGGAGCTAAATAAGTGTTTATTGATAATTAATGAGGGTCGCTGTTGCCTCACAGCAAGAAGGTCGCAGGTCGCAAGTGTATGTGCCCCACAATTGGCTGGCGACCATCTGGGGTGTATCCCTGTAATACACTGGGATTGGCTCCAGCAGACCATGTGACCCTAATGAGGAATAAGCGGGTATAGAAGATGATAATAATTAATGGAGATAATAATTAATGGAGAAGAAGTGGAAATAAATTAATTTGGACCTCTTCCCACACCTTTTTAGATTACTTTAATTGAATATGTAAAATAAATGAGTGTGTAGTCTTTTTACAGGTTGTCTTTCTTTGTCTATTTTTGTATTTGTGATATCCTACCATGTAGTAATAATCACACTGGGGTTATTTTGCTTTGGCTTCGTGCCGTTTATTCTCCAAACACTCACACAACTAATAAACACGTCTTCAGCCCCTGGTTTGATGAGTCTTCTTCTCTCTCTGTCTACATTTCTGATGTGTGGCACTACAATAGAAAGATAGCTCCCCCTAGAGACATTTACTAGTAATGTTCAGACTATGACATTCAGTCTACCACATCCCTCCCCTCTAGATTAAACTACTTTAATCACACAAAACCTTTACACCATTAATCTTTGCAATGACACCTTTGAACTGTCCTAACCCTTCTTTGAACAGGTACAGCATGTCTTTCAAGGATCTCCTCCAGCTGCAACTTGGGCTGTGACTCAGTTAAACTGTCCTTTGTTACAATCTCTTCTATAAAACCAGGTATTTTGGGAACAGCAATAATACCAATTCTACACAGAATTCAAATGGGCTCATCAGGCTTGAAGGGTGCAGGTATTGAGGTAATATCATTGCTGACCAATGAAAACCATGCATCTCCAAAATGTCATCGAAATAAATTATCTCTATTTGGAAGAAAAATACAACCTTGTTTTAACGTTTGTGACAGTATAATTCAAGTTATTCAACTGATTTGTCCCAGTAATTTAATTTCTCTGAGATGTAGTATATGAGTATTTTGAAACCCATTATTCAATTCTATTTTATTTGTATAGGCCAAAACCACAAATAACTTGAGAATCAATCATGTGGAGATACATCTATATGTTTCAGCAGCCAGAGAATGGACTGTACATGTGGTCATATGTTCAAGTTCCTTTCCAATAATTATATAACACATATCACCTTCTCCATGCTACTCTATGTTGATGTAATAGAAGAGGGATCTCTCCTTCATCAATCTCTTCTGTGATAATCAATCGTTGACTTTACCAGTGATGTTCAGTTCATCTCCAACCAGCCTATAGTCTGGTGTTGCCCAGTAGCTGGTGAGCCATGTAGCTGGAAAACAGGTTTCACTAGACCAGGATCTGCTGTGTCCATAGTGGTCTGGTTATACTGTCAGGATTTAAAAGGCAGATAGTGCCATGTCAGTAAAATGTCTTATTAGAAAAACAAGGATGTCTGGGCAGGAAACCAAAAAAATCCCCCAAATAGTCTGAAAGGAAACCACAAATCCCAGGAAAAAGTCCACACAAACAGAACAACAGGCCAGCTTCACCAGCAAGAACACAGGGTCAGAACACACTCAGGAGATGAGGCAAGAACCAGATACAGGAACAAGCTGGTTATAAATAAGGCAGGTAATCATGAAATAATGAAATAATGAGGAACAGGTGAGCACACGAACAGGAGAACAGAGGGAGGAGTGGCAGGACAGGTGCATGAACATCACAACAAACACAAGGAAAACACACACTGACCAGTCAGAAGAGTCCAAGACTCTCAACAGGAGCAGAATCCTCACAAATCATTACACCTCTACTGTAAATAAATCATCACAATCATGTATATATATATATAAAATGGTGTTAATATAATTTATACTTATATTAATGTATATTATAGCAAATTCATGAGTCTTGAGGAGACACATGTTCATTTGCATGTTTCCAACAGTGTGTTTGTGTGTGTGTGTGTGTGTGTGTGTGTGTGTGTGTGTGTGTGTGTATGTTTGTGTGTGTGTATTTTAGGTAAAGTTAACTTCCTGTATGCAAAACCAGCCTGAACCAACATTCAAACTAAACAGGACAGAAGCTCCTAATAGAAACTGATTTATGATCCCAAATAGAAACGAATGGCATTAAAGATGAATAATCATTTATATTCTGTATCACACACAGGTTTATATGGCTTTATATACTAGACTAGAATAGGTTCTGGTTTACAGGGACGACCCTTTCTTTAGGTTCTAGATTAAAGGAAGCTGGATTAAAACACTGAAGTAAATCTGAAAAGAATTATCCTGCTTCAGAGTTCACATTGGAGCATGATGAATCACAACCTAAAGAGCTAAACATCTTTTTTTGACAGCATTTACTTTTTTAATTGCAGTCACTTCCACAAATGTGGTATAGTTTACTACTGCCTTTTATTCTGAAGTAAGTTATTACTTTAATCTACTACTGGTTGTGAAACAGGTTTTAACTAGATGACAGTTGGGGCACCAATATTATATATTTTATATATAATATATGCTTTTACTGTATTGTACTTTTATGCTATTACTGTACTAAAACTGCAATATAGTTTTCTAGTCTTGATTTCATTTGACATTATTTTTATTATAATTGAATTTGTGTTTGCTTTCTTTTTGAAAGTCTTCTGTAAAAGTGTTTTAGAGTCAAACTTTAGAGTCAGTTTCTGTAACAGGTGACACTGATGCAGTCAAACACAGTATTAGACAAAAGGGGAGAGAAAAAATATCAACAGAAACTCCATAAAGTCACCAAATGTCACCATGGCAATCTTTGGTGTCCCTTGGTGACTGAAAACATCCTTCAGAGCAGCTGCTACTGTCTCAGCAGTACCTACCCTGAAGTGTGCTACTTCTATGTAGCATGAAAAATAGTCCACTATGAGCAGGTAAGTGCTATTTTCCCAGAAGAACAGGTCTGTGCCGACACGTTGCCAGGGTCTCGTTTGCATGGCTGTCGTCAGCAGCGTCTATTCTGCCCGATGCTGTGAACAGATGCTGCAGTTCTCCACCATCTGATGTGATCTGAGCATGATGTGGACTGACAGTCCTGGCCACCAGACTGACTGGTGGGCCCTGGCTCGGCATTTAACGACCCCTTGGTGCCCACCGTGCAACTGCTGCAAGATCTCCCCCCTCAGCTCCCGTGGGATGATGATGCATTAACCTCTGAGGAGCAGCTGTCCATTCAAGGTGAGGTTATCTTTTTCAGGCCAGAAGGAAGCCAGCTGGAGGCGCAGTGTGTGTCACTCAGGCCACTCGGTTGTTCAGTACTGGGTCAGCTGTGCACAGATCGGGATAGCTTTCTGCTTTGCCACTATCTCGCTCAGACGGTGTTGTGTGGTAGGGAGGCTCTGAGTGATGGTGTCCAGCCAGCACCTGGAGCTGAACTCTGACTTAAGTCTTTTGAAAGCCTCTTTCTGTGGCGCTTTCTAGCACCACTCCTTCTTTCCCCACAGCAGATCTTTGATTGGGTGTGTTTAATCCCATCAGTCTTTTCACCCCCTCGACATCAGTTGGTGCAGGCATCTCTAGTATAGCTTGATCTTTGGGGTCCGGTGTCATGTGGGTCACAGAGACACGGGGTCCCTCCGTGAGGGAAAGGTGAACTCACCTTTCACCTTTCCTTCCTTTAGGACTTGACAGAGTCTCTCATCATGTTGGGCCTTGCTGTCCCCATACACCAGAATCTACAACATGTGCCGCTGAAAGTGTAAAGGTGCAGAGGAAATTCTGAATGGCAAGTGGTTGAACACATACTGCCTGAATGGGTCGTCAGCAGCTTACTTTCCTCTGCCAGCAGGATTTGCCAGAAGCTCGAGGTGGCATCCAGCTGTGTAAACGCTTTTGCCCTAGCCAGCATGGCCAGGGTGTGGGCGACGGCCGGGAGCATGTGTCGTTTCCTCTGAACCCACTTGTTGAGGTGTGTTAAGTCCACACAGCCGTATCTTGCCATTGGGCTTCAGCACTACGACCTTCCCGGCACAGCAGGGTATGAAACAAAATGAAAATTTTGATATCTGTCTTGTTGGTGATTTCTCATGAAACAACATCAACAAAATATCTGTTTATATATTTTGTGAAAGGAGGGTGCCAGCACAGGGGAATAACCCTGTATAAATATACAGTATAAATATAAAGTATAACCAAGTATACAATGAATAAAAGGAGAACTGTAATATTTATCCATAAAAACTTGCCATTTATGTCACCCTGTAACTCCAGAGGAGGTGCTTAGAAACCATTACTTCTTTTCCATTAGGAAAATCCCCAGGATTAGACGGATATCTGCCTGAATTTTACAAGATATTTTGGCCCGATATTGGGCCCCTTTTTATGCCGATGGTACAGGACATTTTTAAGAAAGGACTGCTCCCCGACTCTATGAAAACAGCTGCAATATCATTGATACATTAGAAAGATAAAGGCAGTGCTGAATGCTGGAGGCAAGCATAGGAGATTACTTCTGTTAGGGGTTATAAAGGGATTTATTTTTATGGAACTGTTCTTTCCTTCTTTAGCAGTGTTACATGTCACACGACATAATTAATGTCAGGGCGGATATAGGTGTAACTTCTTCACATTTCAGTACCTGGAATGTAAAGGCAAAGAATGGGCCTAATAAGAGAGCAAAGATTTTTTCTCATTTAAAGAAGATAAATGCAGAAATAGTTTTTTTTTTTTTTTACAAGAAACACATTTGAAAATGGCAGATCACACCAGTCTTTGGAAGAACTGGATTTGACAGAGTTTCCATTCTAACTTCAACAATAAGGCACGGGGAACAGCCATTTTAATCCATAAAAAAATATTATTTACACCATCTCAAACTATTTCAGACCCCCAAGGATGATTTGTGATAGTATCTGTGTTGCTTTCTAACACTCCAGTAATACTAGCAAGTGTTTATGCCGCAAACTGGGACGATGTTAGCTTTATACATAAACTCACTTCTGTTTTTCCAAACTTCCACTTTCCAAACAGACATAGCCTGATTCTATCTGGTGACTTTAACTCAGTTATGCATCCAGCCATGGATCACTCCAGCCCTAGAACCTTGGCATGCTCTGAAATAATTTTTTATACTTTTCACACATTCACCATACATATAGTAGGATTGATTTTTTTCCTCATTGAGATTTTTTTAGAGATTTCTATTCCAAACTATACACATCTTCTTCTCCACAAAATAAGTCACATGTGATATCTTTCTTGGAGAACATTGATATCCCACAAGATGCAGAGGCCAAAGATAGCCTGGAAGAATCCATAAAGTTGCAGGAGATTGAATTAAAAAAATACAAAGTGGCAAATCACTCGGGCCACATGGCTATACAGTTGAGTTTTATAAAAAGTTCTCTCCTAAACTTGTTTCAGTGTTACTTGAAATGTTTAATCCTTCAATCAGAACAATTCACCACAGACTTTAACAGAGACTTCTATTTCACTTCTTTTAAAGCCAGGTAAGGATTGTGCAAACGTTGATGTTAAGATTTTAGCTTCAAGACTAGAGAATGTTGAAACCAATATCATTTCAACAGAACAAACCGGTTTCATGAGAGGTCGTCAGTCCTTCACCAATATCCGTAAACTTCTAAATGTTATTCACTCCCCTGCGTCTAGGGAGATCTCTGAGGTTGTTGTCTCGGAAAAAGCATTTCACAGAGAAGAATTTTGTTATTTATTCACTGTACTGGAAGAAAAACAAACTTTATATGCTGGATTTGTTTATTATATACATATGTGATTGATATGTATCCATGTTATTTTTGATTTATTATAACCAATCATGTATTTTGAAGTTTAACTAGTGGAGACCTTTATCTGTCATTTATTTACTTTTCTTGAGAGTATACAATATACTTATCTATATCTTCTATTTGTTTAATTTCATACATTTTTCTTAATTTGTATGTAATATATTTTACTATACTGAGTTATTCCCAATAAATATTCATTTGTTGATGTGTCTGTTATTTAATTTAAGAATGGAAATCAGCCTTGAAATCAAATAATGATTAAGATAAGGGGAAATTTAATATATGAAAATGCATCTAAATCATATAAGAAGGGACATTTGGACATCATACAAATCTACACACATATATACCTACACATACACCCACACATCTGTTTTATGCGCCTCATGACCAACATCTTTGGTGACCAGCATTTTTTAACAATATTGTGTTATTTAGATGATCTCCTAGTCTTCACGCCTGATGAAGGTGAGGCACTGAGGCGGCTCGATGCAGTGTTCTGCAGGCTGAGAGCACATGGATTAAAGCCTGCATTTAAAAGTGCCATTTTCTTCAGCGAAATTGGCCCAGAGTATGGATTGGCAGCAGCAAAAACATGAGAATGTCACGTTGCTGCTGACACATTAATCTCTTCACTGACCACACTGATGTGATGAAAACACATCTTTTTTCTGTATCTTATCCTTCAATAAATTTAAAAATAACACAACAAACTAAAGCAATGCACATGCAGAGAAAATTGAAGTTAAACTGTATAACTTGTAATTGCTTTTAATTAAGTTGAATTAGCTATTTTTTTTAAAGAAGAGCAGTACATTTTGGAATTCATAAAAATCAAAAGTATGATTAAATGATAAAATCTATTAAATGAACAAGATAAAACATGTAATATTTACATGGTTAGGTTATTTTTTTTCCAACGTTGTGAAGTGATGTCCTTCAGTTTCCATGCCTCCATCTAGTGGACTGAAAACAAAAGTGTAGCAGTTTCTGTATCTTCCCCTTCTCTGGCTGCTGAGATCTGTACCTGACAGGAAAGGTGATGTAAACATGATCCAACATGAACACAATGAACAGCATTTCACATGAACTTAAAAGCTAATGAGCTTTACTGTGAAAATAATGCACTGTTTAAAAGATACACAGCTTTTCATGTCATTGTGCTGTTCTGGCTGAGAGAATGCATTTGCAGTGAGAAAAACCTGAACCACATTAAAACAATATCTTTCCCAAGTCAAGTTTTTGATCAAAACTATAGCATTTGTTGAAGAAAATTTAAAGTTCTGCTGTATGGTGGTAAATAAATCACAAGGAAAACAAAAACATTTGAATGTGTGTCAATGCAAAGTTGCAAAGTTTTAGGATAGAATCACACCAGCCTTATAGAAAGCTTGTCAGTCTGGAACCACAGGCGGTGCAGGCATGTCTGAAAATTAAGAAAGATGTCCAATTGCAATGAGTTGTCTTTTCATCTCGTAAACTATTTGAAGGCTTACTCCCTGTGGGCTTCTCATGCAGGAATGATGGACAAACAAAAACACAAAAACAGGGATTCAGTACCTTTTTATCTA
This sequence comes from Lepturacanthus savala, assembly GCA_030544235.1. Classification (NCBI taxonomy): domain Eukaryota; kingdom Metazoa; phylum Chordata; class Actinopteri; order Scombriformes; family Trichiuridae; genus Lepturacanthus; species Lepturacanthus savala. The sequence goes on along the minus strand of CM060478.1, from coordinate 24,889,388 downwards.
ATAGCTTCTTTTAAAACCTCAAATCTGGTTTAACTTAATTGATCATTTATATCAAACAAGAGTTATTAGTTATTTGTTAGTCTCTGAAACAGCATTTATCTTATTGAAACAGAATAAACAAGTAAATTAAACCTCATTTGATGGTTTGATGGTGGGTCCCTTATGAATAGTGAGAACCTCATATGAGAGTTTTAGTGTTGCCATGTAACAGCATCACCCATATGGTTAAGATATGTATGCCTCTGAAGAGTCAAACCCATATGCCTTCTATTTCACTGCTTGCTTTTTTTAATGCATGCAAGTCTTCAGTCATCTCAATTTGTACCCAGGCACGGACCCAAGAGCGATTGTACCAAGTCAAAAAGTCTTTAAAGGTAGAAATAAAGAAGCCTGGGCAGACAACTAAAATCACACAAAGGTCCAAACAAAAAGTCAAAATCCCAGGTAAAAAAGTGATACAAAAAATGGTGATACTAAACCTTACCATCTGTCAAGGACCTCTGGGACAGGACAGCCCCTGCACCAATCTCAGAGGCAGCAACTATGAATTGGCGTGTGGGGTCAGGAGTGGACAGGATAGGTGCTGACATGCTCCTCTTATCATGATAGGAAAAGATGTTGATTACAAACCCTGGGGCAGAAGAGAGCATAAACCTTTAGTGGGGGATTTTCCCAAGGATGTTAGAAAGAATAAAGAAAAATGATTGGAAGAAAGGGATTCAGTGTGTACTACTGTATATACAAGCCTCATTTGCCTGATATAAAGCAACTGTTGCATTATATCATATCATACCTAACTTTGCCAATTGAAAAAACAAAGTGATTGGAGATATGTGAAATTGGCAGTAATCCTACAGCTCTTGCCAGAGTCTCCCCAGAAGAAACTGAGAATTTCTACAACGTGATAGCTTTAGCTGTTCAGCAGGAGATGGTCCGGCAGATTGATGTTACCCCTCTCACTAAACTTAGACAAGGAAAAGATGATAATCATCGGGAGTTGTCTACAAAATTGATTGTTTCTCCAAAAGAACTTTGTGGTCTGTCACAAACTCAGATTAATGCTCTTTCACCTGGTTACTTGCAAAGTATCTTTGGGAGTAGCCTTCAACCAAAAACTAAAAAGAAAGTACAAATGACAGTTGGGCGGTTGGGAAAACCCATGAATGAAGTAGTAGAGCTAGCTCAGCATCATTGGGATATTACAGAACAAATGGGATTATACAATGCATGAAATGATAATGTATGTTCAAGTGTCTCACTATACAGGCGGAGCTACGAGAGGTTGCAGTGGCAGAGGAACCTACAACAGAGGAAGGGGGTGACAGAAAAACATGACATTCTCCAAATCGGACCATAATCCTTCTTCTTTTGTGGTGAGCCAGATCACTGGGTAGGGGACTGTCCACATAGAGCACAACAAAACAAATATACCCTGCCTATGGCGGCATTAGGGAGAACTCAGGAGGAATACCAGCATCCCCCACCGCACAACTCATAGAGCTGTCAGGACAGTGACCAAATTAAAACAGAAGGAAATGTTATCCAAGCTCCACTAATGAAAAACCTCATTTAATGATAGAAGTAAATGGAAAATCAACCTCATTTCTTGTGGATACAGGAGCTTCACTTTTAACTTTAAAACCAACAAAATCCATAAAATGGAAACCACCCAAAGAATCAGTAAGAGTTGCGGGGGTTGGAGGGATTCCTATGAGTCTACCAGTATCTGAGTCTACTACAGTTTCTATCGGGCCTTTGACTGAAAATGTGTCAGGTTTCACAACTTCTCATTCTTTTCTCCTGTCATATTCCACACCTGTTAATCTATTAGGGGGGCACTCTATTAAGTTCTGCCCATAGTATCTGGTTAATTCTCTGGTGATGGACTGAAACACCTGTAATGACACTATCCAGGCCTCTTCTCTCTAACATGAAATGTGCAACAAGTACATTTTCCATGACATGTAAACCAATGTTTTCAACACCCTCCAAAACTAATGACAGAAGACTTGAGGCTCTGTTATTGGATAAGCACTGCAGGTATATAATTGTCCGGAACAGTCGCCACCTAACCAGCTTGTGGTTTCCATCAAAATGCCTATTGAGAGACCAGAAACAGTATTATTACACTTGTGCACTAATGAGATAAACATATCTGCTTAGAACAAGAATAATCTTAAATGGATATGACAACATCTTTTATATTAAATTAACTTGTAGATTGTTATTAAACAAAAAAACAACAAAAAATATTTTTAAAATGTTTTTGATGTGTGATTTTCAGCAGAGTACTTTAAAGGGGATATATCACTTTTAGAAGGCTCTTGAATATATATATATATTTTCTCTTGCCTTCCAGCCCCAGAAAATCTAAGAATTCACAAAAAACATCTGGAATTTTCAGACTCTCTGGGTTAAAATCCATGTGTTTTTATGAACCCTTCCCTTAGTTGTTGGATACTGATGTAACTTGTTCTTGAAATTGCATAATAAATTGCTTATGTAGTACCATTAGAAGGAATGGGGCAGGGCAAGCAGTGGTTCATTTGAATTTAACAGGACAGACACTCAAACCAGCCATTCTGAACAGAGCTGTTTAAAAAAACTGCTGTGATATTTTATCCTTGAGGTATTATGACTGAAGTCTGTCAGAAATATATTATATATTGCATATATTACATTATGACATGGGCGACGGTGGTGCATGGGTTAGCGCTGCCTCACAGCAAGAAGGTCGCAGGTTCAAGACCTCCTTGGTCCTGGGTCTGGGACCTTTCTGTGTGGAGTTTGCATGTTCTCCCCGTGTCTGCGTGGGTTTCCTTCCTGTTACACTGAAACACATTCCTGTTACCCTGAAACACCTTCCTGTTACACTGAAACACCTTCCTGTTACAGTGAAACACCTTCATGTTACACTGAAACACCTTCATGTTACACTGAAACACCTTCCTGTTACCCTGAAACACCTTCATGTTACACTGAAACACCTTCCTGTTACACTGAAACACCTTCCTGTTACACTGAAACACCTTCCTGTTACAATGAAACACCTTCCTGTTACACTGAAACACCTTCCTGTTACACTGAAACACCTTCCTGTTAACACTAAAACACCTTCCTGTTACACTGAAACACCTTCCTGTTACAGTGAAACACCTTCATGTTACACTGAAACACCTTCCTGTTACACTGAAACACCTTCATGTTACACTGAAACACCTTCCTGTTAACACTAAAACACCTTCCTGTTACACTGAAACACCTTCCTGTTACAGTGAAACACCTTCATGTTACACTGAAACACCTTCCTGTTACACTGAAACACCTTCATGTTACACTGAAACACCTTCCTGTTACACTGAAACACCTTCATGTTACACTGAAACACCTTCATGTTACACTGAAACACCTTCCTGTTACAGTGAAACACCTTTCTGTTACACTGAAACACCTTCCTGTTACACTGAAACACCTTCCTGTTACACTGAAACACCTTCCTGTTACACTGAAACACCTTCATGTTACACTGAAACACCTTCCTGTTACACTGAAACACCTTCCTGTTACACTGAAACATCTTCCTGTTACACTGAAACACCTTCATGTTACACTGAAACACCTTCCTGTTACACTGAAACACCTTCCTGTTACACTGAAACACCTTCCTGTTACACTGAAACACCTTCCTGTTACACTGAAACACCTTCCTGTTACACTGAAACACCTTCATGTTACACTGAAACACCTTCCTGTTACACTGAAACACCTTCCTGTTACAGTGAAACACCTTCATGTTACACTGAAACACCTTCCTGTTACACTGAAACACCTTCCTGTTACACTGAAACACCTTCCTGTTACACTGAAACACCTTCCTGTTACACTGAAACACCTTCCTGTTACACTGAAACACCTTCCTGTTACACTGAAACACCTTCATGTTACACTGAAACACCTTCCTGTTACACTGAAACACCTTCCTGTTACACTGAAACACCTTCCTGTTACACTGAAACACCTTCATGTTACAGTGAAACACCTTCCTGTTACACTGAAACACCTTCCTGTTACAGTGAAACACCTTCCTGTTACACTGAAACATCTTCCTGTTACACTGAAACACCTTCATGTTACACTGAAACACCTTCCTGTTACACTGAAACACCTTCCTGTTACAGTGAAACACCTTCCTGTTACACTGAAACACCTTCCTGTTACACTGAAACACCTTCCTGTTACACTGAAACACCTTCATGTTACACTGAAACACCTTCCTGTTACACTGAAACACCTTCCTGTTACACTGAAACACCTTCATGTTACACTGAAACACCTTCCTGTTACACTGAAACACCTTCCTGTTACAGTGAAACACCTTCATGTTACACTGAAACACCTTCCTGTTACACTGAAACACCTTCATGTTACACTGAAACACCTTCCTGTTACACTGAAACACCTTCATGTTACACTGAAACACCTTCCTGTTAACACTAAAACACCTTCCTGTTACACTGAAACACCTTCCTGTTACAGTGAAACACCTTCATGTTACACTGAAACACCTTCCTGTTACACTGAAACACCTTCATGTTACACTGAAACACCTTCCTGTTACACTGAAACACCTTCCTGTTACACTGAAACACCTTCATGTTACACTGAAACACCTTCCTGTTACACTGAAACACCTTCATGTTACACTGAAACACCTTCCTGTTACACTGAAACACCTTCCTGTTACAATGAAACACCTTCCTGTTACACTGAAACACCTTCCTGTTACACTGAAACACCTTCCTGTTACACTGAAACACCTTCCTGTTACCCTGAAACACCTTCATGTTACACTGAAACACCTTCCTGTTACAGTGAAACACCTTCCTGTTACACTGAAACACCTTCCTGTTACACTGAAACACCTTCCTGTTACACTGAAACACCTTCATGTTACACTGAAACACCTTCCTGTTACACTGAAACACCTTCCTGTTACACTGAAACATCTTCCTGTTACACTGAAACACCTTCATGTTACACTGAAACACCTTCCTGTTACACTGAAACACCTTCCTGTTACAGTGAAACACCTTCCTGTTACACTGAAACACCTTCCTGTTACACTGAAACACCTTCCTGTTACACTGAAACACCTTCCTGTTACACTGAAACACCTTCCTGTTACACTGAAACACCTTCCTGTTACACTGAAACACCTTCCTGTTACACTGAAACACCTTCCTGTTACACTGAAACACCTTCCTGTTACACTGAAACACCTTCCTGTTACAGTGAAACACCTTCATGTTACACTGAAACACCTTCCTGTTACACTGAAACACCTTCCTGTTACACTGAAACACCTTCCTGTTACAGTGAAACACCTTCCTGTTACACTGAAACACCTTCCTGTTACACTGAAACACCTTCCTGTTACAGTGAAACACCTTCCTGTTACAGTGAAACACCTTCCTGTTACACTGAAACACCTTCCTGTTACACTGAAACACCTTCCTGTTACACTGAAACACCTTCCTGTTACACTGAAACACCTTCCTGTTACACTGAAACACCTTCCTGTTACACTGAAACACCTTCCTGTTACAGTGAAACACCTTCCTGTTACACTGAAACACCTTCCTGTTACACTGAAACACCTTCCTGTTACACTGAAACACCTTCATGTTACACTGAAACACCTTCCTGTTACACTGAAACACCTTCCTGTTACACTGAAACACCTTCATGTTACACTGAAACACCTTCCTGTTACACTGAAACACCTTCATGTTACACTGAAACACCTTCCTGTTACAATGAAACACCTTCATGTTACACTGAAACACCTTCCTGTTACACTGAAACACCTTCCTGTTACACTGAAACACCTTCCTGTTACACTGAAACACCTTCATGTTACACTGAAACACCTTCCTGTTACACTGAAACACCTTCCTGTTACACTGAAACACCTTCCTGTTACACTGAAACACCTTCCTGTTACACTGAAACACCTTCCTGTTACAGTGAAACACCTTCATGTTACACTGAAACACCTTCCTGTTACACTGAAACACCTTCCTGTTACACTGAAACACCTTCCTGTTACAGTGAAACACCTTCCTGTTACACTGAAACACCTTCCTGTTACACTGAAACACCTTCCTGTTACACTGAAACACCTTCCTGTTACACTGAAACACCTTCCTGTTACACTGAAACACCTTCCTGTTACACTGAAACACCTTCCTGTTACACTGAAACACCTTCCTGTTACACTGAAACACCTTCCTGTTACACTGAAACACCTTCATGTTACACTGAAACACCTTCCTGTTACACTGAAACACCTTCCTGTTACACTGAAACACCTTCATGTTACACTGAAACACCTTCCTGTTACACTGAAACACCTTCATGTTACACTGAAACACCTTCCTGTTACAATGAAACACCTTCATGTTACACTGAAACACCTTCCTGTTACACTGAAACACCTTCCTGTTACACTGAAACACCTTCCTGTTACCCTGAAACACCTTCATGTTACACTGAAACACCTTCCTGTTACACTGAAACACCTTCCTGTTACACTGAAACACCTTCCTGTTACAATGAAACACCTTCCTGTTACACTGAAACACCTTCCTGTTACACTGAAACACCTTCCTGTTACACTGAAACACCTTCCTGTTACACTGAAACACCTTCCTGTTACACTGAAACACCTTCCTGTTACACTGAAACACCTTCCTGTTACACTGAAACACCTTCCTGTTACACTGAAACACCTTCCTGTTACACTGAAACACCTTCATGTTACACTGAAACACCTTCCTGTTACACTGAAACACCTTCCTGTTACACTGAAACACCTTCATGTTACACTGAAACACCTTCCTGTTACACTGAAACACCTTCATGTTACACTGAAACACCTTCCTGTTACAATGAAACACCTTCATGTTACACTGAAACACCTTCCTGTTACACTGAAACACCTTCCTGTTACACTGAAACACCTTCCTGTTACACTGAAACACCTTCATGTTACACTGAAACACCTTCCTGTTACACTGAAACACCTTCCTGTTACACTGAAACACCTTCCTGTTACACTGAAACACCTTCCTGTTACACTGAAACACCTTCCTGTTACAGTGAAACACCTTCATGTTACACTGAAACACCTTCATGTTACACTGAAACACCTTCCTGTTACACTGAAACACCTTCCTGTTACACTGAAACACCTTCCTGTTACACTGAAACACCTTCCTGTTACACTGAAACACCTTCCTGTTACACTGAAACACCTTCCTGTTACACTGAAACACCTTCCTGTTACACTGAAACACCTTCCTGTTACACTGAAACACCTTCCTGTTACACTGAAACACCTTCCTGTTACACTGAAACACCTTCCTGTTACAGTGAAACACCTTCATGTTACACTGAAACACCTTCCTGTTACACTGAAACACCTTCCTGTTACACTGAAACACCTTCCTGTTACAGTGAAACACCTTCCTGTTACACTGAAACACCTTCCTGTTACACTGAAACACCTTCCTGTTACAGTGAAACACCTTCCTGTTACAGTGAAACACCTTCCTGTTACACTGAAACACCTTCCTGTTACACTGAAACACCTTCCTGTTACACTGAAACACCTTCCTGTTACACTGAAACACCTTCCTGTTACACTGAAACACCTTCCTGTTACACTGAAACACCTTCCTGTTACAGTGAAACACCTTCCTGTTACACTGAAACACCTTCCTGTTACACTGAAACACCTTCCTGTTACACTGAAACACCTTCATGTTACACTGAAACACCTTCCTGTTACACTGAAACACCTTCCTGTTACACTGAAACACCTTCATGTTACACTGAAACACCTTCCTGTTACACTGAAACACCTTCATGTTACACTGAAACACCTTCCTGTTACAATGAAACACCTTCATGTTACACTGAAACACCTTCCTGTTACACTGAAACACCTTCCTGTTACACTGAAACACCTTCCTGTTACACTGAAACACCTTCATGTTACACTGAAACACCTTCCTGTTACACTGAAACACCTTCCTGTTACACTGAAACACCTTCCTGTTACACTGAAACACCTTCCTGTTACACTGAAACACCTTCCTGTTACAGTGAAACACCTTCATGTTACACTGAAACACCTTCCTGTTACACTGAAACACCTTCCTGTTACACTGAAACACCTTCCTGTTACAGTGAAACACCTTCCTGTTACACTGAAACACCTTCCTGTTACACTGAAACACCTTCCTGTTACACTGAAACACCTTCCTGTTACACTGAAACACCTTCCTGTTACAGTGAAACACCTTCCTGTTACACTGAAACACCTTCCTGTTACACTGAAACACCTTCCTGTTACACTGAAACACCTTCATGTTACACTGAAACACCTTCCTGTTACACTGAAACACCTTCCTGTTACACTGAAACACCTTCATGTTACACTGAAACACCTTCCTGTTACACTGAAACACCTTCATGTTACACTGAAACACCTTCCTGTTACAATGAAACACCTTCATGTTACACTGAAACACCTTCCTGTTAACACTAAAACACCTTCCTGTTACACTGAAACACCTTCCTGTTACAGTGAAACATCTTCCTGTTACACTGAAACACCTTCCTGTTACACTGAAACACCTTCCTGTTACAGTGAAACATCTTCCTGTTACACTGAAACACCTTCCTGTTACACTGAAACACCTTCCTGTTACACTGAAACATCTTCCTGTTACACTGAAACACCTTCCTGTTACACTGAAACACCTTCATGTTACAGTGAAACACCTTCCTGTTACACTGAAACACCTTCCTGTTACACTGAAACACCTTCATGTTACACTGAAACACCTTCATGTTACACTGAAACACCTTCATGTTACACTGAAACACCTTCCTGTTACACTGAAACACCTTCATGTTACACTGAAACACCTTCATGTTAAACTGAAACACCTTCCTGTTACACTGAAACACCTTCATGTTACACTGAAACACCTTCCTGTTACACTGAAACACCTTCATGTTACACTGAAACACCTTCATGTTAAACTGAAACACCTTCCTGTTACACTGAAACACCTTCCTGTTACAGTGAAACACCTTCCTGTTACACTGAAACATCTTCCTGTTACAGTGAAACACCTTCCTGTTACACTGAAACACCTTCCTGTTACACTGAAACACCTTCCTGTTACACTGAAACACCTTCATGTTACACTGAAACACCTTCCTGTTACACTGAAACACCTTCATGTTACACTGAAACACCTTCATGTTAAACTGAAACACCTTCCTGTTACACTGAAACACCTTCATGTTACACTGAAACACCTTCCTGTTACACTGAAACACCTTCATGTTACACTGAAACACCTTCATGTTAAACTGAAACACCTTCCTGTTACACTGAAACACCTTCCTGTTACAGTGAAACACCTTCCTGTTACACTGAAACATCTTCCTGTTACAGTGAAACACCTTCCTGTTACACTGAAACACCTTCCTGTTACACTGAAACACCTTCCTGTTACACTGAAACACCTTCATGTTACACTGAAACACCTTCCTGTTACACTGAAACACCTTCCTGTTACACTGAAACACCTTCCTGTTACACTGAAACACCTTCCTGTTACACTGAAACACCTTCCTGTTACACTGAAACACCTTCCTGTTACACTGAAACACCTTCATGTTACACTGAAACACCTTCCTGTTACACTGAAACACCTTCCTGTTACACTGAAACACCTTCATGTTACACTGAAACACCTTCCTGTTACACTGAAACATCTTCCTGTTACAGTGAAACACCTTCCTGTTACACTGAAACACCTTCCTGTTACACTGAATCTTTTACCATTTTAGGATTTTACCATAGAATGTGAATGTGTTTAATTGTATATGTGTGTGTGACAGGTTTATTCTGAATTATGTCACTGACAGCCCTTCATAACGTGTGGTGAACTGGGAGGAGGCCTTCAGTTACAGTGTAATTTGGTCTAATTATTCTCTGATTGATCTGATTGATTCGTTTTCCTAGTCTAAAATAACTAAAATAACGTGCACACTGTGCATAGGACTTAATGTATAGTTGAAATGCTAAAATGTAGTATAGATAAATAAAAAGGGTTTAATAAAGGAGGATCTCGTTAAAAAAGTGAGAAAATATGACAGTTTAGACAGTTCTTTGTGTCCTTTTTTGTGACTTTAAAGAGCCGCGAAGGGGGGAAATATATTGTATACTGAACAGAACATACTAAAGGGGTTGATAGAGTACATGTTTTGTGTAGAATGTTTTCAAAGTTACCTAGGATCCTAGGAATTTAGAGTGCATTCTGTACATATGACTTGTGCATTTTAACTTTTTAGAACTAAAAAGTTAAAATGTTGGTCTCACTGTGCCGCTGGACACAGTGAGACCAACTGTCGTGCAAATCTTTTACAGATCTAATTATGTATGTAAAACAGGGGTTTATGATTATGTATAGAAGTTTTCTTTATATGGTGAATTTGCAGAAAAATTCTTCATTGTTTTCCCCTAGACGACCTGTTTAATTCACTTGTTTTGTTATAAAGTCTTTTTATACAATTCAAGTTGGGTGGTGCAGCCTTTTCCCATCCACCAGGATCATCTTTGGGAGCCTGAATTCCCTTCATGTGGAATGCTGTAGTTTTGAACAAGAAATTCTTTAGGGAAAGCTATTGTCTTCATGCGGTACGTGTTTTCATTGCTGCAAATGCATTCTCTCAGCCAGAACAAAATGACATGTAACTTTAAAATACAGCAATATTTTCACAGACAACCTTTTTCATCTCATATTTATGTGGAATGCTATAATTTTATACAACAAATCCACTTGGAAAAGCTTTTGTTTTCATGTGGTACATGTTTTCATTGCTGGAAATGCATTCTCTCATGAAAAGCTGTATATCTCTAGGGCAGATCAATATTTTCCCATAAAACCACTGCCTTTAAGTTAACAAGGAATGCTATAGATTTGAAACAGAAATTTATGGAAGCTATTGTTTTCATGTGGTTCATGTTTTTGCTGCAAATGCATTCCCTCAGCCAGAACAAAATGACATTTCAAAATACTGCAATATTTTCACATAAAACCTTGTTTTCCTTTGAGTTTGTGGAATGTTGTAGTTTTGAACAAGAAATTCACTTGGGAAACAGACATGGTTTATAAGAAATATCCAGCGGGGAAACGATCCGTGATAGCATGACTTTGTACACACACACTTGTCAAAGATGTTTGCATGAAGAACATTTAGATAAAGGCAATCAGTAAATTGCTGGTAATCCCCCAAAAAAAGGTTTTTCAATGAAGTTGTTCACAACGTTATGACTAGATTTCTCTGGTGTGTACTTGTACATAAAATGTATAACAAACCAAAGGAGCTTGAAGCTGTGACTCTGTAATTGAAACGTCTGCAAATTGAACGGTTGTTGATACGGATTGTTGGTGTGGATGTAAAACCATAGAGGGAAGGAAACTAAAAGCAGAACCAACAACACCACCTGGGGCCTTGCACCAAAAAAAAAAATATTCAAATTATAACTGTAAGGACATAGGTTCGAAAACTGAGGAGGCCGAGACAGTAATACAGTATAAAGTAAAGAAATTTATTTAGATAAGGAAAATTAATATAGATCAAACCTAAGAAGAGTAGTCTGGGACTGCTGAGGAAGATTACACCACAAGATACAAGAACAATCCATGCAATAAAAAAAAAACGGTGCTTGAGTATATTCACATGCATGCAGGGGTCTACACCACTTGGCCTAGTCATAGCCGGAGAGCGCTAGGCCGAACAGATAAAACAAAACTTCAAACAGAACCACCTGCAACACAAAAAATAAATAAAATTGACAAAAACAACCACAACCCAATTGGAAATTATATAAAACTCCCAAACATAAGTCAAAAAACAAGAATCAACCATAAATGTACTTAACTAACCTAATAAACCTGGACCAGACAGGAAATTAAGAAAATGGCTGAAGTAAAACAAATACCCACAAGCTAAACTAAATGATGCAACTCCAAAAGAAAAAAGGCAGACTAAAAGGAGAACAAGCAAAAGTTGTGGCACAAGTTGAGTGAGGAGCTGTTTCCCTGTGTCTTTGCCTTTAATGCACAATGCAATTATTATTATTATTATTATTATTATTATTATTATTATACATTGCATTAATAATGCAAGCAAATATGGTGCAGTATCTAACCTGAACTACACCCACTAACACCCCCGGTCGGTCTGGTTTCAATGAAAGAGCCACTTCACACATTCCAGGCAAGGGTGTGAACTCAACTGTCCTGTGTACAATCAGTCTTTAAGACCCCAACTACAAAAATCTAGATTTTTTTCCCCACACACTTTTCTATCCAATTCAGCCTCTGTTTTTGAATTTAATTTTTAAATATATTTAATTGATCTCTTGTATCTCAGAAATGAAACTCACCATGCATCTGCCATAACTTCACCCCAAATAAATACAGTCCAACCAACCTAAGTCTATATCATAGATATAAAATAGGATAGCTAAAGAATCACAAAACAGAAAGAAACAGACATCAAAATATAATTATTCCCTTCCAAACCCAAAGCCCAGACCATTCAATTAAAGGTTTAATTTGTGCATTGTTTATCCTCAATGACCTAAATAAATACCTTTATATATTTATAGCTGTCTAACATAATATTGAGTAATGTTTGGTTATTTGTTTGTCACCATATTAAGGAAGTCAAAATTAACTTTACCCCACAGTAATTACAACAGTCATGGAAGATAAAACTAATGTATAATGTAGTCTGTACCCTCTCTTTAGCTTTGGTTTCACAGTTATGTAGTTGCACCATCCATAACCGATAAAAATTCTATTATTGTTTTTGAATGTTTTTCAGTAATCTACATCTTCAGTATTATGTTAATGTGTGATGTAGTCTAACAATCAATTAAGATGAAATTTGGTAGCTTTAACTTCTTAGAAACTGTAAGTATCTTACAGTACCTTACAGTATTATGTAAGGTACTGTAAGTATCGTACAGTGCCTTCCAGTATTATGTAAGGTAATTTAAGGTAAGTTTATTTATATAGCACTTTTAGTGTAAGGAAATTTAGAGTGTTACGTAAAACATTAAAAACATCAAGCAGTGTGCAAATACGTACATACATATAAATTGCATTATATATACATACATATAAATTGCATTATATATACATACATATAAATTGCATTATATATACATACATATAAATTGCTATATAAAACAGACACACATGTAAATATAATGAAGAATTCAATAAAACAACAATTAAATAAAATAATACAAACAAATAAGCGAAAATATAGAAGGACAATACGTAAGTAATGATATTTAACATCAGTCCCGATCTAAAAGAACTCAGTTTCACATCGGAGGGGAAAAGCTGTGGGACAAATCAGATACGGGATGACGACACTGAGCATCTCCGCTCCCATTGGTGCGCGGGTTAAAGGGACTTTGATGTGATTGGCTTGCGCCTTTTACCCACCGATTTCAAATGAGAGCGAACATCTGGCGGATTTTAGTTGTGTACGAACTCTCGGTGTTGGTGGTTGTCTGCAGCCAGCTAACTCTGTGGCTAAAAAAGAGGGAAGTAAGAGTCACCTTTAGAAGAACGACTTCAACAGATGTAAGGTGAGCAGGTTCACGTCGCCTTACAGGATAGTGTTGTATGTTATTAACGTAATATGTCGTTAGCTCGTCGAGCTAGTTTGCTGAGGTCGCTCGAAAAGCAAATTAAATTCAACAAACCACCATCAACAGCTGAGTTTTATGGATTAATTAACTGTTGATAGCTGTAGCTTTAGTTGCGTAAGAGCTGCTAACGTAAACTAAGTTATTCGTTGTAAGCTAACGTTGCTCATCCCACTGTTAGTTACGCGCTTAAACGGAGGAAAGTAACGTTAACGGAGTGAAACGTTAACTTATTGAGACAAAACCCATCAACCTAATTCAATGCATGAACAGTTAATATCCGCTAATTCATGTTCGGTAAAAGCACTAAATGTGTTTTATTTAAAGAGGTCGGGCGTCAAACATTATCTTTACGTCACCACTACCTTTCCGCCAAATTTACATCGCGCCAAAATCGAATAAGTAATCCGACCATATATATGTGCCGGAAGACTTTCTAACTCTATTAAAAGTCGACGTAATCAGTTTAATGTCTATAGAGACGTATAGCATGTCTCTCATTTATGCCAGGACTTTTAATCAAGCATGTTGAAGTAGCCCAGTTAGCTTACACGAGCTAAGCCATGATGGTTACAGGCAGTGGCATTGAACCTAAAACTCTCCTTATGTTTCCCTCCTTTTTCAGGAATACTAATACTGCAAGTGTGAGCGAATATTTCAATAAAACAATCACACTATGAAGTTCGCTAACCACGAGACTGCCAGGACCAACAGTATAAAGAAAGTCTCATCTGCAGAGTCCAAGATGCATTGCCTCAAAGTTTCTCCAGTGAAGGAGCCACCATCAGACCCCATCAAACCACAGTGTCCACCTACAGAAGTGACCAGCGTCTTGTTCTTGCTCAACAATGACAGCAGTGGACTGGCCCATGACAAAGAAAACAGCACAGACAACAGGGAACATGGCAGGACTCTGGACGAAAGGTTTGAGGACAGTGGTTATCTGTCTCTGCAAAACAGCCAGAACGAGGGTCACCACATGGAAGCAGAAGATGACCACATCCAGGGAAGACGCACAGAAATCCCCCCGCCCTCTCCTGCTGTTGCACAAGAAAAGAAAATATCCCCAAAGCAGTCTCCTATTAAATGTCAAGGGAGGACGGGGTGTAGACGTCCCATGTCTCTAGTGGCAGCTTCTACTCCCGTGGATCGGCCTAGAAGGAAAACCGCAGCGTACTTGCCATCATCTGCACCCTCTGACCTCCACAACACCACTGACTTACCGTTGCTGAACTTCCAGCGTGCAGTTTGTGAAGAGCTTGCCAAAAGCTATCAGAAGAATAAGAGGTATTATATCAACGTTTGAATGACTTTATAGCAATCAAAGAACGCTTTTGGGCCAGCTTTGACAGGCAACAAAATCATATTCATAATGAATGATCATTATTTCCTTTTTTAATGAGTCTTATATTCTGTGAAACCATATTTGGCACAGGAAAATTGCAGACTCTCCCTCCTTTATAAAATAATGACAAACCCCAGAGTCCTCACTGGCAGATGCATACAGGACAGTGTAGTACCAACATGTTAACCTGTTTTATTTTATTTCAGTTGAACTAAAGCTATAGGTAGATGTGTAGGACTGTGAATTAAAATCATTTGATTTGTGTCTCAGGTATGACTGGAGCATCGTCTCAAAGGTGGCTGAAGATCATCTTCTGGATCGGGTGATCGGGGGCCACATGGGTCTGGAGTACATAGATGTGTTTTCATCCCTGCTGTCCAGGAACATGAGAAGCATCCTGACCAACATCCTGGCCCTGTTGGGGGGCATGGACCTCATTAGGTGACCCACTTATGCAGTGTTGTGTGGAGATTTCCAAAATATTTTTCATAATGCTGCCAACAGCTATTATTTCATGCCCTTACTGGACATGTCTACATGTATGTTGATGAAACTGATGAATTTTATCACTAAAGGAAGTTGACTAAACAAAATAGGGCAAACTCATGTATTAAGATCTTTTTCAATGTTTTTGATGGTTTCATGACATATGGCAGCACATATTCAAAGCTTTGTTCAAGATGACCTTACATCAGTTGTCATATTAATTTTTAACAAAATATAAATCTAAAATGTATATGGAATTAATGTTTTGAGGAAATTGTTTCTAATTCAGTTACTACTTTTTGGTTCTGTATATTCACGTTCACCTTTTATCTCCCAGCTGTAAGAAAGTGAGTAGATCATGGAGGAAGATCATCTGTGAAGATGCTGCTGCTCTGAGAAGGTGTCAGCAGGCTGAGCAGACTCTCAGGGTGAGGAAACAAGCACAAACACAGGTCACAATTCTGTGTTGGAAACATGAAACCAGATGATACAAGATTGAATATTATCAAAAGTAATAAATGGCAGGAAGAATAAATTGCATGTGACACTATAGACAGATGTTCAAACAATGCATGTGTGTCTGATACACTCTTATATTCATTTCTTTTTAGGAGTCCATGACCTCTCTGGGAAGTGGTTGTGGTCTGACGAGGGATTTGGCCGTGTCCAGGGTGGTCCTGTCCTGCATGCAGACCCTTTCCTCCCCGCAATCCACATCCTCTTCTTCCTCCATCCCCGGCTGCAGGCTCAACAGACGTGGCGGCTCCTCGAGCAAGGGCAGCACGCCCAATCCTCAGCATACACGCTTCACAGAATATGTGCAGGTGTGTGTTTGTGTATTAAGGCTTATTAGGGCTTAATGCTTGCTTCAGACGTTCACATCTCTAATTTAATGTGACTTGTATGTGCCAGTAAAGTAATATGGATGCTAGCGAAGAGTATCTGATCTAGAGTCAGCTTCAGACTGAAGTCATGTCATTTCAATAAAATATCTGATCTGCGTCATTCAAACTCTCATTAAAAGGTTAGATACACGTCACAAAGGGGTGGGGAAAACTGGTTTGGGTCATTTCAGACTGCAGTCTGAACATAGTCTAGAATAACGAGTAAATTAGAATTTAAAGTAAAACTTCCATTCAATTAGTTTTAACAATATGTTTTGTTCTTCTTCCAAGGCCGCCAGCCATTTGAAGCAGCATGAGTCTCTGCGTTCCTGCAGACGCTGTGGTTCACCGGCAACATACTTGTCTGAGTGTCAGAGGGCCACATGCACACGCAACAGCTGTCTCTTCGACTTCTGCACCTGCTGCCAGGAAGCTTTCCACGGCTCCACCCCCTGCCGCGTGGTACAGCCCAGAACCTACTTCCCCACCTCCAAGTCAACCCCACTCCTCCCAGGCAGCGCCCGCAGCAAGAGGAACATCAGGCGCCTGTGATTGAGCTTTACTGAGCTTTTATTTACCGAACATTTTAACTGATGGTCATCATTCCCTACACTGGCAGCTTTTCCATTGTCAATTTCAAAGCTCACACAGTTAATTCTGGAAGTGGCCTCTGGTCTGTGAACTGTGAGAGTGAGACTGTTACTGCAGAACTATGGATCCACCAAACCGAGTGAAGCACTTTTGTAAAGACACTACTGGGACAATCAAACCAGGCAGTGATGACTGGCACAAACTGTTGTCGTCAGAGAGCGGCAAACATATCTAATGCCAAAAAAAGAAGAAATGACAACTGATACACTTTTACAAGTAAAATTTTATCATATTTTAAGATGAAAGGAGTGTAAATACAGTGTAATTTTTTAAAAATAATTTTGTAATTTTCTTTTAAATAAATGTTGATCCTAACAAGCAATCAACATTGGATTATTTGTAAATGTTTATATTAAATGTTGTTTCCTGTTAATGTTTTATAAACCATAAAACTAAATGTGCTTTTGTGGTTCATTGTGCATTCATCGACGAGCTCAAGCAGCCCAATTGGTGAATATCAGCTACTTATATTTGGGTCTTATTAGGATTTTTTTTTTCCTCTACTAGCCAAAACGTAGGAAATAGTATTGACATTGGTATTTTTCCTTTAGAGAATTCTTACTTTAATAAAGTTGGTTAAAAATGTTAATCCTCTGCACTAGTTTAAAATACTGCTTGTTTTCAAGAATTATCCATATATGAGGACAGATAGATAATACACAAGCAATACTTTAGTCTACTCACAATTGTAATTGGCGTATTTTAGGGTGCTATAAGAACATGTGTTAGTTACACCATGCAGGTATAACTTAAATACATTACAGAAGATGTGGAAATTAAAGTGAACATTCAGAAGTCTAAGATCTGGATTCAACTTGAGTGTACTATAGTTTAATATGTTTTATATTATACAGGTATAATTATGAAGTATACTTTTTACAGAATCTTTGTAAATAGAAAAAGATTCACGAAGGAGTTTTGAAAAATGTTCAAAACAAAATATAAAGACGGTTTTCATGGATGAAGTGGTGTAACAGTCACTAAATGGTCATCAGATAAAAAAAAAAGTTAGCTACTAGTTATTTGCCCCTTAAAAACCAACTGAGAAAGTTAGAAACTATGATCTCTTGTGATCACTCACCAGGTAAGAAAGAAGTCTTTTCCACTTGGCTTAGAGATCTGATTAGTTAACGAAAAGAAACAATTATTGTAACATGCCATATTTTTTGGCAGTAACTATAAAAGAGTTATAATGATGGGAAGAGTAATCAGATTACTCATCACTAAAAAAAGTAACGCTAAGAGAAGACTTGACTATGCATAAAAGACTTTCCATGCTTTACTAATTACTAATTTAACTTCTGTCCTGTGTCTGCTGGGTTTTCTCCAGGTTCTCCAGCTTCCTCCTACAGTCCAAACACATGCTGAGGTTAACTGGAGACTAAATTGTCCATAGAGGTGAGTGTGTGAGTGAATGGTGTGTGTGCTCCATGATAGACTGGTGACCATCTGGGGTGTATCCCTGCCTCTCACCTGTAATGTGCTAGGATAGGCTCCAGCAGACCCCTGCAAACCTAATGAGGAATATGTGGGTATAGAAGATGAAAAGGGAAATTAAAAAAAGGCCTGGAACATGAGTGGTTAAAGGCCAGTCTGCCACAGAAGTCACAGAAACACTATTCATTTAAAAAGGTCCCACATTATGTAAAGAGATACTCTCCTGTTTTGTTTTATTTATTTATTTTTTACACTAAATTTCACTTGTACTACTGTAAAAAGAATTGTGTCAGTATGTTAATGATGAAAATGAATGTTGATTGTGTGTTATGCTCTATCATAAGAACAGAATGTTTAAAGTCACTATGAACACATTCTGTTACAGGATGTGTTGTGAGACTGATTATGAAAACTATGCTGCAATCACATTCAGAGGGAAACTATATTCCTGCACGTGGTGAGATTATGGAAAAGACTCATGTATTTTACTGTTATCTTATGAGAGCAAAGTGTTCTGTCGTCTGCTTGTCATGTATGGATATGATGTAATATGTTACCCTGCTAATAAGAAGCTTGCTCCGTGCTTCGCACATCTGGTTTACTTTGTGGTATTACTGTGGCAGTAAGTCTCTGACAACTACATTGACTTTGTGATGTCATACATAGGGTAGCTCCCTCCCTCAGCACGGCCCACCTGTCCCCACAATTAAACCCACCTGCAACCGGGGACATAGCCTGGATTTGGATATTAGCTACGGCCTCATGGCCAGTGTGTCCTCTGGCGTTGATTTGACTGTGTCCAACCATCACTGTGTGTTTTTTAATGTCAGGCCACAGCGACAACTGTCAGGAAATATATTACCTCTGGAGTCACTGCAAATTTTGACATCCTCCAGTTTTGTTTTACCTGTACCTTGTTAATTTATCGTTGACGATTTTAACTAAGAATGCATTGAATATTCAGTAACCGAATATATTCGAATGAATATTGCAAAAAATGCAATATTTGACCTTTGGTTTGTGAGTTAAAAGCAAGGCTGAAGAGTGTGTTGAGACGCACAACCTGCTGAGAGAGAGAGACGCTGCAGCAACTGAAAGTAAAACTGGTCACAGCACGACCACTGCATCCGTCTTTAAAAAGCAGAAAGAGTTCGGCCATATATATTATTTTGTTTTCATGTTCAAAACAAACACAATTTAAACTTTATAAATAAATATTTAACTAAAACTAACTAAACTCAATCAATCAATGGATCTTTACAGTGTGATAAATTAGGAATTAACCTAATTTTGGATCCTAATGCACAATACCAGTAAACTGCCAGTGAAAATCATTCAAATGAAACATATTTTACTTATTTTATTTGTAAATTAGGAATAAAAATGAATATTTTACCACATGAGTAGAATTCTCTGGGTCTAACAAGCTTGATGCAGACAAATGAATGACTTTGTTGTTTCAGCTCTATAGCATGTTGGAATACAGTTATACTCTTTTGTTTTTTATTAATTATGGCTAATTTGATGATACATTTGTCATATTATTACAATGAAACATAATTTCAAGATCAATAATACACTGATTTAAATACAAACACATTCATTGGTTGGTCTGAGGCCTTTTAAAAGTTGTTTAAATGAAAACATCAGGTTACAGAGGAGAGGTGATGCTGGGGATTCTGTGGTTGCTATGGTTACCTCCAGGTGCATCATTTAACCTACAGCCGTGTATATAAACTCAGCATTCAAACATTTAACCCACAAAGCTTCACACGACTGAGAAAAATGTTTTCTGAAGTTGCACTTCTTCAAACTTCACGTTTATCCTGAGGACCTCTCACATCCTGACAAAGAATTAAGAATCCACAGCGACTGAGGAAAAACAAAAATCAAACTTCTGTCATGGAAAATGTAAGACCATCTTTAATAATAGTTAAGTGTTCTTTTCACTTCCTGGACAGATTTCAGGGCTGTGTGTATTTCCTCCACTAGATGGCAGTAGTGTCGTTTTCTCTTCTCTGTAGCAGCATTTATTCTCTACCAGTGCAGCTTGACCAATAAGTGGGGGTGCTATGATTTTCATGGCTTCAGAGCCACTTATTTGATTGTCTTTCAATAAAAGCAGATATAGTTCACAGCACATTCCTTATAAATGTATTTTTTTGTCCAACGATTATTGAACCAAAAAGCTATAATTGTAATAGAGATGATCACAAGGTAATGACAAAAAATGTCTTTCACATGCAAAGCTGGAAGGAAGCATTGGACAGTGATCACACAATAACACAACATATTTAAAAATAAGTAAAACATGCATTTAATCCATTTTCATAAATACACAGATTTAGTGTCTGTTACAAAACCATAAAATTAATTTTTCCCAATCTGATCACAGGGAACAGACTGGGAACAATAATGGATGGTTATTAACATATAACATCTTTATTAAAAAAATGTTCTTTTAATTTGATGTCATAAGGTTCTAAGACTTTCTCTTCCAATTAAAGCATATGAACACACACTATTAAGGATTTTTTGTATAATTTGCTTATAATCAATCTGAGGACAAACCTTTCACACAATTACATTTCTGTCATTTTTCATCACTGAGAATCTGGCTTGAAGTTTGGAGAAAACTTCCTTTGAAACACAACATGCACCACTTTAGAAAACTGCAGTTCTTAGTGAGAGTCATGTAGCAGTGAACAGCAGCACTGACATTCACACCCTCTTCATTTATCTTATAACTTTTGCTCTGTTGTGATGATGCATTTAGTGTCAGTTTTTTTTCCCTGTGATGTGGAGAATCAATCAATTCCCCAAAATACAGCTGTTTGTTTAAGGTCGTCTGGAAATAGTCTTTCTATCTCTGACAAGATAATATTTTTAACTGTAATTACACATATTTCACATATCATCTACACACACACACACACACACACACACACACACACACACACACACACACACACACGCACGCACACACAGTCAAAACAATCTGGCTGTGTGTGTGTGTGTGTGTGTGTGTGTGTGTGTGTGTGTGGAGCAAATATTAAGCATCTATATGAACATACACACATTAAGGTTGCTACACACCATGATCCTATTTTACAGCTGCCATTGTGTCCTTGTGGACCAGTAACTAAACCATGTATGTTCATTCATAAAAAAAAACATATATTTAGTAAAATAATAACAACAAATAGATGAATGATGAATGAAAACTAAGTCTCCTCAGTCTCAGACTCAGTCTCCACTGACTCCTAATCTATTTATTTCCAACACTGACATTATTGGACCCAAACTGTGGCCAAAGAATGGTAAATGTCTGTTGTTAATGTACACTGAACCCAAACAGTACTACAAACTCTAACTATTGCTGGCAGCTAAATCAAAGTGGGCTAATTAGTTCAATCGACAAACGACAATAAAATGAGTCTGTGCGTTCAACCATTAATTTAAAAACTCATAATTATGAATAATATTTTTAAAAATCATTCTGTATATTTGCAGAGCATAATGGGCGAGACTGTTTTCACCTTTCGTCGCTAGGCAACAAACTTAGAGCTACGCAAAAACCAAGCAAACCAAAACCAGCACATAATTACTGTACTACTGTTTTCATTATTTAGATTATTTAGACAAGATTAAGATGATCTCTTAAATCTGACATATGTTGTGTTTATATGTATGTATATGTATGTTCATTTCAGTTCATTCATGCTCCTCCTAATTTTGAAACATGGTGATCTATTGATGCGATTTTTTCCCTGATAAACTGCTGAATTTGAAACCTCCATGCTTTGCCTTTTAAAACCATCAGTAGGGAGGATATGGAATGGATAAGCCTTCAATGCATTTGTGTAATAGTTGACCAAGGTTCCCATTAAAGACAATTCCAGGCAAAAGGAAAGATGATTTGACTGTTCTCAAATGTGAAATAAAGATGTTAAATTTCAGATTTTGTAAAGATTAAGTGACCTTCAGGTCAAGTGAATTTTATTTATTCAGCCTAAAATGCACTGTGGAGATTTAAATACCAACCCTTGCTGGTCCTGAGGTCCTCTGGCACCAGACTTTTAATCATTCCAAGAATACAAACTAAAACCCACAGGGAGGCTGTTTATTTAGCCATTACGGCCCACATCTGTGGACCAGCCTGTCAGAGGACATCAGGACCACAGAGACGAGGAGGATCAAGACTCACCTGTTTGGTCTAGCTTTTATTTGATTTATTCAGATGTATTGTTTATTTACCGTTCAGAAGTTTGGGGGCACCATGAGTTGTAAAATGAATAGAAAATATAGTCAAGACATTGACAAGTTTACAAATAATGATTTGTATTTGAAATAATTTTTTTCCTTCAAACTTTGCTTTCATCAAAGGAAGGTCAGTTTTTATGTTCTCTAAGCAGCTAAACTGTTTTCAGCTGTGCTAACATGATAGCACCAAGGGTTTTCTAATCATCCATTAACCTTCTGATCAATGATCAAACACATTGTACCATTAGAACACTGGAGTGATAGTTGCTGGGAATGGGCCTCTATACACCTATGTAGATATTACATGTAAAACCAGACATTTGCAGCTAGAATAGTAATAATATCACATTAGCAATGTATAAAGAGTATTTCTGATTAGCTATCTTCATTAAAAAAATTAGCTTTTCTTTCAAAAATAAGGACATTTGAGTGAGCACAAACTTTAGAACAGTCATTCATTTTCTATACCTGCTTATTCCTCATTAGGGTCGCAGGGGTCTGCTGGAGCCTATCCCAGCGTGTTATGGTGAGAGGCAGGGATACACCCCAGATGGTCCCCAGCCAATCGTGGGGCACACACACTGTTAATTCACACACGCGGGGAGAACATGCAAACTCCACACAGAAAGGTCCCAGATCCAGGACCAAGGAGGTCTTGAACCTGTGACCTTCTTGCTGTGAGGCAACAGCACTAACCCCTGCACCACCGTGTCGCCCAAAGATGTACTTAATTTTTCATTCTGTTTCACCTGTTAATCACCTGTTGGATCCACTGTTTCCTGCTGCGACCCTCCTGGTGCCTCCTCGTTAGGGGGGTCTCCTTATCTGGATCTTCGGTGCCCGGCCATGTGTCTGTTCTTACTTGCTGTTTGTGTGTGTTTAAAGGAGGTGGAGGTTACTCTAGTTTATCTGTCTACCTGTTTTCTTTTGTGAAGCACCTTGTGTTTTGTTTTTAAATGTATGAAAAGTGCTATATAAATAAAGATTGATTGAAATGCAACATTGAAGTTTTGAAATGAGCTTTATTTCATCATTTTTGCATGTGCATCCTTCTCTGTCACAATTCTTCTCATTTTTCCGATTATCCTTTTAAGTTCACACTTTTATTTTGCATAAATAGGTCATTTCAGCCAGCAGTTTGGGTGGGGGAGTATGACAAAAACACCATAGCATGTGAGCTGTGAGCATTCGAGAGGTTGATGATCTTGATGCACAGTGACTTGTGCATGTCAATCAGCCTTATGTCATCAAAGTTGAACTGTAAAATCCCTGAATCGAAGCTGTCACTCAGGTGCCTGCAGGACAAAAAAACAGGAAGAAAGCAGGAAGTGAAGCAATTCCTCAGACTGAGGGTGAGGAGGGAAAAACGTGATGTTTTCTCTGTGATTCTTTTCTAATTTGAAAAGGCAGAACATGCCAAGAAGACCTGTAGGCCTGTTGGTATTCCAGAAAGGAGTTTTTCCTTCAACTCCCAGATGGGAAACTCAAGAGTATCTGGTTCCAGAACAAACCATCGTCAATGGAGAACCGATACCATGAGAAACCATGGCAACAGACATGACTGCAGAAAAAAAAAGATTGATTTATTTTAGTGCAGTATAACTAGTGGTATTAATGCAGCCTATGGAGAGAACCAACACATATTTAACTGTAAGAGTAACACTGCTGCAGCAGCAAAGGAGAGAAAGGCAACATGGAAGAAAACTGCTATAAGATAGAATGGACTATTCCACTGAGCATCAAGTTCATAGAATATAGGAGGAATATAAATAAGAATAAAATCCTACAGGGGAGAGGAGAAGTTGGAGGCAACTAAAAATGAACTATAAAAACATAATCCAAAAAGGTAAGGCATATTTTCCTAGGCTATGACTAGACTATAATCACTTTGATTTAATTGACATAGGCCCTTAAACAAGTAAATATTCAGTATGAAGTAAATATTAATCCCGTTGTTACTTCTAATAGATTTAAACCCCTAACAAACTAAATGTTGGTGCATTAAATCCATTCAGTAACACAACGTTTACAGATGGCTGTGAGTTTGGATTGGGACTTCACAAAGAAGAAAACACAAGTGGTCAGACAAGCAGACCAAACTTACTTTGAGGAGAAAATCAAGTCCAACAGCAAAATATTACTCAAACTTCCTGTTGTAAACATCCATCACAGTTCTACACTTTACCTGCTGTACCTGCTGTAAATGTGCATACACACATGTATCCTGGGCAAAGAGAAATGAATAAAAGAAGGCTTTAAGGTTTTATTTCACATATGTTAATACAATACAATAAAAAAAGAATAAAGTAAAAGAAAAAAACAGTATTAGAGTAATATAAGGTGTCCCAAAAGGAGCAGGAAGAAGCTTATTTAATCCTATTCAATGAGTCAGTTATCACCATTAAAGGTAGGGTGGATGATGTTTTCCCAGAGCATTTTTATCATATTGCTCAAACTCACCATCACACACAGATAGCAATCAATTAATTCAATGCACTGACACAGAAAAAATAACCTGTAGGATAAGCAGGACTGAATGAACTTCATCCAATCGCATTACACGTCCCGTTGTTAGTTTTTGAATGGTGACTTGTCAAACTAAACTGATATTTGCCCCTCCCTCCTCTGAGTTCCATGTATACAGACACTATGCTACTAAACTGTCCTTTCATTCCATAGATCAAACCCTAAACTGATATTACCTGGAGGTAACTACACTAATGTCAGGTCCCTTTTTCATCACTTTCCTAGGACTTCTCCGCCTGTTTTTTATTAAACTTAACTCATTTCCAACATCTAGTTTTTACAACTTTTTGAAACCTGAGAAATTTTCAATGAGGTGATGACACTCAATTTGCCTCAAGTTAAATGGATTGAAGATTCTGGAACTTCCTTTCTTTCTTAATATTTGGCCTCATATTCATCAAATGTATTGATATGCACAACACTTTATATTAAATTATTATTAAAGTATAACTTTAATGAACTTTAAACTTTAAATTTAGTACTAAAACATTATAGTCTTTATCACTCACCAGTAGAAATCGATTCAAGAATCATCTCACAATATCAGATTCTTCTTGAAGCAGCCGCCATCATGAAGCTTATTAACTTTCCCGACTTCATTCTGACTTACCTCTGTTGTCTTCATATACTGTAAACACCACGTGTCCGCTGGGTCAAAATGGCCCATCTTCACTAAATCCCCAATATAAGCAGCTTAATTGAATTTCAAACACCAAATTTTACTTTGCTTGACAAATCCTCTTCTGAATCAGAGTTGTCTTGCTGGACATCTGGACAAATCAGCTCTAGAGTCGTTGGACATTATACATGTCATAGCACAAAGAGAATTCATGGTTCTGTCATCTGCAGCACAAAGGGCAGATAAAGGGCTCTGCAGTCTGTGAGAAGACAACCTGTATTATATCTGCTACTGATCTGAGACAGAGCTAAAAAAAACTAAACTCATATTCTCATTCTCTGATTCAGTCTAATGAATTGTAATAAGCTATTAATCAGAAAGAAACCAAGATCATTGTATTAATAGCTATTTATGGTTGAAGGATTTGGAGTTCTAAAGAAAAGGTTGCCATAATTCTTCATTGTACAAAATTAAAGAGGCAGCATGTATTTCTCAATAGCATTTATTCCTAAAAACACACTGGAGGTTCTGGGTAAAACATACAATAACAATCTAAACTAAATGGGCCTATGTTCATGTAAATGTGCACGGGTGTATGCTGCATGTGTGTGCGCGTGCATGTGTGTCTGTGG
>CM060478.1:24685226-24860226 GCA_030544235.1 Lepturacanthus savala | reverse complement strand
AATAATACAGAAACATTTCCATTTTCTTACATCCTGTAGACGAGTTGCATAATAGACTTACCATAGAAACTGTGTCATTACAAATTGTATTGTATCTTAGTTAAGTCAAGTGTTTCTGCCTTTAAAAGGAACCCTAACAGACAACTTGGAATCAGATTTCAACACAGAGAGCTTTTTACATTTAAATGTTTTTAATCAAATCTTAGACCTAATCTAACAAATTGATCATTTCTTAAACCCAGATTCTGTAACATGTAACATGCGTATATTTCAAGTGAAAAAAGACAAAAATATGTTTTGACATGAAATGAAAAACTGTGGAAAGGCACATTATTGATTTGAGTTGCAGGAAGGGAGAACTACTAAATAAATCTATTTTGTTTGTTTTATTTCTTATTGTTAACATTACTTTACATCAGGTTGTTCTACAGAAGCAACATGTAGGGAGAGAATCTTATTGTAGTCATTTAGCTTCTTTAATGTTGGAAGATGTGAAAATAGATGTTGTTTCCAGACCTGCCTGTCAAATTGAACCTAGAGCTGAAACTGTGTTTTTTGTGGTTTTGCTGTCCATGGTGCTGAAGTTGCTGCCGTTGAAGCTTTTGTTCATGGAGGTAATCTTTTCAGATTAAACTTAATTTATTATTTTAAGTCAACAAAGACAACTATAAAGATTTTAATTTAGGATGACTTGAAATAACTGGTTTTATCCACCTTCACCACACCTTCAGAAAATATAGTGCATGGAATTAAAAAAATACATGCTACACTGAAAGAAATATTCTGATCCCTTGTAAATGTTACATGTTTTTATCTGGTTTATTTAATAGATTTTAACACGTTATTGAATCATACTTCTGCTTTTTAATTAATTCTAAAATGTTCTTCTTTGAAACAGGCTAATATAATTAAATTAAAAGTAATTAGAAAAAAGTATGTACAATAATAATAATTAATTTCCATCTTCTGTGCAAGTGCAGACAAGTGAAATATTTGGTTTGGTTCACTGTCCAAATGATAAATTTATCCAAAGTTAAAATACAGAAAATAGCTAAACGTTTGAATTGGATTAACTGAATTGATAGAATCTACATAATTCATTTTAGTCCAAAAAAAATAAGAAGTAGGGAACACTGTGGAGCAGTGGTTAGTGCTGCTGTCTCACAGAAAGGTCCTAGATCCAAGGTCTTAAACATTTCTGTGAAGTTTCATGGCTTCCTCCCACAGTCCAAACACATGCTGAGGTTAACTGGAGACTCTAAATTACCTGTAGGTGTGAGTGTGTGAGTGAATGGTGTGTGTACCCCACGATTGGCTGGCGACCATCTGGGGTGTATCCCTGCCTCTCACCTGTAATGCACTGACCCCTGCGACTCTAATGAGGAATAAGTGGGTATAGAAGATGAATGAATGAAATAAGAAGTAATCCCATCATATTGTATTTAGGTAGAAATCTCTTGGAAAATTAAATTCTACACAAAATAATTATTATGAAAGTGCTGAAAAAATATCAGTACAATAAAATTCAAAAATATATCTAGAGTTACAGAATTTCTTCCTGCAACCACTTGACATAATAAAATGAAATAATTTCAACAAAACCTAATTTTCAGTGTAGGAGTCAACGTCATATATTTTGTGTGATCCAGGTTTTATTTTTTTCAGTGAATGAAGAGAATTGTGCAAGTTTTTTTTTATAATACTTGTTTCATCATAAAACAGTATATTCAGTTTTGCAGGACAAAACATTTAAAGATGCAACGAATAAGGAATGAGGTAACATCTTGCCTTCACAACTTTTTTGGTATATCACATTCTCTATTTTATAATATTCTTGACAGATACTAACTTTTTCAGTCATATAATCTGTCAAAGAGGGTGGCAATGAAACATGTCCTAAAATAATTTAGTGTCCCAGTAATTCCGTCCTAATTCTCCCTGTGCTGGGACAGCTGTCAGCATGTGGGCACTTAGGTTTCTAGGTCTGAATGAAAAGGAGGCATTATAGGGAGAATGTCAGTGTCACTGAACTTCATGTCAATCAGTCAACAGCCACAGGGAGAAGTGAAGGACGCCCACTACTTTGCACCCATGTACGTCAACATGTTGTCACATCATCTATACCGTCAAGACAAGACTTTCTGCTGCCCTGAGACGGCAACGATTGTTGAAACTATTTTTAAAAAAGTGGCAATTTTTACAATTTCAAGATGAACTGTAAAATGATTAGAAAAGGTTTGATGTTTTTATAGTATTTGATATTCTCTTTATTGAGTCTTGCTGTCTTATAATGGAAAATGGAATTAAATAAACAATTCATCCTTTTTTAAAACGTCTTTTATCTTACAAAAGTCCAAATAAACTCCTAAAATGTGAGATGTTCTAAGATGCAAACATCAACAACAGTTAAACAATCAGCCAGACAAAACGACTCAGCTTTGAAAAATAAACCAACATCTTTTATTTGGCGAGTGGTGTACATCACTATGTGTGCTAAAGGCAGCTCTGTGCAGTTAGAACGTCTTTGCCCTACATATTGAATAGTATAAAGTGATTATATGCAATTGTGACCATTTAAGATGTGTTCTTCTTCATCTTCTTCCTCCTACTCCGTTTAATTTTACCATCAAATTTCCATGTTTATATCATGATTGCACCATTGAAAATAAATGAGAAATCTCTGTAATTGGAATTAAACTTAACTGATGTTCTAGTGAAACCCATCCAAGTTAATTGTCCAGTATTTAATGAGACAATAAATTATTGTTCTACAGTTATTGTTCTAGTGAAGGAAAATGAGAAAAATGGTCCCTTAAAGGTACAGAGCAATGGTGAAGTTGAACAGTTTGGTTAAAGGAACTACTGGACAGGGAATTTATTCAGAATTCAATCCAATTTATTGTTCCATTCAAAGTCAAATGGACAATGTTTCAAATAAGTCTAAAGGGAGAGTCATGGAAATAACTGGCATTGTATTTCCACACGTTCAACAAGTAAAATACTCAACTAAAGTCAGTGTGACAAATTTATATATCTATAACTGAATAGGGAAGTCATTCCACGGCGAAACGCTTCCATTGAAAGTTAATGAACAACAACAATCTTACTGATGATGAAAAAGTAGAAACTTCTACACGGAGTGTTCTATTAAAGGTGAATTGTCAAAATATTATTATTATTTAGTTAAAGATACAGTTACAAATGTATCAAATTAAAGCTAAAAGTGAAAGCTTTCCAATAAATATGAATAGGACAAATGTTCAATTGAAAAATAAGAGAACAATTAGTTAGTGAAATTAATCAAATTAATTTACACAATCAATTTCAATTAAAGCAACACTTTCAGATCCACTGAAACCCAATGGGATATAGAGTCAATTGAAAGTAACTGCAAACGCTGTTACGTTCACATTAAACAAGTCAGATGTTTAATGACATTTCATGGGTGAGATTTCACTCAAAATTAAACAGAACAGTTGGACAATGGTTCAGTTTAAAGTTACTAATACAGATTTTTGCACTGAAGGTTAATGGTGCTCACATTTCAATGAAGATTAAATGGACAATTTCACCAAATTCATGTGAATTTAATCCAACATATTTCCCAATTTATAGTTAACTACAGTTACAGAATATTCACTGAAGACCAGTGGGAAGAAATGTTACATAAATGTTACATTGACATTCAACAATTTAAATTTCTAACTGAAACTTAATGAGACACATTTTACTCAGGTTTAATAGAACAAGGGTTCTATTAACAAGGGAATGAACACACATGTTGCGGCCCCCAAAGTTTTTGAGACTAAGATGTTTAGCCAGCAGTATTATTTACTTATATTGTGTGTATATGTACACTACTCACTAAAGAAAAAGAGATGATAAGACCTGTAAACTCATACTGTGTGGATGGATAGCTAGATAACCACATTGGAGAACACATCATTGTTGGTTGATCTGACGTTAGAATGTCCCTTGGATTAATACGGTGTTGTTTTGTAATGGGCGGTTTCATGATGATGACTTGAGGTATTCACTTGATTACTGGCCCCTCCTCAAAGAGGCTGCAAAACACAAAACAGGAGAGGGAGACAATTAACATAAAGGAATATGTCATCTATATCTTAGCCAGCAGCTTGGGAAACCAATAATAAATGATTAAATAACAAGAATGCATCCATTTTCTTTAGCTAAAATAAAGTGTTTTTTCTCTTTTAACCTGCTAAAATTCAAGGCAGCCTCATACAGGACAGTGTTGAATTTAATGCATTGATTAAAGAGAAGCACAGGCATCAAATCATCACATTGGCTATATAAATCACATGTGAATACTTCAGCTACAATACTAAATAAAGTATTTTTTATCTGGAGTAAAACACAATGTTAGTTTTATTTTTTTTTTTCAATATTCTTGCTTCCTTTGCTATATAACAGTTAATTTGATTCCATTATCTTTGACTTCTGTTGTCACCCCACTTGTACGTTTTGTTTTTTGATACTACTACTGATACTTTTTTTAATACTACATAACCTTTGTGGTTTTAGAGATATTCTATATTCATTTTGAGCAGGAAAATTCACAAATATTCCTGGGACTTATTGAAATACAAGGTTATTGTTACCTATGTTATATATTAAATTTCCTTTGAAGATGTACTGACACTGCTATAAAACTAATCATTAGGCTTAAAAGTCCAGAGCTGTACAGTTATAAATTGAGTTTAATCACATGGTTTAAAGTCAAAATATTCTTGACATTAATATATATTTAATGCAATCTAATGACATTAAATATGTAAATTCATAGATCTTGTTCATTTTATTACTCTGACTTTGTGTGTGTGTACAAATTAGCGTTACACGTTAAAAATCAGGACATTAGTTGAAAGTGACCACCAACTTCACCACCTACCAGCTGAAAGTTGTTTAGGAGGTGGTCTACGTTGATGTCGTCATAATTCTCCTGGAAGGTGTTGGGGTCGTCCCTGGACTCCTCCAGGTCACTGGTTCCAGCGTCTTCTAGGCTGTGTGAGCATACGGATGAGTGAGCAAATCATTACACACACACATATATATATATACATACATACATATGTATATAGAATTTTTACAGGATTTCTTTTTCAAATTGAATATGTCTATTTTTAAAGAGAAGAATTCTCCCTTTTTTAAATAAGTTGTACTGTTTCTTATTCTATGTTGTTCCATGTGTGTTGGTTTCTATGTGACCCCTTATTCTATTTTAATCTATTCTTAAAACACATACTGCATATTCTACAAATTGATAATTTTATATGAAACCTATTCCAGCTTCATCACATTTGTTCTGGTTGAAATATTCAAGCCTGCATGCTGGATGTGTTTTGACTTTCTCTGTGTGTTAATTTCAGTAAATAGATCGTTATTAGTCCAACAAACAGTTAGTTTGAAACTGAAACTGTTAGATTCACTTTGTTCATGATCTCATATTGTTTCTGTTTGTTCCTTAGTTTTCTCTTAGGAACAAACACATTAACTGCTCACTCTAAAAGAACAATGATAACAATCAACAAACATTGTGAAGACTTCAGATGTTGAATGTTAGAAAATATTCTTTATCTATTATTTACTCAACAAGCATTCATTAAGTAATGGTGTGGGGATGTGAGCTGGGTTGTGAGATTTTACCTGGCCGACAATGAGTTGTTGCAAAATGATAATCACCTGGACTGTTTGGGCCTCAATGATAAAATTTACTCAACTGATCAATGGGTCATTTCATGGAGACTGAACCCAAAGAAAAACAGTATCGGCTCTGCTCACGATGGGTCAATATTAAATAAGGTGCAAATCGACTTTTCAATGCTCTGTTCATGGGGAGCAGAAGCACCAAAGACTCTTTCCATTATACATCAGGTTTAAGGGGAGACACGGCAGGCACCAGGACTAATGTAGAGTTCCCAGGCTAACATCTTTCACACTAGTGAAAAACAATCCATTGTATTGACAAGTAATCCCATAAGGCGGTTTAAAGCTAAACTGAAAATCTCATTGACATCGACAATTTCATTTTCTTTGTCACTCCGAGCCAGAAACCTCCACTTAGACAGCGTTTGTAGACGCCAAGAGTTCCAGTTTCATTCCTAACTATATTCTGAAGTGTTGTGCAGATGTTTGTTCATATATCACTCAAAGCCTGATTTATTAAACATTTTTTCTACAAAAAGGGCAAAAATAGAACTATTGATTATTGGCATTTTCTGATAGAAACAACATATCAAAAACTACCTCTGTAAAACCCTTTGACTCTAATATATCAACAAAACAACTGAAACCAATATAAAAGTGCTTTTAAATGCAGTTCCTCTGGCTGCTACACTGGATCAAAAGGAATCGTCAGCTAAGACTAGTGAGGGCGAAGGTGGTGAGGCCTGATTCCTACCTTCTCTTCCCTGTTAACACTGAGTTCAGGTACTTCTTGACAGCCATTTGTTTGCGGAAGCGGCTGTAGTTGTCTGTAAAGATGGCGTCTGAATGGCGCTTCACTGGCTCCTCCATCAGCTCATCACTGGACAGAGGGATAGAGCGTGAAACAAGGAGTGTCAGAGAGAAGATCCGCTGTTTCTGTTCTCAGTCCCTCTCTTCTCTCTCTCTCTATGCGTGTGTGTTTTTCTGAGTACCTGACTGGCTGGATAGCATGTAATGAAGCAATCATGGCATAAATTAACCTTTGAAAATGTTTATCCATTTACAAAATGCATCATCAGGCAAGTCAGGTCTGATCATTGCAAATGTCATTGTGTTGACCCTGGTCACCTCTAGGAATGCAGGAATGCATTTATAATATTAATATTAATAATGTGAAATATTCAACTCAACATTGTTAAACTTCTGAAAATATTTAAATGAATGTTACCATCAGTTATGGACAGTGCAACTTACTTCTGTGTTTTGTTTAGTTTTTTACTTAAGAAATTAATATTCATGTTTGTTGCTGACAAATGCGTTTTGTTAGAATATGAAATAGAGTGTCCTAAGCCTTTTAAGGGTTGGGACAATGAAACATCCACTTACATTTTCCTTCATAACTCAGTACCTAGGTTCATTTGTGTGAGTATAATAAAGTTTAAAAATGAGTATCATCTCAAGGCTTTACATTCTCAAAATTTAACACTATTTAGGAGTAATGTTGGTTAAAAGATTTAAGCAAATAAAAACTATGTCCATTTGTAATATTTTATGGCGGTTTTTGATGAGAAAGTGTTTTTTTTTTAAGTCTTGAATATCTACATTTTAATTTAGGAAATTTTGCACAGAGGTTAAAGTTTTTAGAATCCTAACATCGAATCGTGCTTCTCATTTTCCTACCTGACCCGCTTTCCGATCAGAGACTCCAGGTACCTCCGCGCTGAAAGCTGCCCCAGGAGTTTGCTGTATCCGCTGGTAAAAAGACCGTCTGCGTGTCTCGCCGGTCTGTGAATGACCACAAGCAGGAGCATTAAAACACAAAGCGCATAACAGGCACTAGCTCATACACAGTTGATCGCCTTTCTTTTGAATTTTACTGTAAAAAAGGAGGCTGTAGATGTAATAAAGCGACAGTTCAGTCAGCGTCTGCTGCCTGAAGTATTTGTTATGCGTAAAACGCGTAAAGCGCGAAACGCTCGGCAAGGTCACAAATAAAGTAAATGTTATGTTTCCAAGCTCAAAGCAACAAATATTGCCCTTTAAAATACTTTACCCAATTTCGTTATTTGGTTATTAAGGAAGGGGTAAAACCCCCTCGAAAAAATAGGTTTCTATTTCTGGCGTTTTTATCAAACAATTAAGCATCAAGTGAACCACAGCGCAGCAAAGATTCAAGAATTCTCGCTTGTTGTAAAGGTGAATGAACCTGAGCAGCAGTCCGAAGACAACCCTGCTGAAAAAGAACCTCTCCGCACGTGCCAGCGCGCGTTTCTCTCACCTCATGGATGAGTATGGCAGACTCAGAGTCCGAGTGTATAACACACTGCACAGGGCTATTAGCAGAAGCAGCTGGGGGCCGGTCCGTTGTAACATCGCTTTACACCTGGAGATGGAAACGGTGACGAGTTATTCTCCATTTAACCTGAACACAGTGAGCAAACCTGGCAGTTTCCCACAAATCCACCGATTGAAGATAACGTCCCCTGCTCTTTAGTTTTATTCACTATCTTATATTACACACAGCGACCTCTAAATCGTTGCATTACATTAAAATACGCAGATATGGAAACATTGTTAAATTGAACAAAGGAGAGAAATAAAATAAAAAATATATACAATACAAAAAACGGAATCCAATGCGTAATTACGCAGAGCGCGGACATCGCCTTAATATTGCTGGAATTCCATCGCTACGACAGACCATAAACCAAATGTAATTTGTGAAGCTAATACTAATACTACAACGTATTTTTTTCGACGTAAAAGTCAATATTCGGTCATTTAAAGTAAATTATCTAAAAGCTCTCTGGAGTGCGTAAAACGAACGGAACCACAAGTTCAAAAGACCCAAACTTAAGATCACATCAAATAAAACTGATATGCAAATGAAAAATCTTACATGTGCTCTAGAAAGTTGTCTGTGTTTAGTTGTTGTTTTGTTGTTCTTCTTTCTGCGCTTTCCAGAGTCCTGAGCTTGAGCCGCAGGTGTATCTCCAAATCTGTTGCTGCTCTCGGACTTTCTCTTCGTTTTTCTTTGCTCTTCTTCAGCTCGGCTCCCGTTTTATACACCTGAACATTTCTCATGAAGCAGGAGGGGACGTGAGATTCGATCAGGGGCCTGAGACGTCAGTAGGTCGCTGCTTCCGTCATTGGTTTTGCTCACGGTCGGAACCAAACAGGCATATGGTGAAATTAGTGGGGAGTTTTTTCTAATTAATTGAAGGAATAACTAACTTATATGTCGAACTAGATGCAGTTGACTCATCTGACCCTTTTCCCTGGGCTCCTCTCCCACCACAGCGCAGATGTGCTGCTGTAGGAAGGCAGGAAAGGAGAAGCTGGAAATTAGACATGAAATCAAAAATGTAAAAAGAAAAAAAAAATCAACCTCTAAGTGAAACTCAGACCTCTGTACAGATGGGTTCTAAATATATATGAAGTGCATATAATACACTAATCAATGTTATATTAACTGCAGTGTTAGAGAAAGAGCTGTTATGCATTGAGTTAATTTGGAGGTGTTTGTGCAAAATGAGCAGCAACTCAAGTGAAGGTTGCTCTGATATTTCATCCTCTGAGTGTAGCAGCAAACATTTGTTCTGAATAGTCATATAGCTGCTGGTGTGTTTAGAGCTATTTAACAGATAAAAGCTGTAGCTCATTTGGGTGCTGCCTTTACAGTAAAGCCTGGCTGGTGGTTTCTCCATTTACTGGACTACATACTGATGGTGGATCTATATCGTGGAGAAGCCTAAAATGTCAATGAGAAGCTCAGAAGGATGACATTTCTCTAATTTAACTAAAATTTAATTCTATGTTGTTAGTGTTACAATTTGAGATGCCAGTTTTATTAATAAAAGTTCAATATACATTCATCAAGTTTACAAATGAGCAACATTTGGCATCTCACATATAACTGACGAGTTATATAAATTGAGTTTAATCTCTTGATTTGTAGTCAAAATATTCTTGACATTTAATGCAATTAAATGACATTAAATATGTAAATTCATAGAACCTTTTCATTTTCTTGACACATCTATGAAATACAGGAATAATATCTGAAAAATGTGTGCAACGTAAGTGTGTTCAGGTTTACTTGGACTTTATGTGTGTGTGTGTGTGTGTGTGTGTGTACAAATTAGCGTTACACGTTAAAAATCAGGACATTAGTTGAAAGTGACCACCAACTTCACCACCTACCAGCTGAAAGTTGTTTAGGAGGTGGTCTACGTTGATGTCGTCATAATTCTCCTGGAAGGTGTTGGGGTCGTCCCTGGACTCCTCCAGGTCACTGGTTCCAGCGTCTTCTAGGCTGTGTGAGCATACGGATGAGTGAGCAAATCATTACACACACACACATATATATATATATATATATATATATATATATATATATATATATATATATATATAATTTTTACAGGATTTCTTTTTCAAATTTAATATCTCTATTTTTAAAGAGAAGAATTCTCCCTTTTTTAAATAAGTTGTACTGTTTCTTATTCTATGTTGTTCCATGTGTGTTGGTTTCTATGTGACCCCTTATTCTATTTTAATCTATTCTTAAAACACATACTGCATATTCTACAAATTGATAATTTTATATGAAACCTATTCCAGCTTCATCACATTTGTTCTGGTTGAAATATTCAAGCCTGCATGCTGGATGTGTTTTGACTTTCTGTGTGTCTCTGTTTCTTTTTGTTTTTAAGCTGCGTCAGATCCGCCTTAATTTCAGTAAATAGATCGTTGTTAGTCCAACAAACAGCCTGTTAGATTCACTTTGTTCATGATCTCATATTGTTTCTGTTTGTTCCTTAGTTTTCTCTTAGGAACAAACACATTAACTGCTCACTCTAAAAGAACAATGATAACAATCAACAAACATTGTGAAGGCTTCAGATGTTGAATGTTAGAAAATATTCTTTATCTATTATTTACTCAACAAGCATTCATTAAGTAATGGTGTGGGGATGTGAGCTGGGTTGTGAGATTTTACCTGGCCGACAATGAGTTGTTGCAAAATGATAATCACCTGGACTGTTTGGGCCTCAATGATAAAATTTAGTCAACTGATCAATGGGTCATTTCATGGAGACTGAACCCAAAGAAAAACAGTATCGGCTCTGCTCACGATGGGTCAATATTAAATAAGGTGCAAATCGACTTTTCAATGCTCTGTTCATGGGGAGCAGAAGCACCAAAGAAATGGGTTTCCTTCACAGGGTGGCTGGGCTCTCCCTTAGAGATAGGGTGAGAAGCTCAGTCATCTGAGAGGAGCTCAGAGTAGAACCGCTGCTCCTCCACATTGAGAGGAGCCAGTTGAGGTGGTTCGGGCATCTAGTGAGGATGCCTCCTGGACGCCTCCCTGGTGAGGTGTTCCGGGCACGTCCCTCCAGGTGGCGGCCCTGGTGAAGACCCAGGTCTCACTGGAGAGACTATGTCTCTCGGGTGGTCTGGAAACACCTTGGGGTCCCCCTGGAAGAGCTGGAGGAAGTAGCCGGGGAGAGAGAGGGCTTCCCTGCTGAAGCTGCTGCCCCCACGACCTAAGGATGGATGAAGCGGGAGAAGAAGACAATATAGTTCTTAAATTCAATTTCTAACACAGAAAGAAAAAAAAGGTTGAGCTATAGAGAATTTAGCTTTATGGATATAAAACTTTGCAATTAGAATTTAGTTAGATATTGAATTTTTGGTTCTTTATTTTATAATATGTCAAGAAAACATTCTTAGCTTCCAAAGCCGTTTGTTAATACTCAGTAAGTTAACTCTGCTGAATCTTCTGATTGCAGCCAATTGCATTTCTATCACATTTTAATCTTGAAACATATGTCCAGTAACACAGTTCAAATCATACAGAACTGTGTATCATAAAATCACCAGGAACCAAGCAAATTAAATGTGTAACAGCTCAGACAGCAAAGAACCCAAAAGCACGACTCAAAAGCTGATATGCAAAGTCCAACGGTTTTATTCGTGGTCAAACAGGCAAGAGTCCAATACTGGGCAGACAGGCAGATAATCCAAGGGGGCAGGCAGAATCTAAAAAACAGGCAGACAAATCCAAAAATCAGGCAGAGTCCAAAAAAAAACAGGCAGAACAACAGGGTAACAGGAACGTGGGGGAAACCGCTGGAAAACTAGGCACAAACACACTAGACAATCTGGCACCAGGCAAGTGAGACTGAACTGGTATATATAGTGGAGCTGATGAGGATCAGGTGTGGAGATGGGCGGGGAAGCACAGGTGAGGGGAATGAGGTGATTGCAGGACTGATGAGGGTGGCAGGAACTGAAATGACAGGAGAGTTAGTGATACAGCTGAAAAACACAACATTTCAAAGATTAACTTGTGACAAAATCTGTGTTTAGGAAAACATGACTTGGACAATGTAATTAATGCGCATTGACCTTGAGTTATCACTAATGAAAACATTAGCAGAATAAACACTACAACACAGAAAACTATGCTTATTTTGCCTCTAAAATAAAATTACTTCATTTATTTGCTGCCCACTTTTCTCCATCTCTGGCCTTGGTATAAACGTCCCTCTCAGTGATACATTGTCTTTATATGTCTTCTGCAAATTCTGTACCTCATGTGGGAAAGAAAAAAGAAGTGTATCTAACTACACTTGTGAGCAGTATACATTCACTTTTTTATCATTAGTCATGACACAAATACATAATTTGACTCTGTCATCAAAATCCTGCTGCGGGAACATACTGGATGTCCATTAGTTGGCTGAAGTCTGAATAAAACAGGACGATCCTGTGGCTTAGCACTTTAAATAAGTACAATAACATTTTTAGAGGCTGTTTGCAGGATACAGACCTTTTGTTTCTATTTCTGGACAAATTACACTTTGTCAAAAGGACGACACACAAGTTGAAGTGTTTCTCAACCCACCCACAGTGATGAGGCTGATTTGCTCTGCTGGAGTGGTGCAGTGAATTAGCTGTGATGCCAACTCATCCATCCATCCATCCATCCATCCATCCATCCATCCATCCATCCATCCGTCTATCATCATCCATCCATCCATCCATCCATCCATCCGTCTATCATCATCCATCCATCCATCCATCCATCATCCATCCTTCTGTCTATCATCCATCCATCCATCCATCCATCCATCCATCCATCCATCATCCATCCATCATCCATCCAAATACGTGTGAACCATTTAATCAATATCACAACAGAGAAACATGATAATTGGTTTAGATATGATGAACAGAGAGTGGTTTCAGGAAAAGAGATGGCAGAGCTTCTATAGGTCCCGGTGGAGAGAGATTAAAGCTACAGTATGTAGTTTTTTTCAGCATATACTGATGGGGTTGCAGATTGCAAATGAGTACCTTGAGTATGTAATAGAACCTACAGTGGCCGTGAGATATTGAAAAAGGTGAAATATAAAATAATGCAGCAATGTGGGATAAATTATGAGGTACATGTTGTGACTTGGTCTTGCAAAAAAAAAAGCCCTAAGCCACTGAGAGGCAGCTCCCAAGAGACTAATTGATGCATCGTGTGTGGTTAGTTCTATAGATTAATCAAACGTCTTTGGTTATGCTTAAAACATATATATATATATATATATATATATATATATATATATATATATATATATATATATATATATATATATATATACATGTGCATGAAAAACAACAGGATTGTAGTGTCGGCTACTAAACACCGGTCAAAAAACTGTGTGCTTCATCCTGGTGAACAGATGGTGATTACAACTTCTGCTATTTACGAGAAATTCCAACACCACCCGACCCCAAAGCCATCTACTGTGGTCACCAGGGAATTACATTACCATTACACAAACATGGCTCTAACAGTACATATTGCTAAAACATCTTATCAGTATTGGGTCATTCCAGAAATGAAGGACATTTGGGCTTCAAAATTTTTGATAAATAAACCTTTGCTTCTTTCCCTAATAGATAAGAAACTATCACATCTCAGCTAACAGATCAATGGTACAATATTCATTTCATGATTTATTTGGTGTTTACAATACTCTGTGCAACCCTGTTACCAACACTGAGCAACCTGAAATAAGTACATTGTTGATTTAATTTCTTTTCCATTAAGTAAATAAAGAAACATTCTCTCTGAATAACCATTTGATTTCACATATGACTTGATTTAAATTAATTTGAACAATGTTCGAAATCTGTCTGATGATTGCATAAACTCTTATGCAACAATTTAGGAATATTTTTAATTAGAATTATATGGTAACAGAGTTAAAATTAGGGTAATTGCATAAAGTAAAATGAATGACTACCTACATTATTTTTGATTATTTTATTTTTGATTTATATCATCATATAAAAGTGACAAATAAATCCTCCCTCAATGGCCAGAAAAAGCAGTTTTCCATAACTCTGTGAATACATTACACCTGGTAGTTGGACTTATTTACCTCTGGTATGATCCCTGGGTAAATGTGGCCCTCATACAGAAGGACAGACCATTTACCCACAAAGTAACTCTACAGTTATTCTACAGTAACAGGGTTGCTGGTAACACGGCTGCAAATCTGTACTAATGTTAACTTTTTCTCAGGAGTAGAAGCTAGCTGTTTAGCTAGCTGTTACTGCTGAACAAGTGGACAAACCTATTTATGTAAATAAGTAAAGAAAAAAAAACAATATCTTATTCTGATTATATGTATAACAGGGTTGCACGAGGTATTTTCAATCATTCTTTTCTCTTAGTTTTTATAGATTTGGTCTCAGGACAAGTGAATTTACTCAGAAACTGCATGTTTCACTATTTTGTATGTGGATTATTTAAAATTTGATGGGTGGATGTAAAATATCCTCCAATTCTGGAATAACCCCATTATTTATTTTTGTTTGCATTTGTAGTTGTGTTCCTGATGATAATGATGATGACAAGGCCTTCTCATGTCTGTCATATCTCCTCCCAGTCAGCAGCAGTCTCCTCCTCCTCCTCCTCCCTCTTCTCAACCATGATGGCACCATCTGAACTGTAATGTGATCAGCTCAGAGAGAAAGTAGATTACGCAGTAGTCCTTGGGAGAAGGAGCTGGTCTAATTGACAGCAGTGATTGGAGACAGATCCCGGCAGGAAGAGGAACTGATGGAGGAAACATCAGCATTATTATGTTGATGTTGATGGAATGTACGGAAGAAAACGTTCCTATAGATGAGCAACAGGCTCACCTCTGTACACAGGATGACTTAGAGAGCTGATGACTAAATAGAAACTAAAGTATGACATATTCCCTTTTTGTTATACCATTAGTCCTGCTACCACTGTTACTGTTAGGTCTAATATCACTTTTACTGCTGATCCTACTATTGTTACTGCCGCTACTGTAGAGATCACATTTTTGTTTGTGATTATCATGTTATCAACATTTCCCCATATCCTACTATTAGTGCTAAAATACAGTTAAGTTTCTTCACAAAGTTCCTTCACATTTTGTTCATTGAAGAGGGGTCTTGATGTTACAGCTTCATTGGACTTTGCATAGGATTAGCATCAAACACAATTTAAACAAATTCGTGTTGGTTCAATTATTTGGGCTACACCAGGCACTAAAGTTTTTACTATGTAGCATCCAGACTCCAGTATGGGGCACTGTCACACCTACAAATGAATCAAAATTGGTCCAATTGATGTTACATCAATCTTTATTTTCAAACAAAGAGGAAATTAAATATTAAGTACGCCCTCTAATGATACATTTCCTAGTTAGTTTGGACCCGAATTTGCGTTCTCATCAAAGGGACATTTGGTGACAAATGAGACAAGCGGAACAGGACCATCTCTTTTTGGAGATCACTGAAATGAACCAAAATAATCGCCTTTGATTTGAATGGACCATTTGGTGTGCAGCAACTGCATTTTCAAATTGATCCATTCGACTCCATTCGATTGGACAGGATTACTCTGAAGTAAATGTTATCTTGTAGGACAGGGTATTTGCAAATGAGGAGGAATGTGACGTGTAGGATCTTTATACAGTAACTTTCTGTATAAAGATCCTACACGTCACATTCTTCCTCATTTGCAAATATAACATAAATATATATTGATATATATTGATAACATAACTAGCAGCTTTGGTTTCAGAGGCCTGGTATTGTGCATGTTGGCTCACTGTCACAATAATATAACCATAGGGACCTAGTGCACAGAATCACTGCAAGTGCTGCTGGAGATTACTCAGGTAACATTACTTCATACTGCTATTAAACTACTTTTTAAAAACTATGGCTACTAACCAATGAGTCAACTGGTTCATCATTAGCCCATTTTTTGCATCTTAATGTGATGTACAGCACTCAGTGATGTACCAATAATAACAATAAACTATAAGGTATGTACCTTCTCAACATCCAGTGGTTAGTC
This sequence comes from Lepturacanthus savala, assembly GCA_030544235.1. Taxonomy (NCBI): domain Eukaryota; kingdom Metazoa; phylum Chordata; class Actinopteri; order Scombriformes; family Trichiuridae; genus Lepturacanthus; species Lepturacanthus savala. The sequence continues at coordinate 24,844,151 of CM060478.1, read as the reverse complement.
TTCTATCTGATATGCAAAGTTCAGCACAACCAATACATGTGGCTATGCAGTGCATCTGGAAAGTATTCACAGCACTTCACGATTGCAAATTTATATAAAAAAATAACTAAAAAAAACTAAGAAACCACATCTAGATAAGTATTCACAGCCTTTACTCAATACTTTGTTGATGCACCTTTGGCAGCAATTACAGCCTCAAGTCTTTTTGAATATGATGCCACCAGCTTGCCACACCTATCTTTGGGCAGTTTTGTCCATTCCTCTTTGCAGCATCTCTCAAGCTCCATCAAGTTGGATGGGAAGTGTCAATGCACAGACATTTTCAGATCTCTTCTTCATCTCGGCTTCAAGTCTGGGCTGTGGCTGGGCCACTCAAGGACATTCACAGAGTTGTCCTGAAGCCACTCCTTTGATATCTTGGCTGTGTGCTTAAGGTCGTTGTCCTGCTGAAAGATGAACCGTCGCCCCAGTCTGAGGTCAAGAGCTCTGGAGCAGGTTTTCATCCAGGATGTTTCTGTACATTGCTGCATTCATCTTTCCCTCTATCCTGACTAGTCTCCCAGTTCCTGCTGCTGAAAAACATCCCTACAGCCTGATGCTGCCACCACCACGCTTCACTGTAGGGATGGTATTGTCCTGGTGATGAGTGGTGCCTGGCTTCCTCCAAACATGACATGATGTTTCTCACAGTCTGAGAGTCCTTCAGGTGCCTTTTGTCAAACTCCAGGTGGGCTGCCATGTTCCTTTTACTAAGGAGTGGCTTCTGTCTGGCCACTCTACCATACAGGCCTGATTGGTGGATTGCTGCAGAGATGGTTGTCCTTCTGGAAGGTTCTCCTCTCTCCACAGAGGAACGCTGGAGCTCTGACAGAGTGACCATCAGGCTCTTAGTCACCTCCCTCCCTGAAGGCCCTTCTCCCCTGATCTCTCAGTTTAGATGGTCAGACAGCTCTAGGAAGAGTCCTGGTGGTTCTGAACTTCTTCCATTTACAGCTGATGGAGGCCACTATGTTCATTGGTACCTTCAAACCAGCAGAAATTTTTCTATACCCTTCCCCAGATATGTGCCTGTGAAAGTCCTGTCTCTGAGGTCTACAGACAATTCCTTTGACTTCATGCTTGGTTTGTGCTCTGACGTCACTGTCAACTGTGGGACCTTATATAGTCAGATGTGTGTCTTTCCAAATCATGTCCAATCAACTGAATTTACCACAGGTGGACTCCAATTAAGCTGTAGAAACATCTCAAGGATGATCAGTGGAAACAGGATGAACCTGAGCTCAATTTTGAGCTTCATGGCAAAGGCTGTGAATACTTATGTATATGTGGTTTCTAAGTTTTTTTATTTTTAATACATTTACAAAAATCTCAAAAAAAACTTTTTCACATTGTCATTATGGGGTGTTGTGTGTAGAATTTTGAGGAAAAAATGAATTTAATCCATTTTGGAATAATGCTGTAACATAACAAAATGTGAAAAAAGTGAAGCGCTGTGAATAATTTCCAGATGCACTGTAAATCCAAAACTATTCGGATTATGCTTGATTGAATCATCATTAGGGTTGTCACAATGCTAGAATCTCTAAATTCAATACTGTCTGCTAATATTAAGAATGAGCCACTAACAGCCACTTAAACACTGAAAAGCGTTCAAATTCAGTAAGTGGGATCCACCCCAAAATTGAATGGGTTCATTCTTGAATAATACCATATAATAATGCCAATACTACTAATGTAACTACCCACTATATAAAAACTATAACTACTAATGCTTGATGTTCTTCAAATCCTTATGTTTTACAAATGTAAAGTAATAAGTGTGTGTCCATCAGGAGAATATCCAACGTTTCTGCAGATTCAATCATCTCCATCTTCACGAGCCAAAAGGAAAAAGAAGTGAAACAATTTGCACAGATATTTCACTGCTGCTGATCTTGCAGTGATTTTGTTGAATTTCTATAAGGAGAAACACAATAATTATCACTTTAATCCAGGTTAAAAACACATTGTAATACATGTTACTGACATTTTTTCACACAGTGAGGTCAAGTTGGGTTTTTTGTCTTGTCATTTCCTGTTTTATTTTGAAAGATAACTCTCCTCTCGTCTCAGGTCACTTACCCTTCCTTATGTATCATCGGTCTGATTGTCGGCCCCCCCTTGATTGTTTCCACCTGTTCCCCATTACCTGGTGTATACCTTGTCTGCGTCTCCCCTTGTTTTGTGCTGAAGTGTTTCGTCCCCGTATGATCACCAAAGCCTTTTTCCCTTGCCCGTCTACAGCCAGAGTCTTGTTACTCATGTGTTTCTTTGTTTTGCCTCAAGTGAGTGATTTTTTTTTTTTGTTGTAAATTTCTTAGCATAGCAGTTTGTTTTCAAGTGCTTATTTCAGTTAATGTTTTACAGCCTTTTGGTTTTCCTCCTTGTGAGTGATTTTGATAAATTTTCATAACGCAGATTAGAGTTTTGCCTCCATTGGAGTGTTTTTTGTTTTCCTTAGTTTAGGCCTGTTTTTATAGCCTCACTCTGTCGCGGGTTTTTGTGCCATAAAGAAGCTCATTGACACCTCTGTGTCTGAGTCCGTGTCTAAGACCGATCTGACTGTACACTTCGGCCAGTATGGACTCAGCAGAGACTGGCCAGTGGGCTACGCTACAGGTTCAGGAAGACCACATCTCCCGTCAGGAGGAGTTCCAGTCGGCGATGGCGGCGCAGCTGGGACAGCTTTTATCCCGGGTGGGGAAGCTGGTGGAGCAACCCGCACACATTTATAAACATAAGATATTTCCTTTTTTCTGTAATGCCTTACCGTTACAGCAGTTTTGCAGCTTTTGTAACGCATTACTCCCATCACTGACTATTACTAGTACTACCACTACTGCTATTGTTCCAACCATCTATTGCAGTCATCTATATGAATGAATCTGCTTCCATTTCCAAATTGTGAATGCCTTTATAAAAAAAACACTCTCCCCCCAGCCAGCGGTCATGAGGGGAATCCCCTGGCTTGTCTGAGTGCCACCTCTACACCATTATCTAATTAGAAACAGCAGAGTGATGGCTCTGATGGCAGATTACTGCTGGCAGCCTGGCGGTACTCCTTGGGGTTGCTTTGCCTCTCCCTCCTGTGAGTGTATGTGGAGATGGGGGAGATGGAGTAAAGCTACTGAGAAAAGACATAGGTTGAAGATGATGAAGAGGATTAAAAAAGACACAAGATAATAATAAGGCAGCACCTAACAAGTATTTTCATTATTGGTTATTCCTCTGATTAACTGTTTAATCTACAAAATGTCAGATGATAAATACCATCACATTTCTTATGTCCAATCAACAGTGCAAAACTTGATTCAATTAACAAGTATATAAAGACATAAAAACTGCAAATCATTTCTTTAAATGAGCTGGAGCCCAAAAATATTTGTTACTTTTAGTTAAAGAATAACTAATATGAATAAACTATTATCAAATCAGTATTGATCTACTAATTGTTGCAGGTCCAGATGGACAAGTGACTGTTTTCTATTACACCATATACTACAAATTACTGCAATTATAAATACAAAGACAAAAAATCAAGTTGACATTTTAACGAGAATTTTAAGTTTTTAAAGTTTCAACATGAACAAAACTAAAAACTAATGAAGAAAATTTGACTGGGGCAATTTCACTTTTTAAGTCTATTATGTAAGTACATACCACTTTAAAAAGTACTTAATATGTCAAATTAGTTGGAAAAAATAATTGAGTGAGTAATCAACTTAAAAACTTGTGTTTATGCTATCAATTATTAATACCTACTAATGAATTAATAGCATAGCATAAAGTTAAAGTAGTGTTTCATTTGAAGTTTTTGAAACTCAAAACTCAAAAGAGACTGATGCAAACAGTTGTGCCCATTTTTACCGTTGAACTAACAGATTTTTGAGTGTAGCTCAAAATGCAGCAATATGTCACCATTTTGTCACAGCCCTCAGCATCTGATACTGCAGGCTTGATTAAACACATTCGCCATGAAATGCCCACACATTCTTCAATTGTTACAAATCATGTGACAACACTGTGGTTAAGGTGTGGTGAGGTTGAGGCACAAAAAACACTTGGGCAGAGTCAGTGCGTGCCTTGGGAGTAATAATGTGTGTTCAAGTGTCCTATTGGGAGCTAAAAAGCACATTAAAAATGCCCTTGTAGGAACTAAAAAGCATGCTAAAGTAGCCATTTGTATGACCTATAAAGCATGTCTAAAATGCCCTCTTCAGTGACGTGGACATACTACATGTGCCCTTTTTTCATTTTCACTCCCTTTCCCTTCAAAAAGTCTGTGCATGCCACTGGTTAGAGTTAGGAGAAAGATCATGGTTAGGGTAAAAGGTGTGGTATAAACACTGTGCACCTGCTGCTTATACACCTTCTCATGTTTTGCAGCTAAGTTTTGCAACCTGATCCACCTGGTCCATCAACTCCAATGTGGACATTTGTCACCTTATACCACCTTATACAGATGACATCTGTCCCTTTCCATCTATTTCTCATGTTTTGGGAGTTTTATAGGAGCCTATGTGACTCCCGCATGTTCAACAGCAGTGTTGGGAGTAATGTATTACAAAAGTAATAAATTACTGTAATGCGTTGATTTTTAATGTAACATAGTAATTGAAAAAAAAATGCTAAAATCACTGCAAGATCAGCAGCAGTGAAATGTCCATGCCAAAAATGTTTCACTTTCTTTTCCTTTTGGCTTTTTTCAGACAGAAGATGGAGATGAGTTTGTGAAACAAGGATTTGAATAACATCATATTCAAATGCACTTTGTGTACTCCACCTAAAGAACTGTCCACTTCCTGAAATAGCAGCAGTAATTTACATTCACAGAGGTGCCATAGTAACATGAAGTTAGCAAGGATGTAAGCGGAGAGTAGCTCTCCCAGTAACATGCAGAGATGCAGTTTTCGTTTAAACTACAGGGCGTTCTTTATTCCTCAAATACTGACAATGACAAACAACAATTAAAATGATGTGGGTCATATTAAATAAACACTAAGTATATATTATAAACTTTCTTTCTCTTGTGTCACCAGTCGGATTGTCTTCCCTGATTCCTGATTGCGTCCACCTGTTCCCCATTTCTCTCCATGTTTATTTATAGTTGGCGTCTAACTTTGTCCTGTGCCAGTGTCAAGTCTGTTGTCCTGATCACCAGCCCTCCTGTCATAGACTAGTCCTCAGTAAATCTCGTAGTCTAGTTTTTTGTTTTTTTATTCTAGTTCCTTGTAAGAGTGATTTTCTGTTGGTCTTTGCCTTTTCATAGTCGTAGTTTAGTTTAAGCCTTAGTTTTTTGTTGTTTTCTTCCAGTTCCTCATAAGTGATTTTTTTGTTGTTGGCCTTTGCCTTTTCATAGTTGTAGTTTAGTTTGAGCCCTATGAGGATATTCCCGCTTCAAGAGGACGCCTTTTGTTCTTCCCTCTCTTTTGGAGGCACTTTGGGTTTTTGTATGAGCTCCTCTCTTCTAAGCAGTGGGAGGAAGTGACCATCATGCTAACATCGTTTGTGTACTGTAGAGATGACAATATCAAGACTTTCCTGCGCAAACAAATGACAGGCCTGTGCACTCATCTGAAATGTCGTCATAGGTGATAATGCCAAACAGGTTTCCATCTCCCACGTGGGAAGAGTCTTCTCCTCTTGGCTCAGGGTGGACCCAGTTGGGTTTGGTGATGGATTGCCATCCGCAACCAGAGGAGATTAGATTACAATACATTACAGCTAAACTCCCCTGATGGTGAAACCTGGTTTACTGCAGCACGAGACAGAGCTGGAAATGGAGACGATGGGTCAACACTGCCAGATGAAATTTGTAAAATGAGCCGCGTTGATGCCATAATGCAAATAACATGTTTACGGCACAAATCCTGTGCACATAACTTCCCTTCTAACTGAACTGGATGTTCAGCATTTGCTGACATGGTAGATGTCAGTTGCATCATTTTTGCTACCCAAAAAGTTTGTGCAGGTGACATCTGTAGGGAAGTATAACTTTGATCACTCTGGTTAGATTAGATAATCCTTTGAAGAACCCTGTTCTTCCTTTTTACAGCTTCAGTCTGGATGATAAAAATTATTTTTATCACAATTTTAACCCATTAAATGTCAGTTTGTTCACCCCCTATAAATTAATTAGAAATAACATAATCTGGCTACTCATACAGCATTTGTATTTTGTGCAGATTTGAAAGCTTACAGAGACTAAAACGTTTAATTTTTGTTTTTCAGCTGTCCTATATGAACACAAATCTAAATAAATAAAAGGGATATCGCCAATGACATAGGTATACATATAGGTATACCTAAAAAACATAACTTTGCAAATGATTAGTCCATCTTCATGACCATAGTTTAACCGTTATACAATTGTACCTTTCTCGATAATAAATTCCATGATCTCAAAAAAAATAATTAAAATAATGTAAAATACTGACTGCCCATGTCTGAAGCTTGGTGTGACTTCCTGAAATCCTGTCACATACTCACCACGTCCACATATAAATACCACCTTGTTTATTCTTAATTAGGGTAACAGTGATTCTCTCTGCAATAGTGCATTAATGTAATGCCTTTAATAATTAGCCATGTCATGAAGTCAGAAATTCAACCTCCCTAATTTTAAAATATTTTTGTTTCATATTTTTTATTGCGTATCCATGAATGACAAAAGGCATTTGTAACAGGACACATCAGTGTCAACTTCAAGCTGATATGCATACACCCTTGGATTTTAACTAGTATAGAACATACAACAGCTACAAAGAGACAAAAGGAAGCCTAAAATAAATAATTAAAATAGACTGTACAGATGGACGAGACTGATGTAATGATGTAAATAAAATGAAGATAAATAAATCATAATAACAAATTGAAGAGAAAAGAAAAGGAAAAGGGGAGGAGGAGGGAATTACATTGTTGTAAAAAAAATAAATGAATGGTTGCCATTTATTATAGAATTTTTCGAAGTTTCTCATTCTTGTATATCTATAGCAATTAAGGAGGTAAAAGTAATTACCTGCAGTTGTTTAGTTGTGTATTGGGTATATGGTATCTGGAAGATACCATATACTGTATGTGTGGTGAAATATGAAAAGTCTTTGCAAATACCTTAGATATGGTATCAAAATAGATTTGTCAAAAGTTCATCAGGGCTGGACAAGAGGAAAACATATGCGTGAGATTGCAGGGTAAGCCTAAGTCCCAAGTCTCTTCTGTCGACTGAATCGAACGGAGGTCTTTAAATGAGATTAAAGACCTCTGAAGGGTACTAAATTGTAAGAAATCACCCCATAGCTGGTCAGATGAGAGGTGGGGGACGTTGGAGAATAAATACTTTGCACAGTTTCTCACTTGGAAATATAAAAAATGGGAGGGAGGCAGACTGAATTCAGTAACCAGATCTGCAAAAGAGCAAAAGACCTCTTCCTTGTAGAAATCCTTGTAGAAAAACATTTAAACCCTTATCCTGCCGCAAGGATAAAGTGGAGTCTGTGAATGTTGGCTTAAACACAGGATTTTTTAACCAGGTTAAAACTGTGGGAGCAGTAAATTTAAACTGTTTCCTGAATTAAAACCATATCTTAAGCGGAGCGGTGACCACAGGGTTGCAGGTAAGGCCAGAGGGGTTTACGAAGACCGGGCCGGTTAATAAGGCAGAAAGAGGAACTGGGGGGCATGACTGTGCTTCCAGTTGCCATTCCACAAAAATTATTTTACAGAAACTTTTTGGTAAGAATATCGGGAGGCATTGAAACCAAAAGAGTGACAGTTTCGAATCTGTATGAGACCTAGTGATACCTCTAAAAGTGAGGGAGGCCCTCAAGTATCTAGACAAAGGCTCCACTGCGAGTGCAAAGAGAATCATTCTGCCCAGTATGAAATTATCTGACCTCCCAAATATGCTAAAAGATAGGTTCTGAATCAGATTGGTCAAGATCAATAAAGTCATCTATTGTACTTGCAATAAATTTATGAAATTTGTCATCTGATAGAAGTGAGGTGTTAATTCGCCAAGGGGTGGGATAGTGAGGTCCGGGAGAGATCTGAACATCTATGGAGTGATCCGACACAATAATTGGGTGATATGAGACATTTGTCTCTTTCAGCAAAAGTTTAGCATCTACAAAAATAGTCTAAATGAGGAAAAGGTTTGTTTTACATGCGAATAAAAGGAATATTGCCTGCTGCTCGGGTTACGGAATCTCCAGGGGTCAACATAGCTATTACTGGGCATAAAATTGCAAAGGGCCCTAGCCATTAGTGGTTGGGAAGTGGTGAGTATTTTAAAATATGTGTTGTCTTTATGCTCGACCTCTTACCAGGGAATTCACACCATTTTTAGAATATTTATCTCTTCATTAATAATATTTATTGCTGGCGACATGGTGTGGCAGTGGTTAGCACTGTTGCCTCACAGCAAGAAGGTCACAGGTTCAAAACCTCCTTGTTCCTGGGTCTAGGACCTTTCTGTGTGGAGTTTGCATGTTCTCCCTGTATCTGTGTAGGTTTTTTCCACCTTCTCCAGCTTCTTGCTACAGTCGAAAAACATGATGAGGTTAATTGGAGACTCTAAATCCCCATAGCTGTGAGTGTGTGAGTGAATGGTGTGTGTGCCCCACGATTGGCTGGTGTATTTGGGGTGTATCCCTGCCTCTCACCTGTAATGCGCTGGGATTGGCTCCAGCAGACCTAGTGACCCTAACGAGGAATAGAAGATGACTGACTGATATTTATTGCGGGTCTCCTCCATCACATGCCTGCTGGGTCAAGGCTGTAACAACACACTTAAAATACTATGAGCCAAAGAGCCAAAGCTTCCAAAGTCTCTAAAGTTTTTGAATGTATTTTAAATTATTATTTGGTATTTAATAATATTAATAATCATTATTATTATTTTATACTTTAATTTAATTTGAATTTATATTATATATTTGTTGTTGTATATCCATACTCTTTTGTCCATCTGTTCAGTTTATGTATATAATATTTATTGAGCTTAACTTAAAATAATGTAATTCATTGTGCTTAATTTTGAAAAGTTACTCTATTGTAATTAAAAATAGTAGTAATAACTGGATGTCATAATACATACAAACATGCCAGCGATTTGGACTCCTGCTTCTGCTTATAAAGGTATTGCTGGGTTTAGTATTTACCTATATTTTATTTCACACAAACACAGCATCACACATAAATATAGACTGTTTTTTTAATTCCGTTTCCGTTCCATTCTCTCTGTCACACACACACACACACACATGAATACCCATGAATACCATGAATACACTCCACACACTCATCAGAGGCTGAGAGGTCCCTGGAGCTTCCTTTAATGGAAGCCTTGTTTTTGGTGTGCAGCCTCCTGTACGTATCAATTAGACCACCAGAGCTCTTCATTGCATCCTAAATTAACTAAATACATAAATACATTTGGCCTGGATTCAGCCCCACGGCGGACATTACGTACAGCAATTCCATCAACAGACTTTAATCATCACAATACACACACACACACTCACATTTCCATCATTAGCTCTCATTAACCATCAAAATCCTACCCACAATGCACTTAGGTCTGGCTTTCAAGAGAACCAATCAGATTACCCTCCCTGTTTGGGAAAACAACATTATCTATCTATCTATCTATCTATCTATCTATCTATCTATCTATCTATCTATCTATCTATCTATCTATCTATCTATCTATCTATCTATCTATCTATCTATCTATCTATCTATCTATCTATCTATCTGTCTGTCTATCTATCTATCTATCTATCTATCTATCTATCTATCTATCTATCTATCTATCTATCTATCTATCTATCTATCTATCTATCTATCTATCTATCTATCTATCTATCTAGTAAACAGCATCCAATACAAGTAAGGTTTTATGAAGCATGACATGGGATAAAAACACGATGTAGAATACATTACAATTGACTCAATTTCAACATAATTTTAACATAATGAGGTTGATCTATGCAGGGTTGTATTAGATTGCAGGAAATTATACATTGTCCAGGTAAATTATAGATAAACTGCATTTTGAAAGCAGTTGAAACACTGCAAAAAGATCATGATCAGTGTTGCATTATTAATTAATTGTTACTGTCACTTCAAAGTAATTCATTATATTACAATATTACGGTATTTAAATTGTAAATACAATTTAAATTTAAATTGTAAATACAATTTAACTACAGCCCTACCCTAACCCTAACCCTAACTAGCATTACTTTTATGTTACTCTCACCAAAATAACTGGAAATATGGATTCATCAATCTAAATATAGCTCATCTTTGTTATAGCTGCTAGTCACAACAGGGATCTTGCTGATAAGTTTTCAAAAAGCTGATGATTCCACTGTTGAAAGTAGTTTTCATATCTTCAACAACATCCTCCAACACAAGTCTCCTAACCTCTTGATGCTGAAGAATCTCAGAGGAGGAATATGTTCATTTAGTCTGTTTCCTTGTTAACTTCATGTTACTATGGCACCTCTGTAAATGTTAAATTACTGCTGCTATTTCAGGAAGTGGACACTTCTTTAGGTGTAGCACACAAAATGCATTTGACTACGATGTTCTTCAAATCCTTATGTTTCACAAATATAAAGTAATGAGCATGTGTCCATCGGTAGAATGTGCTATCCAACGTTTCTACAGGTTCACTCATCTCCATCTTCTGTTTGATGAGCCAAAATGAAAAAGAAATGAAACGTTTTTTGTACTGACATTTCACTGCTGCTGATCTCGCTGTGATTTTAGCAAATTTGAATGAAGAAAAAAAAACAAACGACGACTTCAATCCAGGTTAAAACCACATTGTGATGTGCATTACTGACATTTGTACAGGGTAAATATTACCATTTTGTAATTTCTGTAATGCCCTACGTTACTGTGTTACAGCAAAAATCAATGCATTCCAGTAAATTATTACTTTTGTAATGTATTACTCCCAACACTGATCACGATAGGGGCATCATCTCTTCTTTTACTGTTCACTTGTGTCAGCCATTTCTCTCCAACTAAGAATGCCGCCAGCAGAGTGCAACGCTTATCTTCTTCCCTCCCCAGCTACACTTGTTGCGCTCAGTTGTAGCTCAGCAGTAATGAAATTTGAGCACTAATCATGGCAGGATGACCTCACCTCATGGAGGCAGCCTTCCATGCACAGTCAGAGACCCAGTAGCCTAATGGATCACTAACACATCAGCCTCTGAAGCTGGGGATTGTGGGTTTTAGTCCCACCTGGGTTGCTACCTCTAAAATCAGCCTGTAGTTTGATAAGATGGAAGGTGTCAGACTTTTTCAACATATTCAAAGAGCATGATGAAGTTAATTTCTTCTCATTTTGCATTTCCTCAAAATATTTTCCTCTGAAATTACATCTTGTATCGTTGTTCCTCCTTACCTTCGTTCACCAGTAAGTTTTGAAATACTGTGAAGACAGATGAAAGTGTGAGGGAAGTAAAGTGAGTAGCTAAGTGGGCTATATTTAATTACACATAGTAACATAAATGATTTGTATTGATCAGTTTAGGTCAAACCTGTGAAGAGACACTTAAATATTTGTGTTTTCTGCCTTCTGTTGATAATGTTTTCACTTTTGATTCAATAGTTAGAATAGTTCTCACTCTCTCTCAGGCTGCCCAGGGAGCTCCACTGATATTGTTTGGGAGAATTAACTGGGTCAGATCACACTGTGTTGTTTTGCAACATCCATCACATCTATCAGCCCCTGTATCACCCAGTATTTTTTTTCACAACACCTTTTGTTAAATTAGATTTTTTGTTAGATGTAGAGGGAGTTACATGATACCGTCCAGTCTGTAGTCTGTCTATCTGTCTGCCTTTTGGCCAAACTTTATTCTACACCTACAGACATGACCTGATAATCTCAGAACTTTGTTGCATATATATATACCTCATTATCTAATAAATAAGTAAAATGGATGTAAAACTGTCCATATCTAAAGCTTAGTGTGCCTTGTAATAGATTCTGTCAATTACTCACCACTTCCACATATAAATATCACCTTATTTATCCTTAATTGGGGTGACAGTGATTCACTCCACATTTCATTAATGTCTCAAATTTAACTGTTATATATTCTGAAATTCAAAGCAACTTTTTAAAACATATGTTGTGTTTGCCAAGCTCACACCATTTTAAGGTTTATTTTTATTTCAATAACAATACATATTGAAAAAAACGTAAAATTATTAGTCTTTGTTATGTTGGTGAGAAAAGGTTATTAAATGTACAAAATCCCATGTCTGCGATATCTCTGATGAGCTTGTTAACAGCCAGATTGGACAGATATTACAAATATCTCGAGGGTGACATACTTTTTTTTCACACTGAAGTTCCTTGGACTCCAGAACAGTCCAATGAACAAAAAAACAAAAGCTTTTCCCATTTCATCTGCAGTGCTGCAGGTCCTTGACAACTTGGCACCATGTAGGAGCCCTACTGGCTACAGAGCTGATGTAACTGTGCTGACCTCTGACCTCTGTGAAGATAGAAACATAAACTGTGTATGTTAATAGTTTCTGATCAATACTCAAAATGTGTTTTTTCTTGTTCCTTCAAAGTGTTGAGATTCCACATGCAGAACGATGTGTAGCTTGTCACGACAGACCTGTATTCACATTCATTTGCTACGAGTGGAATGTTTCTCTGTGCTTAGTGAAAATCTGATTTGAAGTTGTGGGCATGATTTGTGACATCACAACTAGTTTGGAGCTGATTATGGTCCAATATTCAACAGTGAGCCATATTGTATCCAGCAGTCAAACTTTTAAAATGACAAATGATATTTTCAGATTTATGAACAGACTAATTCCCTACCCCCAATATAAATAAATAAAAAACAGCGGGATAGAAAGAAGACTTCTACATGGCCAGATCCGCTTCCTAAACATGATCTTTATTTATGCATGTGCACAGAGTAATATTTTTTGTTTACTTACTTTACTTTATTATGTTTATTTGTATGGGACATTGTTCAAACAGAAACCATTGATCTCACAGAGATAAAATCCTTTGCACTAAATTATAACAGATTTGCAAATTTCAACTGCAGTTGCCAGACAGGTGAACAAAGAATACAGCATAAGGAACACATAAGGAACAATAAAATAAATAAATAAAAAAACATTCAGTACAATGAAACATTTACAAAAACAGCACAAGTAGAACATAGTTTAGATTTACATTTACACATATTTACTTGCACTTAAAATAAAGTAATTAAAAAACGTATTTCAATATGTAAATCACATACAATTCATTCTAATACACATGCATATCCCTGCACATAATATTGTTCACATTTGTTCGTATTTCATCCTTAGTCTTATTTTCATTATTTTCATAACGCTGTATGTTATTGTAGGGCGTTCATATGAATGAAAATGGAAAAATGAAATCTTTCTGGGTTAAGGTGCCGTGATCAAGGCAGCCAATCAGCAGCCAGGAGCAAAGGAGGAGCGCGCTGATTGGCTGAACCACGGAGGAAGAGGATGTCGGGACAGCAAAAGATGTCCGCGGTTGTTTGAAAAACCTGTTGCCAAAATCCTGACTTTGGCAACAAATCGAGTTGTTTTTATGTGACGACGTTGTGCTCAGGCAAGACGCACACAGAGGAAACACAAGGACGCCGCGATAAGAGCCAGATTATTCCTTATTATCAGGTTGGCGGTTATGATGTCTCTTTGTAGACTTCCATCTAGCTGAAGCTAATATTAGCTAGCATGCTAAACGAGCCGGCAAAGTCATCAGCGTGCTAACACCTGAATAACAACTGTCAGCATGTGTTTAATACAAATACAGCTACCAAGTAGCTTCTGTGAAGAGTCAGTAGCAGCAGCAGTATGTTGAAGAAGTTTAGCCTGTTCGTTGAATCATTTTTTATGAGTTGATTTATTGAGGCTCCCGACGGCAACGTGAAATGTTGTGAGTCAACTAGCTGCTGACACATTGGCTGACAAATGATACCTAATCAGATAAATGATCCCAATAACTTGTAGAATTAAAGGACTCTTGACTGTCATTTCAACACAGTTATATTACAGTTTCATTTAGCAACCGCTTTTGTCCACAGCAACTGCATAGAGTTAAAAAAAGAGAAAGGAAAGTGGAGAAGGGGTTTACGTTTATTCCACTAAGCACACTACATAATTGACTAGTTACTGAGGTCTGCAGTTATTTAGTTTATCAGCGTAAGAACTCTCATGGGTCTGTTTTTGAGACTAGCATACATATAACGAATAATATAATAATACCATAATAATAAACTTTTAGTATAGCGCATTTTATATAGCATGCAGCTCAAAGTGTTTTACAACAGACATGAAATAGACATTAAAGGCATGTAAAGATAAAGATTACAAGAACAACTACACTAGTGTGCAAGGTCTACAATAAAGAAATCCAGAATAGATAGGGAGTGATAATGAAAGATATGTGTTCAAGCAAAACGTGAGGGGGGATAGTCAGATTTTTTTAATGGCAATATATAAAGTAAAAATATATTAACTCTCAATCATCAGTTGTGACCTACTAGAAGTATGTGATGGTGTGTTTATATGCAGAGACCCTGCTGCCCTTTGCCTGTGCTTTCAACATTTCTCATTATATTGATGGGCAGAACATCCTGAAACCTGATGGTTTTCCAATTGCACAGTATGCCAGGTGGTCCATCTAGTAAATCTGGTTTAATGACTGATTTCAATATGTTGAGCCAAAGTTGTTTGCTATAGCTTTCTTGTTTGCTATAGCTTTCTTTTAGGCTAAAGGAAATAAATTCTCCAGGTTGTTCCTATTGCATTGTAAAAATCTCATTTATGTACACAAAACGCACAGAAATGTGCATTAGAATAGGTAGACTCCATCAGCTCATGCTGTGGAAAAACCTATTTGTAAACATTTTTCCGTCTTCATTGCTCCCCCCACCCCAGAAATAATGCTGATATCTGGAACTCATGTCGGAAGTCGTGTATGAAGAGACAGCCACGATGATTGCCGCAGGGGAATTGCAGTCCTTTGTCCCGTTTGGCCGTGAGCACTGCAGGAACCATCCCAACGCCTTCAACCTGCAGCTCAGAGAGCTCCAGCCCGCGTCAGAGCTGTGGTCGTCAGATGGAGCCGCCGGCCTGGTGGGGTCCCTGCAAGAAGTCAGTCTGCAGGAGAGAGAGAGGGTGAGGGCACACTGTTTACATACTGCTGCTAGAAAAATGAAAGAAGGTAAAAGTAGGAAGTGGATCAAAAGAAGGTGACATTAAATGGTGAAGATGACAGGAGGAGCAAGCCAGTCAACAAGCCGGTTATTGTTGACATTAACTGTGATAGATTGTACTACAGACCTAATGAAAGTAATCTCGCAATACTTCTAATCATGAAAGCAAAACTTTAGTTTTTGTATTTTTGAGTCAGTCACTTCCTGTGGTTTTGGTGGACAGGAATGCTGGCAGCTCAGGAAGGGCTGTGTGGGAGTCCGGGAGGTGGATGTGGAGTTTGAAGAGGAGCTCTACGCAGCAGGAAACGTGGTGGTGTGGAGTCAGGGCAGTCGGACCCAAGGCGCCAACGTTTACAAGGCCTTCACCGTTGACAGCCCAGTGCAGCAGGTTGGTCACCAAATCCTCATTTGACCAATACTTGTGTGTGAATAAAATTATAAAATGGTTTGATTGGACCAAAGCTTTTAAAAGTGTCTATTCCAATGCTGAAATGTTGATTATCAGGATGCTTGATTTTTCATTTTTTCTTCTGTCTGCAGGCCTTATGGTGTAACTTTGCTGTTCCTCAAAACAAAAAAGATGGTACAGTATTGTTAAAAATAAATTTGATTAATTTGAAGCTACCTTTAATTTGAATCACAGTTCTATGTCATCTATGTCATGTAATCACAGTTCATATAGTTATGAAGGATATAGACAACTTATGATGTTTTACAGAGGAGGAAGTGGAGCAGACGGTGTGTATTGTCCAGAGCAGCTGTGTCAACGTTCACACTGTGACCGGGAAAGATTTCATCTCACCGCTGCCCTTCCAGGTGACAAAGCAAGCATCAGCTAGCCAGATAACTGGAATCACCAATCTTTGTTCCCATCTTTTTCCTCCCTTATACTACTACTGTGGCATGAGGGTAGCAGGCAGTGATACCAGTTTATACTTCTGCGTACGTAGCTACGCCATCAACGTGACACAGACCTGCGTTGAGGGAATGCGATACTCTGCTAAATTCTTGCTTCCTCTTCACAGTAGAAACGGCACACCAGGCAAAAAAAAGAAAAAGAAAGTCCGGCACAAGACAGAAAAAAAATAGGCAATAAACATATCCCCTTAAATAACACATACTCCCCCTGTATGTACCAGACTCTTTTTTTTGCCCGTTTTTTTTTTTGTTCTTTCGTACTTGTACTGGGATACATTGCTTTTATTGCAAATGTTGATGCGCAGGTGACAGAAACTAACAGGCAAAAAAAACATATCCCATAAATAACACATATTCCCGACTGTATGTACTTTGCCTATTTTTTTCTTTCTGTTTTGTACTGGACTTTATTTTTCCTGTTTTTTATTTTCTTTTTCCACACAGCCTCCTTCAGACAATCAGGATGTCATCGATATCAAAGAGCAAATGCTTATGTTGCAAATGTTGAAGCAGAAGCAACAGAGAAGCTGGGACATGTGGGACAAGGGGGACATGTACGATCACCATGGCTGAGCTGACTAATCACAGCCCTCGTCATGTAGTTAGGTTTATTCTGAGGTGTGCCTCAGCCTATGGCATAAGGGTCTGCGTCAACACAGTAGCTACGTAAGCAGAAGTATAAACTAGGCTTTGCTCTTTAATATCAATGAGCTCCAGACACATACACTTAATGAGTACAAAAAAAAAAGGAGAAAAAAAAAACTGGTACCTACAGTCTGGAATATGTTATTTAAGGGTAGTGCAGTGATATGTGTAGGTAATATATACTTCACAATTGTATTGAGTATGTTACAGGGTTTCTGAATAGTAAAAATCTTTCAACTTTAGCATCCATAAACATACAGGAGGTGGTACTGGCAAAGACTCCACAATATGTTATGTATCATAACATGACTGTATTGTGATACATATTGCAATACATTGCAATAGATTTATAAATCGAGCTGGAAATACTACTCACCTCCCCCCTTTTCTTTCTCACCCTCTCACAGTAAAGCATCCAATGTGTCCAGACTCACTGACCTTTATATTCTACTTCGTCTTCAGCTTTTTATTTTTTTTTTTACATAAATGCTCTGTCTGTTGTGGTGCTTATGTCAGATTAGTCATAGTCCCCAGGGATAAACCATTGTCTGAGTAACCAATAATAATGGCAAATTTACTGTCCATGGGAATGAACCATATCCGTGTCCAATGTCTGCACATAATTGTGTGCTGGCTGGACTGGAATCAGTGTGTTTCATTGTTTGGATGCCTGTGTCTGTGTGGCCAAATGTACATGTTTTTGTGCTGGCAAATATATGTGTGTGTGTATTTGTATTGGGTGTGTTTCACATCAAGATGATGTTTTCTCCTCAGTGTTCTTGCTTGAGGCAGATGAAGATACTGATGTGTTGAATATTCTTCAGGGGGACGACTTGACACCTACTGTCTTTGGCTAAATGACTAAAGTGGCCAGTAGGCAACACATTGGTGTTGTGAGGGGACTATTTTTTGATTAAGGAATTGCTCCCTCTCTAAAATATCAGAACATTGTTGTTTTGGCCAATAACCAAAATACAGTAAACTTTATTATCCCAGAAGGCTGAGAAACCAGCAAATATTCTTTATATATTACATTTTTTTCATAGGTGGGAATCAGTGGTTTATGAATCTTTATCATTTAAAGGTACAATTATTGTTGTCAGCATAATGGTCTGTCTGTCCTCTCTGATTTCCACCAGGTCTTAAATGTCTGGGCAACCAAGTTTGGACTTTTATTGGAACGGAAAAATTCAGCGTCTGATTCGCAACTCGGCCCCCCTGGGTACACACTAACAGCAACCTCACAACCGTCTACATGCACAAGTTCACAAACAATTCTTAACACAGAAAAATACAAACCAAACTTCAGAATCTTGAAAAATGTGTTTTTGCCTTTCTATTTTTCATATTAATTGAGCTCTTTTTGCCAACAGGGAACATCTGCCTACAATGTTCAGCATGCTGCATCCTATAGATGAGATTGCACCAGTAGTGTGTAAACCTGCTGGTAAAAAACAAAAAAAAAACACTCACCTTTCTCTTTTTTCCTGTAAGTGAGTTTTCACCACATTTTGACCTGAATCTCTGCATGTATGTGTTTTCCAGGCCAGTTTGAAGGCTCCCGTGTGCAGTATGTATCTGACTCCACCATGAAAATAGTTTTCAGCTGCTATCAGCCCTCTATAGTCGTCTCCTATGACACGGTACACGGAATACACTCCGTCTGGGCCCTGCGCAAGGTCACACAGGATGTGAGTGATCACACAGACACCCAACATATCCGGGAGGAGTAGGACCATATAACCATAACTGACTGCTATGAGCGTCACGTGGTTAAGTGAATTGTTAATGAATAAAAAAAAAATACACATGTAACTAGTTCTGAACTAAACATCCTAATTCTTAAGAATCTGAATGTTGAGTTTAAGTTATCAATCTCAGGTTGAAAAAAAACTGCTCAGAGAACAAGAGTTAGCGAAGCGACAAGAACAGCAGGAATTATTAAATTGCTCTGGTTATTGGATATTGTTTGGATGTTTGGTTTTATCTGTTTTTAGTGTCGTATAAAGCAACATCATACTCTGATATACTATAATATTTCTGTCAACTTTCCTTGTGATTTGTCTCCACATTAACAATCTACCGTCAGTCTTTGTGATTCTTGTTAGGGACCATCTGCAAGTTAAATGTTTCAGTATGAACTGATGAAAAATGTTCACTAAAAATACAAAAATACTTTTTCAACTCTGTTTGCTATGGTACATCATATTTACAATGCTCTAACTACTGCAGGTGTTTTTTTTAGTTAATATTTTAAGGGTTTAAATGTATAGAAATTCCAGTAGTAGTCCTGTAGTAGTTAAGGCACTGTGAATATAAAAGTGTGCAAATAAGATCATTGGGTGTTCTTGCTGTACTGATGCCACATCATTGCTGCACCACACTATGGGTCGCAATACTTTCCTGCTTTTTTTGTCCTTGGCCAATCACATTCCTGCCACATAGACGATCACACAGCCTGCTTGTCCCTAATCTCCAGCCTTTTGCCTCCATCAGGAGCGCTCCACGGTCCTGCGGTGTCCGAAAGAACAGTTTGGCACCCTGTTGGGTCCGATGACTTCAGGCTTTCTGACCTCCCACCTTCGGAACATCTCCCGCTTGGATTCCCCTGGTGGCAGTGGGGCAACTGGACTCTGTCCTGGAGTTGGAACAAGGTAAAACTGTTTACTTCACTTCAGCTTCAGCTCAAGATCTTTTAGCATTTCCAGGTGGAAAGATTCCCACTGGTCACATGACCAGTAATTATTTGACCATTGAGATCATCCATTCCTTTGCTGCTGTCTGACCCTGTCCCTGTTTCCCTGCTCCAAGCTGTGCTGTGGGTACAGGCTCCCCACTACACTACAGCGCTCTGCACAGCCACCAGAGCAGGATCATCACGTCTTCACCAGGAATCCACTCCCGCGCTCATTCCCCGAGTATATCCAACATGGCCGTGCTCAGGTGAGTGGAGGCTATTTACAGACAATTCAGGAATTTGTAATTGTAACAATGAAGATGTAATGGATGGGATGAATTTTGAAGCTTTAAGGTAGGACTTAATTAAGTAGGATTAAAAAGTTTTAATTGAAGATGCTGATTTAGCTTTAGTAGCATTATTACATTTGTTCAGATCAAATCTTGTAAAAAGTAAACACTGTGGACACAAGATTAGCTAGTTTCCTGCTCAAATGTAAGACAAATGGTTATAAATTTATAGATATGCCAAATGCAGTTTGAACTCATTTTATTTGCAACCCCCACAAAACAAGAGTCTTGTTTATCCAAACATTCCTTTTCCCACTCTTCCTTCCAGCCGCGCTCACTCCCCAGGCATGGCGGCCCCATCCTTTTCAAGTGCTTCTCGTTTCAACACATCCTTCCACAGCCCATCCCCCAGGGGGCACCATGGCCTGTTGCCCTCTCTCAACAGCAGCATCAATGAGAAAATGCTGGTGCCGAAGATGGAGCCCATCATACCCGACCTCTGCATGGAGCAGCTCTGGAGCGAGACTGTCACCGCTGGCTGTCACCGGTAATAACCACAGTTGTTCCCTTTGAAAACCAATGCACATGATTCATGCACATAAATGAGAGCCAGCTATTGAAAGTTTATTTCCCTAATTCAGTAATGTAAGGTTTCCTGCCTTTCTACTTTATTTCAGTAAGTGTTGGGATGAAACTTTTTTGTCATAATATATAACCATGCAAAATTAGCTTTTTCAGATATGCAGTCATCTGTGTTTTTTTATCATGTTTTTTTTTTTCAGGGAGATGAGTAGCCAGGCTTCTAAGGTATTCTTGACCTCTGACCTGTGTGAGAACGACTACCTCTGTTTCCTGGTAGAATCTCACCAACAACTCAGGTTAGAGCAGACGCATAGAATGTTTTGATTTTTGTTCATATAATGTCAGAAAATTATCAAAAATGGCAATTATTTCTTAGAGCCCTGTCTTGCTCTTGTCTAGTCCTAAACAATGTCTTGTTTAGTCTGATCAACAGTCCAACATCCAAATAAATCCAGTTTTCCGTCATGTGTAACACAGAAAAGCTTTAAAATTTGAGATGAGAAGCTGCAATCATCCAAACATTTGGCATTTTGGCTTTAAACATTATCAAACTCTTTATTCAGTTATTAAAATAATTGCAGATATTTTTTGCTGATCAGTTTAATAGTTGTTGATCTTCATGTAATACTGTAAATTCCCAAATGATAGCAGAGTTTCAATTAACACCGAGCCCATTTTTATACATACAGTGCATCCTTATTCCAACATGGATTCAATTCATTTTTTTCCTCAAAATTCTACACACAACACCCCATAAAGGCAACGTGAAAAACCACATGTACATAAGTATTCACAGCCTTTGCTCAATACTTTGTTGATGCACCTTTGGCAGCAATTACAGCCTCAAGTCTTTTTGAATATGATGCCACCAGCTTGCCACACCTATCTTTGGGCAGTTTTGTCCATTCCTCTTTGCAGCATCTCTCAAGCTCCATCAAGTTGGATGGGAAGCGTCGGTGCACAGCCATTTTCAGATCTCTCCAGAGATGTTCAATCAGATTCAAGTCTGGGCTCTGGCTGGGCCACTCAAGGACATTCACAGAGTTGTCCTGAAGCCACTCCTTTGATATCTTGGCTGTGTGCTTAGGGTCGTTGTCCTGCTGAAAGATGAACCGTCGCCCCAGTCTGAGGTCAAGAGCTCTGGAGCAGGTTTTCATCCAGGATGTTTCTGTACATTGCTGCATTCATCTTTCCCTCTATCCTGACTAGTCTCCCAGTTCCTGCTGCTGAAAAACATCCCTACAGCCTGATGCTGCCACCACCACGCTTCACTGTAGGGATGGTATTGTCCTGGTGATGAGTGGTGCCTGGCTTCCTCCAAACATGACATGATGTTTCTCACAGTCTGAGAGTCCTTCAGGTGCCTTTTGTCAAACTCCAGGTGGGCTGCCATGTTCCTTTTACTAAGGAGTGGCTTCTGTCTGGCCACTATAATATACAGGCCTGATTGGTGGATTGCTGCAGAGATGGTTGTCCTTCTGGAAGGTTCTCCTCTCTCCACAGAGGAACGCTGGAACTCTGACAGAGTGACCATCAGGTTCTTAGTCACCTCCCTCCCTGAAGGCCCTTCTCCCCCGATCTCTCAGTTTAGATGGTCAGACAGCTCTAGGAAGTGTCCTGGTGATTCTGAACTTCTTCCATTTACAGCTGATGGAGGCCACTGTGCTCATTGGGACCTTCAAACCAGCAGAAATTTTTCTGTACCCTTCCCCAGATATGTGCCTCGAGACAATCCTGTCTCTGAGGTCTACAGACCATTCCTTTGACTTCATGCACTATCAACTGTGGGACCTTATATAAACAGGTGTGTACCTTTCCAAATCATGTCCAATCACCTGAATTTACCACAGGTGGACTCCAATTAGCTGTAGAAACATCTCAAGGTTGATCAGTGGAAACAGGAGCTGAGCTTAATTTTGAGCTTCATGGCAAAGGCTGTGAATACTTATGTGGTTTCTTAGGTTTTGATTTTAATAAATTTGCAAAAATCTCAAAAACGTTTTTCATTTTGTCATTATGGGATGTTGTGTGTAGAATTTTGAGGAAAAAAATGAATTGAATCCACTTTGAAATAAGGCTGTAACATAACAAAATGTGGAAAAATTGAAGCGCTGTGAATAATTTCCAGGTTCACTGTATATAAATGAAAAAAAATCAAGGAAGGATATGACGTTACTTGTTTTTCCCGCAAGCACCTCAGTCCTAACCGCATCACTGCTGTGCTTAAATAATGTTAAAGAATAGCCTTTCGGGTGATATTGAATAATTGTCGATCTATGGTGTTAATATTGGCTCAAATATTTTGTACTTGGGAAAAAATACAATTTTTAACTTAAATTTCACATTTTGATCATGAATTCTGAGAAATGTTCTGCTAATTTGAATCATTTATTTATTTTAATTTTTCACTTTCAAATGTTTTGATATTTGGGATCCCATTTCTCTCAGTTGCATGCTTTATCTTTTCATATTCAGATCTGATTTTTCACAGATTTATTTATTTTTTCACAGTTTCATATCTTGCCTTTTCAGTTTCAGACTTCTGGCCCAGATCTAGTGTAGGGGGTGTGGCATCAACTGAAAGGGGTGTGGAATAATTACAGGAAACTTAATTTAAAGGCTACAGACCTCTGTCTATCATGTTGCCTTCAGGGAATGTAGGATTTGGCTATGCCACATGGTTGGGAGTGAAAAAACTGTTTTCAATGACAAACTTCCATTTTCACACAATGTATGAATATCCTGCACAACTAAAACTGTTTTAATTCCTAAAGCCGTTTTAGAGGGTACTGAGGACCAACTGTGGTACAGGGGTGACAAAATTATGCCTGATTGTGCACTAAGACAGCCACACTAAGTACTGAAATTTGCCCGGGCTATTATTTGGTAATTTAACCTCTTAAACTCCAGGGTCCCCCCAGGGGGGGACCTTGGAGTTTTAAAGTTTAAATCCTTCTTGTTACGCCGACTAATAATCACCAATATGTTCATGTAATACACCAAAATGTCGACAAGAAACTCAGCTACAAGTTTATTCTAACCATTATTAGCTTTAAAAAAACATAATTACAACCCTAAGCAATAATATGAGCACATAGCGAAAACACGAATCGGTAACTTTCTGTATTTCCGTGATCGTATTTCTCCAACACCGTATTCTCCGCCGGTAAACATGGCGCCGTTAGAAAGCTCACTCTCCGAGCTACACAGAGGTACCAAGCTTGTCTCTATGAGGTGAAGGCTCACTCCTCAGTCCTTCCGTGAACCGCGAAAAAAACTTTTTCTTTTTACCGATACAACGATAAATTATGTCTTATCTCTGCTATTTTTCAATAAAAACTTGTGTTTGAGCTCATAAAAACGCTACAATCTGCTATTTCTAAACCTTCTTTATCATTTTAAAGTTATTTTTTTTCAATCCGCGCTGTTTCTGCAGTCAGGGACCAGATTGTTTACAGAGTGGGGGGTCGCTCCGTATGAACCTATCTTTGTAAAACACGCCCTGATTTCACTCTACGGTGTGTGATACGTCAGATTAGACCACATGACTCGATTCTATTGGCTCTGACGCTTCCATAGAGGTGTCAATCACCCCAAATAGGATCCAATAGGGTCTCAGATATCACCCTCTCTGTCCCTCCTCCCGTCCAGCTTTACGCACACAGCCCAGGTCAATGCATATGGGCCCATAAATAGATAGATAATTATTATTATATAGTATTATCATATTTAATGTATCATGGTACTTGTATATAATTATTATTTAGCGAATTATATGGTATATATGTCATTATTATTGTAATTTTTGAGAATGTGCCAAATGTGCTAAATGTGCCAAAATCAGATTTCGCCTGGACACACCTGAACTAAAACATCTCTAAAATCAGTCTGGTTCATCTAATAAGGCTGAACATTTGTGCAATTACTTATAACACTTTATTTTACTGATCCATGGGTGAATTGGGCACCTAACACATGATTTTCAGGTAATTTTCAACCCAAATAGCTGATTTTTTTTTGGGCGGAGCAAATTTTTTCACTTTTTTCCTTCATTCTACCTGGATTTACTTTAACACTGTACATTTTAAATAGATCCTGGGACTTCTACAACTATCCCACAGGTGTTAGCTTTATTTTAAGCCCAAGATCATTCAGAAAACCCCTGTAGTTGTGGAGATATACTACATTAAGTATGGGCATGTAATTTTCGGGAGGTAGACTGATAAATAGGCCTAGAGCTTTATTATGAAATAAGGAAGTCCATAAAACTTCTGAAAAATTCTCAAAAACTCTAAATCTAACATCCTGCTGAGTAATCTTACAGTTACAGTTTTTATGGAAGCATTGCCTGCTCATATGTGTGGAGAAGATGACAAACCACACAGTCACTTTGTACTCTCTCTAATCTTTTGTCATTGTTTCCACAGATGTGTGAAGTTTATTGAAAGCAACGATACATCTCAGCTCATCTTCACCTCAGTCACAACAATACCTGCCAAAGATGCAGAGCCGCTGCAGGTAGAGAACTATATTTAGGCAGATTTACAGAGAGTAGGTGAGGGTTAGTAACAATAGCTTTCCTTATACCCACACAATGTACTAATTTAGTCATTTGAGTCATATAATAGACTAAAATACCTCCATCCATCCATTTGCAGCTGTGTTTGCATATAAAATGCTCTCTGTATTTTCTGGTTTATGAAAACAATGCTACAAACACAATCTGTATTATTTGTATATGGTGTTTTTAACTGGGCTGGATGGTTGGATCAGCATAATGTGGGAATGCGAAGTTATGATAATTGCGTAGGAGGTCTTATTTTGTCCTCTTTAATGCACACACACACACACACACACACACACACACACACACACACACACACACACACACACACACACACACACACACACACACACATATATATATATACCTTTAAACCAGAATTAGTTTTTCATTTGCAATGACATAATTATTTCTGAGGTAATATTATCTAGCACAGTGGCAGTGTCCTTAGCATTGATCACAAACAGATGAATATAAGGTATCTTACTGTATCTAAATTGTTGTGCATTTGTATAACACCTTTTTAGTGATTTCAACCACTCAAAGTACTCTACAAGTGTACATTCACCCATTCACACACTGATTGCAGTGACTATACAAGTTGCCGCCTGCATATCAGGAAACTGACCCTTCATTCACATTCATACTCTTCCAGAAGAGTCTGGAATCAAACCACTGGCCCTCTGTCCAGTGGACAACTGCTCTACCTCTGAGCTACAGTCTACCTAAATATCTATACCATCACAGTCACCTATCACATCTGATATTAAAGTATATTATGGCTAAACTAAACTAAAGATATTAAATGCAAAAGATGTTTACTTGAAGCAAATTATCAAATCAGATGCTTAAAGTCACCCAACAAACTGAACAGCAACATTAAGTAGTAGTACAGATGATCTCCTTAAATATTCGTCTTTGAAGGAAATGCTTGTTTTGGTTTTGGCAGCATATAATGAAAATGCAATAAATGATTAACAGAATATTGAAAAACTAACCCAACCTTATGGTATTCAGTTGAGCAGTGTTTGGGTTCTCATGTAATTTAGGTTCTGCCTGATCATCATACCTCTCTCTTCAGAATATAGATGCCATGCTGGTTCTAGAGGCCTGTGGCAGTCTGGTCCTCTACACAGGAATCACCAGGGTAGGGACAACTCAAACCACCATGACGTCTTCCTTGTCAGCCCGTCACAGCAGTTGGATATACAAATGACAGTTCATTGACAGTACTGTTTTGTTGAAGTGAATTCCTGCATGATAAAGACTTATTATTCCTGTGTGGGTGTTCCTCTAGGTGAGTAAGGTGTTTGTGCCCGGCCTCCTGTCACCCACCTTCAGCCTCAACAACCAGCCTCCTCACCTCAGCACCCCGATGGAAAACGTTAGCACGCCAGCTAATGCTGGCAGTAGATACCTCCAAAGACTGGACGAGGTATTTACATGTGTTGTAAATATATTGTTCTTAACCTGTTCAAACCGTTCAAAACCTCAGCTACAACAACAAATACAATATTTAACTATTGTAAAAAAGTTACTGTATGGGCATATATTATCAATATCCACATCATCAATACAATAAGAAAATAGTTTAATATCATATAAGTAGTAGGGCTGCAACTAATGAATATTATCATATTTAATTTAGATTTGAGATGTTTTCGTCCTAAATATCTTACAGAATATATTCTTAATGTTCTGTAATGATCCCCAGTGTGATTTTTTTTTTATGATATTATCGGCAAATAATTGATCTTTGAACTCTTATATTATTAATGATTGAATTTTGCATTGCAGATCATTTAGATTATTTAATTTATTTTTCCTGATTTGGGTGAGTTTAGTAGTAGTAGCAAGTATTTTTATCTGTAGATTCTTTGCAATATCCTTAACTATATTTCCTCTGTCGCAGCAACATAAATAGATTCTGACTCTTCTGTAGTCACATCTCATGTTGAACATTTCTTTTGATACCAGGTTTAAGTACAATAACCTTTGTGGTTGTAGAGATTTTCCACATTTATTCTCATTCATAGCAGGAAAAATAGAAAAAATAGGCCTGGAACCTAAGCGGTTAATCCATTTATAGTTTTAATGATTTAATTGTTACTGTGAAATAGGCTGCAGGTCATGTAATAGGTAGATATAGGTGCAGGTATTTTTTATATAGATGTATATTTGAAGTTTTAGCAGTGTAATTTTTCTCATATCAACATCTGTATATTTCAATTACTGTTGTCTTCATATTTCCAGATATGTCAGCCTCCTTGCTTCCATTCAATACAATCTGAAAAATAATTTCCACAGAGTGAGATAATCCGTCACAGTAAACACTGAGGCTAGATTTAGTTTCCTGTTCTATAATTGTTCAATTTTACTGAGTTGAGTGCATCGATGTTCCCCTTTCTCTTGAAAACATGTTTACAGCTTTACAGTCTCTGTCTCTTTACTTTTACTTCATCCTTGTATTTCTTTCTCTTCTCCTTTAGTCCATGATGCCGTCGCCACTGACAGACGTGAGAGGCCCAAACATTAAACATGATGAAGCTTCATTTCTGGAAGATTACACCTTCCATCCAGCCACGCCCTACATCCATGCCTTGCGGGACCCCGTCTGTAACCGGGTTACTCTGGTAGGTTGATGTGTATTTTCACACATATTTACTGCTACCAAATGACTCTGATGCCAGAAGTTAAAACAAGTGGTCTCATTTTTATAATTGCAGCAGTATCAATCACATACTTAGCTTTTATCATTTTGACTTGTCTGTTTAGGTTTTTTTCTTGATCTTTTCTAAACTTGAATGTCATCATAGTGAACACTGAGCTCACAGGATGTATTCTGAAGCTTCTGTTCCTATACGTGCAATTTCACTGGAGGCAGATGAGACTGAATCACTAAATTATCATGAAATAATAATAAAATCGACTAGGTATTCAATGACACAAGTCATTTTCAGATAAATGTGAATATTTCTGGTATCTTTTGTTTTTCTATAATTCTATTTGTTTGCACAACTTAAAAAACACAAAGATTAAAAAGTCTTATCTGAAGGCTCCACCTAAAATGATATTAACATTTTACAATGTTGAAGATAACAAGCATTAGCATACAGAATAAAACAACCATAAATTACCAAATAATAGCAGAGTTGTAATTAACTGCAGGGTTCCTTTTAAACACCGGGGGCAGATCAATATTTACCACTGACACTGCGCATTATTCTTCAGCGTTTTTTTTTTTCCACAAGCATCTCGGTCCTGACCACATAGATTAATTGTCAAGCGGCATGGCTCTGGTGCAGCAAAAAAATAAAATGTACGACATAAAATTTAAACTTTCTGTGGTAAAAAATGCAGTGGAAAACTTGGGAGAAGCTGTTGCAAGATGTTTAACTACAGTAATCTTACTTGTAAGATGTAAGTTACACAGTAGTCATACTGGTTTAATAAAAGAATTAGATTAAATTACTGGCTATTATTATTTACCATATATAATAGTGATGGCAGGTTAATTGCAACAAAATAATTATAATAATATAATAACGTGTGCATGTGTTGGTGAATGATAACAGACCAAATGACTCTGGGTTGTGACTTGTTGGACTGGACAAAAGAAGACATTTTAGATGTCACCTTGAACTTTGGGAAAATGTGGTTGACAATTTTCACCATTTTCTGACATTAAAAGAACACACACACACACACACACACACACCACACGCACACACAGAGCTTCACTGTTTTTTTCTTTCACACATGCACTGTGTAAATGTGCAAATGAGCAGCTGCAGCTTTGACATATTACCTCTGTTCATTGATTTGCTATTTGACCTCTTGATGCGTCAATCTGGACTCTAATCGTTGGCTAATGCAGCATGCTTGAGTTTTCAAAGCACCATTCTGCTCTGTGTGTTGTCAGCTTGACAAAAGCTTATTTTCTCATCATGGTTTATCTCTCATCAGTTCAGCAGGGCTGTGAACCGGTGAGCAGGACCGACCTTGCTGGAGAAAATTATGTCGTCTAATTTTTTCTTTGACTGACAGTTTGACTCAGAGTTGGAGTTGGAGTCATAGTTGTGAAGAATTGAGTATACTATCTTTCCTCTGTATATTTATATCTACTCTTATAGTGTATTGCAGTTTTCTGGGAAAGTAAAACACATATGACTGGTAAAAGGATATTCTGCAAGTTCTGCAAATGGAATATTAATTGTGATCAGAAACCGCCAATGTGACTATTTCTGTGTATATTGGAAATCTTGTTGATTTAATGTGAAAAATGTTCAAGATTTTGCATTTATTTTGTTTTTCAGTGAAGAAGTGGTTAAGTCTTTCTGTAACATTAGAATCATCTTTATTATCCACCTATGTTAACACATTGAAGGAATAGGACTCCACTTTTTATCAATGTGCATATAGTGTGTCTACAGGCTGTCTTTGATAGGCTGAATGTCTGGTCCCACCCCAGCCAGTGATGCTGCATCCATCAGTTGTTTAAAAGAAAAGGCTGCTGACATACTTGAAGGTTTAATCTGATAATCTAAGAGAGTAGCAGTGGATATATTTTTTTTGCCTTGTGTAACTCAGTTTAACATTTCTCTTTAATTGTCAGTGTCTGGTACACTTGGTGACAATGAATCATTGCTTACTCTAATTTGTTTTCCTGTTAAGCTGAATGCTTGCGTCACTCATTGAGGGATCTCATTGCCAATAGGTGGCATTTTTTTCCCCACTAAAGGCATTTTGATATGTTATCATGGTTACTGGGTAGTTTTTTTTGTGCTGTTCCTACCACACTACGATGGAAAAGGGCTATAAAGTTTTTTGATTCTGTTCTCCGTTGTATGACTAGGACCGTAACACTCAACTATGCTAACAAACAGAGCTGATCCTGTTGTATTGTACTGATGTGAAACTGAACTGGAATTTTTATAAACTGAATTTGTGCACAATCTCTCTGTAGGAGCTAAGCAGTGGCAAGATGCTGAGAATATCCATCCCAGAGATTGCGACCTCAGAGCTGGGTGAGACACACACACAGACACACAGGCACAATGGCTGAGTCAGAGCAGTTATGTCCTGAAATTAGGTTTAAGAGCTGCCTTAGGTTGTTACATGATGTATAATCTTGATGTATTGAGGTATGGAGGATGCCATTACAAGACACACAAATACAAACACCACACACAACTATAAATAAACACAATTTTACTTATGATCTTTATCATCTGTAATTATGAATATAAATAATTAACAGCTCAAGGAAGAGCAGTGGAAGGCTTAGGTGTGTGGATCAATTGATAGACGTTTTCACATGGGGAAAACTACTGTGTTGCTATCGCTAATTAGCAAATTAACCCTCAGCCTTGCTGTTCTTCATATCAATAAAACCCTCACTTCCCCTTCTAACAGATCGCCCACTGTGCTAGTAAAGCAATGTTCTAGTTTTTATGAGTATAGTACATACCCATGTTTGTTAATTCTATGTAATCTCATACATGCACCTCATTATTTGTTCTGAGAACCATAAGCTTAACGATAAAGGTGGTCACTCAAACGGGCCATTCTTTAAAAAAAAAAAGGGGCAGCCATTATTGCTTATATTCCCTTTCATTTATTTGTGCTTGGCAACTTCTGTAATGAAACAAATATGAGTCAGCATCTTTGGTGTTGCTCAGCAAACTGCTGATGTCATAGCTCATAGCAAGTCACTGTTACTCAAAGTTTTCTGCTTTGCAAATTCTACTGAAGTCTGTTTCTCACCTTTAAGTTGTTCAAGTTGACCAGCAGGCAAAAAGTAAAAAAAAATATATCAATATACCAATTTAGATTCTAATTATTTTGTTTTTAAATGAACAACATTCTTGCACTCATATGTACCATATATCATGAATACTCGTAAATCAAAGCATTTATAACAAAGTGATTCACCATCTAGTGCTCTGTCCAGGTCTGGTTACCAATATGTTCCTATCAACTAGGAACATATTAGAGTTGATACGTCAAAAGAAAATCTGTAACTATATTGATATTGAGTATCATTTTTTAATTTTTTTGTTTGTCACAGCTTCTCAACTGATGATTTAAGGCTTTTTGTATCATACATGACAGAAAAGTGAAATATGGTTAATACTGGTGTGGTCACGTGGTCATGAGTCTGTGGAGTAGAAACAACACATCCATGACTGCTACCAGAGTGATGAGTTCCAGGATCGACTGGGATGATTTCTGAAAACACTCTGAGGGCTTCTGAGTTCTGGGGGTAGCGTTTTGTCTTGAGACAACTGCATGTTCTCTTCTTATTGAGATCAATTAAAAGAGATGCTGGTGCTTAGAAAAACATGATATGGGTAGTATCTTAATCTCCCATACCATTTTCTTTTTTTTTTTTTTAAGATCACCTTCTACCATTGTACAAGTATGGTACCTAATTAGATTAGATTAGATTCAACTATATTGTCATTACACATGTATAAATACAGGGTAATGAAATGTGGTTTAGCATCTAATCAGAAGTGCATGGAGCAGCAAAATGTGAGATATATAGTATTTACTGTACATTATGATACAATATAGTACAGTGTAGTTTGGAGTAAGTTATATAAATAAATAGGAAAATATGAACAAAATAGTATGAACAAAATATGATAATATAAACACAGATGTGCTATGAGTATATACCGTGTTATAGACAAGTATACAGGAGTACTATCATGTGCTATGAACATGTATACGTGTTTATATTATTATGCAAAAGATCTACAATATTATCAGTATATACAATACAAGTAGTGTGTGTCTGTGGTTGCAACAACTTTTATGTCTTTGCTACAAGTTGCTCCCCATTATTAATGAATCAATCCTACAAACGAGGCTTTCTCCCTCTAATTAAATGACATTTATCCACGTCTTCCCTGACCTTTCTCACTCTGGAGATCCAATTAACATATCCTGGTGACGTTGATTAGGAATTTGATTGGTCAGAGTTTTTTGGAAATGCTGCGACAATAATTAGTGTTGTAGTAGTGGTTCTTTTGAAATCTCATTTCATGCATTTGCCAGAAATTACTTTGCCTTTTTGTCAAACCAGTTCTCAAATATTCAAGCCTTCTCTGTGTTACTGATATTGTGTTCACACTATCTTCAGAAGTCCTTCCTACATGTGATTTCATATATCTCTCAAAAATGTAATTTTCTTCACCTGCTTTCTTGCCTTGTCCTTTTTGTCTCTGATT
Organism: Lepturacanthus savala; assembly: GCA_030544235.1. Classification (NCBI taxonomy): domain Eukaryota; kingdom Metazoa; phylum Chordata; class Actinopteri; order Scombriformes; family Trichiuridae; genus Lepturacanthus; species Lepturacanthus savala. The sequence continues at coordinate 24,811,947 of CM060478.1, read as the reverse complement.
TCTCTCAGTGAGGAAGTGTCTTCAGGCCATTCGCTTCATCCTGCCCAAAGAAGCTGCCATGAAGGTTTGTGGTAGTGACGACTGATTTGCCTGAGTGAACTGTGGGGAAAATGCTGAAAAAAGAAAGCAAACCCCAGGGGGATCATCTAAAACCTTTTCAGACATGACATTATTCATTACCTGATAATGCCAATCCAGTGTTGGTGCTTTATGGTGCAGGATGAGTACACATGTGTTTTTAAACATCCATGAACCCTGATGGAGTGATTATTTTATCATAGAGATTATGATCTAGTAAAGCACTCAACCCTCAGAAAATACAAAGCTTTAATGTAATTCAAATCACAGGGAAAAGATGCTATTAAAAGAAGCTGAGCAAACAAAGAGGCTGTAATTTATGAGCACATTTTAGATTGACACTTTAAAAATAATTTATAGCCTTTCCAATCTATTTAAGCTTCCACTTTTCTATAGGAATACATACTTCCTACGGGCACCGCACTAGTATATATAAACATAATTTAAAATCAATTCATAATTAAATCCAAGGTTGAATTACAATTTAAAAGAATCATTTCTTTCATATTTTCTTATAATCATGTAATTATTCAGGTTTTGGTGAAGTGGTATAACATCTACAATGCCCCCGGTGGTCCCAGTGCCCATGCAGAGTGGAACTTGTTTGTCACATGTTTTATGACGCTGATGGGCTACAACACTGAGCGCTTGACCTGGACACGAAACGTGAGTCTGCTATAGAAATGTTTTTTATTGTAAAGATCACTTCAGTAATTCCTGTGTCGTGAGCTTCCTGTCTGTCCTCCCCTGCAGCTGCATTTTGAGGTGCCTCTCTCTCCAGTGATTGCCGCCAAGAAGGCTCGTCCCTCTGACGGAGGCTCTGAAGAGGTGTGTGACTCATGCATGATCCATCGTGATGTTTGTGCCACAATTGGCACCAATCGCTATTTTTGTTTTCCAGCTCGCACTGTAGGCTTATAATTTCTGAAGGACGTCACATGGTAGTGCTAAAGAAAGGTGTGTGCAGCATTTCATTCAGTGAAAAAGAATGCCTCATAAATATAGTGACAGAAACTAGGTCTAAACCAGGTTTTGGAAATCTTTTTGGAAGGTAATTGATATTCCATGTTTACATGTTTACATTTAGCTCATTTTCATAGCAGCTGTTAAACCTGCAAGCATAAGATGCTGCTGATATTCCTGGGGTGTGCGTGCGTGCATGAAAACGATGTTTTGAACCAATAGAATTGTTGTCAGCTTGGGGGTGATACTCATTCACAAGATGCAGAAAACATTGTTAATAACCTGCAAACAAATCCTGTTAATCAGGTTCTTTTTTTTTTTGAGAAACCAGAAAAAAATTTTCCTTATACTGTGCTTCAATCAAATGATCTGTTTCTATATCTAGAATGCTCTTTAAGAAAATAATAAAGAAAGCAATCATTTATGACATAAAGATAAGATTTCAAAGTCCTTTTTAATAGTGATAGTTTCTTTGTGCGTGCGTGCATGTGCGTGCGTGTGCGGGCGGGCGGGCATATGTTCAGATATTGAGGGGAAAAAGTAGCTGTCTTCAGAGAAATACACTATTTTTGTGTTTCTTCTCATCAGAGTAAAACGACAACTGTCAAATGTCAAACAGCTGGAGGCTGTGGAGACCTGAGGAACATGTCAGATTAAACTGAAACAGGCTAACCCTGTCAGCCTGTGACCTGTCTGTGAGGACTTTAAATGTCTCCTTTAGAAACCTACTCATCATAACTATGATGTTTACAAGAACGGGCTGTTGGTTTTTCAGCCAAAATGAATTCACAATAGGGATAAACATGTTTAATATAGAAACTCCATGCGGTGTGTGGCAGAGAACTCTCTGCTTATATTTACAAGAAAATTGAATTATTGTGTTAATTTACTATGGTTGGATTTTTAAAATGCATCTATACAACTTTACTGGATTTTATTAGTTGGACTTCACATAGTTGAATTAACATACCTAGATGATGTGAATGGAATCCGATTTTCTCTGTCATGTATACGCCTTAGTGGGGCTGATGCTGGACAATAGATGATGCTCCACAACAGCAGAGATGGGACATGGTGGAGCAGAAAAGCTGCCAGAACCGGCCAAGAGAAAAAAACACTGCAAATTATATGTACTTTCATACAGTTCATACCTGTAAAATTGTTTTTGGGAACAAAACCTGGATTAGGAAAACAGCAAAATAAAATAAATAAATCACAGTTGTTACTTTTTTTCCCCTCTCTCCATAGGACTGGGATTATTTGTTGGGGTCTCATTATCACCGTCAGATGAGTTCCAATTCAGTCTGCGGCCCAGTGGACTCCACTGGCTCCAACACACCAGTCACTACAGATCAAGAGGCTACATTCTCTGTATGTATCTCACTCTTGGTAGATACACACACACACACACACACACACACACACACACACACACACACACAGACATGCATATTTCTGGTAGCACTGTACAGGTGAGTTCATATGGCATTCATAGCAACTGTCATAAATGCACATAAAGCATTCATTACAGTTTCATGAGACATGAGTCCACATTCATACCAAACCTTTCAATAATGCGGAAGAACAGAACAATGTACGTAACAACGGAGTATATCACTGGGAGGTAAATTAGCTCCATTCAGCTGACCTGTATTTCTGTAACCTCCTGGCTGTAGGTAAAGCAGGTTATAGACTATAGTAGTTTTGTGTAATAGTTTTACATTATTAAATTATTTCTACTGGTATTTGTAATTAAAATATAATTGAACGCACATTAATATGTAGTTATGTTGCACTTTGTTTATGTCAACCACACAATCCACATTAACTGAAATACAATTTGAAATTCTGCAGGTCTATAGTTAATAAACCAACATTATTTATTATTGTTGCTCATCGCAAACACCATGGTTTGCGATGAGCAAACCATGGTGTTGAATCAACATAGAAATCTGATATTGATTCAGTGACTTAATGTTGACAATACAATGTTATTCCAAATAGCTTGAATGCATGTCTGCTGTCTGGTAATACTTCACAAGTCATATTGTAAATTGATTTCATTGTATAATCATGAAATATATACAAAGGCTGGAGAGATTATGGTATGCAGATTACATGAATATGGGAATATGGGTAATGAATGCTTTATGTGCAGTTTATGACAGCTGCTATGAACTCACCCGTGAAGTGTTACAGACTTTTCTAGCAAAGTCAGTGAACATTTTGTGTTTTAGCCTTGTTGATTTTGTGTTGTATAAGAACATCACCAAGTGACCTTACTGTGATATGGTAGAATATGGTGTGAATACAAACTATGCTGTATGCCAGTCTTTGTCTTCTGGTTTTTGTAGGCATCATCTCCTCCCACCTGTCCATCTTTGAAGTTGGACAGTTCGGCTCCTCTCTTCCCGCACATTCCCGCTCTTTTCTATGTTCTCCATTTGCTGTATCAGGAGCTGCAGCTGGATGAGCTGCAGAGGGGGAGAGCCTCCTCTCTGATCTGTCTGCTGCAGCAGCTGGCCAGGTAACCATGAGAAGTAAAGTCATGCACATGCAGAACTGAATAACCATGAAAGGGCAGAAAAAAGCTGTCGGTTCCTTACAGAGACATTACAAAACAGAGAAGATATGAATTCATTTTTCAGAACAAACAATACCTAGTCCACTTTTCCACTGACTACATTAACATTCAGAAGACACCTCATTTTCAGTGAAAGCTTGTGTATGATCAAGGCTCTTGTTTATGAAGAAATAATCTTCAACGGGGCGTCAACTGACCGCTGTGATTGGTGACAATGACAGTTCCACAAAACGGTGGAGTGGGAGAGTGAAGCGCTCTCCAGAGTAATTGGCCTGTGTTGGTTTTATGTGGGCTGTAGTGAAGTGTGGTGCAAATGTTTACACTTTATTAGTCTAACTGGTGGATATTATAATTAATGTTTATTAGACATTGTTCAGAAGTGACTACAATTTTATTTATTTATTTTTATGATTATCTCACTGATTTAAGGGAAAACATTTTTTTTATAATTTAGATTTATATCATATCTCATTATATTTTATATTTGTACTTGCATACTTCAACAAAAAATAATTAAATTGAACCAGTTAGAGTTTGGCTAATTTAACTTGCATTCAAAAAGGTATGGTAAGAAGATCTTTAAAGAAAGTGGATAACTGTAATGTACACATTAACGATTTACAGGTGTAGAAATTACACACTGCATGGTATGGGATTAAAAACAATTGATTATCTAATAAGCAGAATGCTACTGACTTGCAGCTGTTCATTATATGTACTTAAAATACAGGTTAAATCCCCCAGAGAGGCAATGTGGAGTCATTTTTAACTTTAACTCTAAAATTGTGACAGTTTGTTGTCATGCTCATTTCCTTAAATATGGTGGAGTAAAGAGAAGAAACCCTCTTACACTGTAGAGATCTTCACTATGTTACATATCAAGAAGAAACTGTACTTTCTTTCTTGCTGCCCTGACCTGCCTTTGTAAAATGTTTCCATAATTATCTTGTTCTGTTTACAGAGACCTACAGTTGGAAGAGTATGTGGATCTGTACTGGAGAGACTACCCTTCATTAATTAGTGGCTTCACCGAGAGCTGCCTCATAGACCAGAGTAAGACTTGTTTAATGCTTTAATAATGATATCAAATTAGGAAACAGTCTGGACATGCTGTAATGGTGTAGACGGGGTTGGATGGACTGCTGCTGATAAATGCAGCTGTACAGTGCATAATTTTCTTTAGTATATCTATGGTTTCTTGTATAACACTAATATAATAAATCCTATACCGTAGTTTTGCAGTATCTTTGTGAAGCTTGTAATTTGTCACTTTTTGAGGACTGTTCCACTGTTTCATTGAGCGTGTTAAACACCTCGTTGAAATGGAAAAGTTCAGCTTGTGGCCACTGTTCCTCTTTGTCAAAATGTATTTTTTAGGATAAAAATGGCTTGAATGACTTTTCATAGGTTTTCCTGTCACTTTGGTCACACCCATAGGTAACTGGTATTCAGCTTGTGATGAAATAACGTAAAGATAGCATGGAAAAGAAAATGACACTTACTGCAAATGCTCTTATGCACCACTACCACTATCACTGAATGAAGTTGAATATAACGTGTCTGATGGTGAAATCTGAACACAAATAGCTGCATCATTAGTATGTGGTAGTATTTATTACAAACAATTACCTCATTATTTCACTACTCCTATTTCTTATTTTTTCTTCCCTGTTTCTCTCCATTTGTCCCTCCTCAGCTCTGAGTGGTCAGATGCAGCGTCCGTCCTTCCTTCAGCCAGAGCCTCCTTGTGTGTTCAGCTGGCTCAGCAGCTGTCTGAGAGGGGAGGAGATCCCTCCTTTCCCCTACCTGCCCAGCATCTGTTGGAGGACCAGGCTGCTGGTTCTGGTGCGACAAAACATCCTTTGTTTTACAGGAAGAAGTACTCAAGTGTTTGTTCTTATTTACTTTAAACCCAGTTGACACAGGTATTCATGGTGTCGTGAAAAGCTTCCATCTCCATCCTTGAAATATCAATGTGCCTCCTGTGATTAAAACCAAGGAATATGGACGATCAAAAATGCATAGCGCAACAGGACGGATTGGCGGAAAATCATGACAAACCTTCTCTGAGGCAGATTTTTCTGATAAATTAGTGCTGTGAGACTGAGGAAACGATGGCAGTGAGTTCATAAAGAGCAATTACCTCATGGTATGGAAATTTTAAAGTCTGGTTCCAGGTTAATATATTTTGCAGATGCCTAGAAATGACTTTGATGAGGCTCTGATGCCATCAAAGATACCAATAGATGCACAATTTCAGGAATGAGGGAATGGGCAGCAATTTGATATGATGGTGAACATGAAACGAAGTGCAGCTCACACTAAAATTTACTTCAGACTCCAGTGCTGATTCGGACACAGCAATCATTTGATGCCATAGTTTGCATTCCATTCATCTTTGTGAAGCTATTTGCTTGGCATGTCTCCTCATGATTTCTGAGACTTTCCATGCATATTTTGTCATAAATCGGACATGAAATCCAATTACCAACCAATCAGAATAGAGTGGGCTCATTGGAAAGGAGCCTCTAAAGAGAGAAGTTAAGATGGTCTGTTTTATACAGGGGCCAGAATAAGATATATATAGATGGATGTTTTTTTTTTTAAACTACAGTATAAAGAATGCAAAGATATTCCAGTTTAAATTTTTTTATTGACCGAAATATGTGTGTTTTACATTAGTTCCGCTGTAAAGGTGAAACAAGAATAAATAGTTAGAAACCGAGCAGCCTTCATGGAGAGCTCCAGTCTGTATGAGCATCATGTGAACATGTACTAACTTTTTATTTTTCCCTCATGCAGTTTCTCATAACCCTACCCTGGTTCATATTGTGATGGATATGAATAGTAAAGCTGTTATGTGACCTGTTACCATCTCAAAATAATCCCATACTTTGCATTTCCTGTCCAGCATAGTAATGAACTATCTAATAACCGCAGGGACCAGCCGTATACATGCAATTCTGTTCCTGGTTGAGTGACTGAGTGTCACAAATTCCTGTGTCTGTTGCTTCAAATTAAAATCCCTGTAGTCTCCAGCCATATACCAGGTTTTGACCTAATTTTGAGTTTGAGGAGTGAACTTTGCCAAATATGATTTTGAACTGCATTTATTCATGTTGTGAAGTTAGAATTGATACCTGTTCTGCTTTTTCTTGCATTTATCTTTGTCTTTGTTTCTATGATCCTCTTTTTTCCCCAGAGTTATGCTCTCTACATTGTTGGAGATGAGAACGCCACTTCCACAGATGTATCCAAGTACCTGGTCAAGCTCACCGCAGGTGTTTGTACGCATGTGCTTTGACTGTGTGTGTTTTTGATTGTGTGCATGTGACCGTTTATTGACATCCGTCCTTATTACCTGTCAGTCCTATAGTTCCCTGCTTCAGGGCTCAGACACAAAGAAATAAAAGCAAGTATTGGTTTGCCTGTCAGCTGATTTCCTCTATTTGTTTTTGCTTCAACGGAAAAAAACAATATCATGCTGAGGTGACAGCAGTTGATGCAGGTATTTGATCAGCCCCTTTTTCCACTGACACAGAATTGGACATAGACATTGTGTGTGGTGCAGGAGCTTCCAGCTCTGTCGGCATTTTTCAGTGGCAAAAACAAACAAATCATCCCACATGAATGCAGCCCTCCTCTCACCAGGAACAAAATGTCATCTTCATTTAACATGCAGTTTTAGTGCCCATTCTTTTTATTAGTGTAGGTTAGAAAAAGTGTGAATAAAGCACAGTTTTCATCAAGAGGTTTGATCTCTCTTATCCTTTCTTTTTTTCAGGCCAAAAGTCCTATGTCAGCGAGCCACACTACAGAAGGTAATTTAGCTCATGGAAACAAGATGTTTTTAGTTTTAATGAAAAAGGTTAGTTATGTATAATATATATTATTGTTAATGGGCGGCCTTTCTTTATTGGTGACTGTATATTGCACATAATACACCTTTTTGTCTTTAGGATGCAAAATTTAACAAATAGAAAATCTCTTTTAAGTCACTATTCTTGTGCAGGTAGATTTTAAGAGGTTTATAAAGCACAGTTAGATTTTAAAAACGTGGATTTAAATATCTAATGTTTTGTTCTGTTGTATTCCATGTTTTTTTTTTTATTTATTAATATATCTATGTATTGTAGGCAGAGCAATGTGAAGGTTAAGATTTCCGGTGAGAGTCTGGCTGAGCAGCTGGTTGTCTGGCTCACCTCAGAAGGTGAGACAAACAGGTCTTTCTTTAAAAACTATATATATATATATGTGTGTGTGTGTGTGTGTGTGTGTGTGTGTATGTGTGTGTGTGTGTGTATATATATGTGTACATGTGTGTATTTGTGAAAAAAAAAAAAATATATATATATATATATATATATATATATATATTGAGCTTTTATCTTTAAAGAGGAAGTCATGCTGTAGCCTCTTTTTCGACACCACAGGGCTTCACATGCATGCAGATGTAAACACCTGTTTATACAAACTACAGTCCGAAGTTTTAGAAGATTGTCTGAGATTTTGCAATATCTGGACACTTTTTAGTATGAATAGATGCATCAAAAACACTTTTCAATATTTAAGGTTCTCCTCAACTCCAAAAATGTTTGCATTTTTCTCGATCCTACAGTTGAATGTTTGAGCATCACTGTGAAGAATAATACACATGCAGAGTTGCTGAGAATTTCTGAAAGAGCTTGTTGAAAATCAGGTTTTCAAGGCAGTGTGGTTAGTTTTTGTGCTTTATTTCCCTGTGAAACAAATTTTAGGTTTTAACAGTCACAAAAGGCAAATACTTACATTTGTTAGTATTTAAGCTCCAACTACAGAAAGTAGTTGGAGCTTAGGGTTAGGTGAAATACAGCTTTCAAAGTAGAAAAAAAAACAGAAGTGATTGCATGAACTTTTATTGAGTTCAGAATAGGTTATCAAACATGAAACCACACTACCCAAAATAGATTTTAACATATTCCATAAGATACATAAACAATTTATACAGGGACACAGAAGCCTTTGAACAAGATATGTGACATCACAAAAAGCTTGGAAACAAACCCTGACCCCATATTTAAATTATGGAAACTTTAAACCTCCAGTGCAGAAACACTGAGAAGGGATAGGAGACAGCACTTATAGGTAGCATATCCGACACAAATTCTTATTATTACAAGTGGAATATTTATTATTTATATCAAATCTTATGTTGTGTTTGGTCTCAAATATCAAATTCATTTCTCTATCTAGAAATGAGGACGTAGCTTCTTGTTTGACAAGAGAAATACTCACCCATGCCCCACATGTTTAGGTTTCACTCTGAAGGACCTGGAGTCCGTTCCGTTTGGTGTTGCTCTGCCCATCAGAGAAGCCATCTACCGCTGCCGAGAACAGCCATGCTCTGATTGGTCAGAAGAGGTCTGTCTGCTGATTGGAAGACAGGACCTGACGAAACAAGCCCATAAGATGACCCTTGCCAAGAGTAAAGCTGTGAGTATGTAATAGGTTTACATGCAGAGCCTCTTTTACACGGCACCAAGGATTCTCATGTTAAAAACTGTTCAAAAAATTGAGTTGAGATTGAAAAAAATTGAGTTTAGATTGAAAAAAATTTAATTAAGAGAAGCACAAAATATCAATTACGAATTCAACTAACCCCTGAAACATCTGCGAGAGCTTCAAATGTTGCCAAATACAATATTGAGAGTAATTTTTATCCCCCACAGACCGATGTTACTGCCTAAAATAATCCAAATCAAAACTGGATTACAAGCCCAGGTCAAACAAAATCTTAAACTGCTTACTTGCTTTCTATAAAATACATTTTACTCACTATATCATTACGTACATAGTCACAGAGGATTCCATGTTTATGCAAAACTGTTTTAAAAGTAATTGTCCTGTGGATTTTTTGTTATTCCACTAGTAGCTGTCTTTTTTCCAACATATAGTGGACATCCTGTTTTGAAATAAATCTTAAACAATACAATTATTATATTATTGGCACTGGTACAACTTCCATTGTTGAAGTATGGGACTGTCTCATTTGAGTGTGTGTGTGTCCAGTCTGTTGGCACAGGTCTGTCATTGGAGCCTCCTGCAACTACAGAAGCAGATGAGGAGGAAGACGGGATGTCGGACATAATACAGGAGGTACTGGAGTCACTAGCTTCAAAGATGATCTTTTTTTTAACCTTAATTATTAGATGACTTGTTTGACATTTGGATGTTGGATATTTCAAATACTTTGGACTGCTGAAAGTAACAAAGGTACCTTGGCAGGAGTTGCACGGAGAAAATTGGATCTTCATGTCCTCTCTCTCATCTCCAGGTTACCGGACTGATCTGGAGTCAGGATCTGAGAATCCAGGAGGTCAGGAGGCTCCTGCAGAGCTCCAGGCCGGTCCGGGTCAGTGTTGTTCAACTACCGGAGGTTTCTGACCATGAATACATAGAGGAGAAAGAGAACAAGTGAGTATGATGTGTGAATCGTATGTCTCCTAAATGCCTAAATGTAGATGGTCGGACACCTTCTTTTTGTTTTCAAATCAGTCCATCTTTCTCAAACATTTTCACTGCTATATTTTTTTTCAAGGTGTACATCTTTTATTTTGTCTCATGCTTGTCTGAGTTATGTTTAACATCAAGAAATCATTGGGATGCTGGCCGTAAGCGAGGGCAGTAGCCCCCCAGTCAATTATTTTTGTGTTTTCATTAGTTTAACTTTGCTTTCTTTTTGTCCATGTCTTTGTATTTTTTCTCCCTAGGTTGCTGCAGTTGTGTCAGAGGACCATGTCTCTCCCAGTTGGCAGAGGCCTCTTTACTCTCTTCTCCTATCATCCTGTACCGACTGAACCTTTACCTGTCCCAAAACTTAACCTGACAGGTAATGTGGCTTCCTGATTCCTATAATTTTGATTAAATAACTCAGCCTCACTAAAAAAATCTTTGGTATAGGTTTCATCTTTACTAGAATCTACACTTATTTTTAGGAGAAATTCTAAGAAAACACCAAGATTCTAAGAATACCAGAAAACAGCTTCTTCACATTCCCAATCATTCACTGTGGTCGATGTTACGGACCTGAAAATATTCACTAAAACCTGTGGGATCTCAATTTAGTTTTTGTTGTTGATTGATTGAGAAATAAATTAACATATATTTTTTTGTTGGTAGGTCTGTGAAATAGGCTGTAAAATAGGTAATAAGTTTTATATAAATGGTATTAAAAAGGATATAAAATAACTCATAGGAACCCTTTAAATATTCACTTCTCATTCAATTTTTGAATTTTAAAAACTGAAAACAAAATTTCTAGAAAATTGTAATGTTATTCATTCAATATTTTAAGGGAAAGTTATTTGAAAAATCGGCTTACAAGTTTGGAAATCAAAGAGAAGCCTGTGTATTTATTTCATGTGTTTTTCTATTCCTGCCCCAGGCCGCGGCCCTCCTAGGAACACCATGGTAGACTTGAACAGTGGGAACATTGATGTTCCTCCCAACATGACCAGCTGGCCCAGCTTCCATAATGGTGTAGCAGCTGGACTCAAAATAGCCCCTGCTTCACAGGTGGGTCTGAAACGACAGCTTTTTACACATCTACTGTACAACTGGTGAATAAATAGCTTCTACAGACTGCCCTGCTGGATTTCAAATTAATTTGGTGGTGATCCTTCTAGTCCTTATAACAAAGCTCAAACAGTATTAGGCTGTTTTTTCCACTTGTATACAAAACAAGTGGTCATTTTTCTCTTGAAGGGTTTTGAAATGTCTTCATAGAGACTCTAGTTCCAGTTTTGTATGTTTGCATTATAAACTTTCTCACTCTGCAACACAAAAAACTGTTTTGTACAAATAAAGGTAACCTTATTTGTTGCTGGTGTTAAGGTGGACTCAGCCTGGATTGCCTACAACAAGCCAAAGAGTCCAGAGCTGGCCAATGAGTATGCAGGCTTCCTCATGGCCCTGGGCCTGAATGGACACCTCACCAAGCTGGCCACACTCAACATACATGACTACCTCACCAAGGTACACACACACACACACACAGGAGTGTACATGTGCAGGAAATACAGTGGTGTTTATTCCCACGCTGAGTTTCACAACATCCATTTCATTTACCGCCCTCTAAGCTTATATGTACCACACATTTTGGTTTTGATAATTACTTTTCTACCTTAAGGCTCAGTTTACAGTAGACAAGGCTTTACTGTAAATTTCTTTTTTACTACAACACACACAGGCATACGTTATGGGTATGAACTTAAATACCATTTACTCATAGATACACCCATCTCAATTCATTTGCTTGCATACATGTGTACATTTTCTACACACACACACACACACGCACACACATTTACACACACACTCATGCTCACATTTGTATCTAGATGACTGTAAATGAGGAATCTAAACCCAATACCAGTCATAGCGAAACCCTGGCCTTCTCTGCCCTTTGAGAACTTTGACATGAGATAAGTCCTTCCCACTTTCAGGTGAGAAAAACAACAGGATGCTCTAAGCCAAAGCTCGTTTTTGGTCTACGAGTGTGAAGTCAGTGTGAAGATAGGAGTGAAGATAAAGAGAAACAAACCGCACCAAATCCATGTATCTGCAGTTCCGTTCCCCTTCTGAATCGGATTTGAAGCAGAAGTTCATAAAGAGGTTTCCATGTTCGCCATTTCTTTATAAATGAGAGGAACTGTAAGAAAGTTCTCATAGAGCTGGTCAAATACGTGAAATTTGGATTTGATCTGCCAGATAAGATGTTGTTAAGTCTTTTCCTTTGCCTTTTAAGGATCAGCTTTGTTTTGTGGAGTAAAAGATAATTAATGAAGATTATTTTATGTGTTTGTAGTTAAAATAATTTGGTTGGTGGAGTTGACTTAAAATTAGAAGCTTAATGTCTCTTTGTAACTCTTGACAAACTTATCTCATATTGTATTTTATGAATTATACCACAAGATTTCCCCTAATTTCATCCATTACATTTGATGCACAAAAAATAACTGGACAAAGTCGTTGACAGCTCAGAATAACACACAGTGATTCACTATCCTAACAAAGCAGCAGCAGACAATGCTGAACTGAGTGTAAAACATGATAAAAAGTTGTTTGTGGAACTGCTGAATGAAAGTCTTGAACGTGGTTAAGTGGCGCCTTTTTGTAGCTGGTGGTTTTTTGTTGGTTTCTATTCTTGTGAAAGAGACATAGTTTGGATCAGTTCATTAGAATTATGCATGATTGCGGTTTGGTTGTATGTGATGCAATGGTACTCACAGGAACTCAGAGTTCACCCAAATTAAAAAGAATTTTGGCAATTTATTTACCAGTGAAGCTTAAATGATAATAAAACAGAGAGTTCACTAAATTAATGGCTGTGATTGGTGAGAGGTTCTTTCGATTTCACTGCAGAGCAAAAATGTCAAATATTTCCTCAAACGTTGAATTGTTAGATAGATGACCTGTTGGTGAACTTGTGGAGGGAACACAGTGATCCACAGGGGTCTAATGGAAGCTGTCAGCCGTGGTGTGCTGACGTGGAAGCTGATTGGACCCCTCAGAATCACAGTTAGAGCACATTACATTGGTAGTCATGTGTTCTGCGTAATACACAGAGACTCACGTCACACTTTATGGTCTGATGTAATTATATCAGACCTTTAATTCAGATTTTTAATTAGATTTTCCTATAACTGACCACTCTTTGAAGAAATTGCTTTAATTGTAGAAAAAGAATTTCCCTTAGATATTAGCTTTTTTTTTTAAGCTTGCACACCTTTTTTGTGCAATCTGCCATCTCTCTGCCTCTGTTGTTCTGTCAGAGCCATGAGATGACCAGTATTGGGCTCCTACTGGGCGTGTCTTCAGCCAGATTGGGCACCATGGATATGTCAATCACCCGCCTGCTCAGCATTCACATCCCTGCCCTTCTCCCACCAACCTCTACTGAGCTGGATGTACCACACAATGTTCAGGTAAGAGTAAGTTTGCAGACCTGAAATATCTTCAGTGCGATTAGAGCATCTGCAGACAGGGTCCCACAGGCTCTTAATAAGTCTTAAAAGCATTACATTTATGAATTTAGAAATAATATGTTGCTATGGTTGCTATATGTGCATGGTCCAAGATTATTTACTTCAGGAACCAAGCTATGGTGAAATTGGCTCGTTATTGAATATTTCTTGACGTTTGGTTTTATGTGAGCTTTTAATCAGGAGCTGAAACAGTGTCCACGATTAAAAAAAATAGTGTAGTATATAGCAACATCATCATACTCTGATATACTAGAATATTTACTGTCAACTTTCCTGTGTGTTTGTTTGTGTTTTGTTGGATTGTGCAGGTTGCTGCAGTAATCGGCATCGGGCTGGTCTACCAGGGAACAGGACACAGACACAACGCTGAAGTCTTGCTGTCTGAAATAGGTGTGTTTTCGTCTGCAAGAGACAGACAGATGACAGAGACACAGTGACGCTTTAACAATCCAAGACCTGGATTAAGTATAATGTTTCAGACGTGATAACGATTTAAAATTGTTTCATGTCTGAACAACAAGCCTGAGTCAGCAGCACATAGGTCGTTCACAAGTCTGAACTGAATGTCAACAAATTAATGTGAAGGCTTCAGCAGCAACACAAACTCACACACACACCCACACAGATTAAATTCACCTCTTATTCCTCCCTCTTTAATTCACTATAATAAACCATTAATCACTGTAAATTGCTCCATTTTTGTTTAGTTTAGATTAGAGGATTCCTCTCATGTTAAATCTAAAAAAGATTTAGCTTCCAGAGCAGAGGTAAAAAATAAAAAGCCCAAAACAAAATTTTTCCAACCACAGTAATAATCAACATTCCTTCTCTTTAGATTTTATTTACATTCATTCCAACCACTCTGATTAATTTATGACTATAAAATCATTCAAAGAGCACAGAGTACATCTCTGCCAACCTTATTATAACTCCTACCCTATGCACTGTCATGTCTTTAACCTTCCTCAGGTGTTAGGTTCGGCACTGACTCTGTTAAGATTTTAAATGTATAAAAGAACAACTTAAATATATTTATTTGCATCAAGGTTTTTTACTTACCCCTAGTTCAACAAAATAAAACAAAGTGTTTATCAAGTGTGTATCAAAGTTCTATTGCTGAAAAAATATTTTTAACTTTTTTTTTATTGAAGTAAATAAATATAGGTTGAAACTATATGCAAAATATTAAAATGATAAATAAAATAAGTTGTCAGTGACAAAACTGCCATGTGGTGTAACCCTAAAAGCTTGGTACCAGATAGTTTAATTATCTGAAAAATGTTTTTAAAATTATAAACAAATGGTATTAACTAGTTCCATATTCTAAGTGAATTATATATTTAAAATGTATCATTTGACATTTTGTATCAAATAAATCACACAAAATCACGATTTTGACAGAACTGATGAATAAATATAAAAAAAAAATATGAATGCAAGTTACAGCCTCAACAGTTCATACCTACAAGTCTCTTAGCTTCTGTGGTGTAGTTTGCAAAGAAAACAAGCTATGCAAATGCAAGATATCACCAAATGATGGCACCTTTTTGAAGGTCCGTTTACACTAACGTTACCAAACAAAAAGTTCTGTATCATGGACCATGTTCACTGAAAATTTGATGAATATCCGGCCCAAATTTTTTTAGGTATCTTGCTAAGAAACAGAGAAAAACGCTAGCTACAACATACCCTACTGACGGAGGTAAATATTCAGCAAAACATCTAGAACAGATTATCACGCTATGATTGTACTGTTGAATATGATCAAATAGACTCTGACCAAAGCCACAGTCATGGATCGTGTGGTTTAATATCAAACCAGCAGATGATATTTTCTGTCTGTCTGTGCATGTCTTCCAGGTCGACCTCCTGGTCCAGAGATGGAGTACTGTACAGACAGAGAATCCTATTCACTGGCTGCTGGACTGGCTCTGGGCATGGTCTGTTTAGGGGTAAGTCACACACACATAAATACTGTGCTAAAAAATATTTGCAGAAACATCCTGGTGTTATTTTAACCTGCTGGGTGGTTGGTGAGGTTCATGTCTGTAACTATCAGTTCAACTAAAAATATTTCTTTTGCAGTATAATTATATAACCTGATGATGAAAACCTGATGTTTACCATTATTATAGTTTTTAATGGAGTAAACTTCAGAGATTAAACTTTGTAGTAGTTGAAGTCCAAATGCACTTTTTTGACTTGTTTTTTGCTTTGGGCCAGGTATACGTAGTAAGAAGATTAATCCACCATGTCATTTTATTTGTGTTTTTTATGTTAACTGATTGCATTTTCATTGAATATTAAGTCTGAGTAGAAAATCATAATCAGTGATGAGAAATTCAAAATAATTTCCCATGAGAGAGATTAAAGCGATTATCATCTGTTTTCATGCTCACTGAGAAAAAGGAAGAGCTCATGTTCTCATGCACGTTTACTCCGACCTCGTTGTCTTTTTTGTCTCCATGGCTGTCTTTCTCTCTTGTTTCCTCAATATCCAAATTACATTATGCTTCATCATTTCCTGTTATTCTTTCAACTTAATATATCTGATCTTCGTCATATCTGTTCCATCTCTCCCTGACCTCCCTTGCCTCTCAACTCACACCTTTAATCCTTTTCCCTCCACCCACACCATCCTTTCCTCTTCCCACTCATTATTTTCTCTATTCCCATCCCGCTGCATGTCCCCATTCTTTCACCCCTCTACCTTTTATTTGTTGTCATCCTCTCTCTTCTCCCTGTCCATTTTTCCTCCCGCCCTCTCCTTGCAGCATGGCAGCAACCTGATTGGGATGACAGATTTAAATGTTCCTGAGCAGTTGTATCAATACATGGTGGGGGGTCACCGCAGGGCTCAGGCTGGAGCCAACAGAGAGAGACACAAGTCCCCGAGCTACCAGATCAAGGTACATGCACACATTTAAATGGAATAAGTGTTCCTGCATATATATATATTTTTTAATTTACTGTCATACCTCTGGTTTATCAAGTTTCACTTAATGAAGATTCCAAACTCCTTTGTTGTTAAGATGTTTCTTAAAGTCAAGCAAATTATTCAGAGTGATAACTTGGCTAACACTTACATGCCTTAGCATGTTTATTCATGGCTCTGTCCCTTTGTGTCATGACAAAAATCTCAAAAGCAGAGCCAACTTTACTCTGAAGTGATTAATATGCTACTGTTAAAACACCTCTTTATGTAAAGTGTTCATTTTCAGTCCCTAACAATATATATACCATATATATATATATATATATATATATATATATATATATATATATATATATATATATATATATACGAGCCAATATTATTTGTGGTTTAATAATTTTAATAAAATTTTTTCTAAATTTTATTTATTTATTTGTGGTTTTTAGAACCAAAAATCTCATAGTTTTACATCTCCTCTCTCAACCTTTTCTCTAGGGCTCTAGAAAGAACAGGTTATCTTGTGTCCGTCTCATTAATATTGTCACATTGTAATGTTGTCACCAAGCTGACATCTCATTCAGTCAATGTGGTCTTGTTTTAATACTTAAATAGAGTATTTTTATCTGTAGTAAACCACAATTTTATTTTTTTTCTCTGCAATATTCTAGCTTTATTTGCTCAGTCACAGTAACATAACTCTGACACTTCTGTAGTCACCTCAAATATTGTGGACTTCTTTTGATACCAGTACATGTAGATAACCTTTGTGGTTGTAGAGATGTTCCATATTTATTGTCATTTTTGGCAGGAAAATTGAAAAATAATCCTGGAGCCTTAGTGTTTAACCCAATCACTATCAATGTTTGTTCAGGAGGGAGACACCATCAATGTGGACGTAACGTGTCCTGGGGCCACACTGGCCCTCGCTATGATCTACCTCAAGACCAACAACAGGTAGGAAAAGATTAATAATATTATTAAACAGCTGAAAACCATCTGGAAACACAAGACAGAATATATTTTACACAAATAAACATAAAAAACAATGAACATTTAATGTTTAATAAATAAAATCAGTGATTATATCTACAGCTTTTCTTTAAAAGCCAATTGATGACAGAGGTTCAATTAATTTTATAATTAAATTGTTTCAGGTGACACCACATGATCAAGCTGCAAGTACCAATATACATATTTTAATCTGCAAGAGATATGCTGGTCCCTCCTGATAACCTGACACAGCCATTTTGTTTGTCACTCAGAACCATTGTAAACTAGAAAAGAACAACCTTCAAAAAGTACTTGGCAGGTGACGGGTTCGACATCATCTGTCACAGTAACAGTAAACAGCAGACCAATTTTGTCTAAGCACAGAACTAATAATCAAAACAGAATGGTATTTCCAGAAAATAGTGTATCTTTGAGTATTCATGAACAACAAACCAACAGCACAGCTCTGCAGTCTACCCTAGTGTAGAGTTTTTAAATATGGCGTGTGTAGTACATACTTTCTTTTTTTCCACCCATTTCTTGTCCATGTGCACAACAAGCGGAGCATCCTAACCTGTCTGATGGAAAATCTCACCACCCTGTTTTTACATTACACTGCCCAAGAAGTCATCTCGGCACTCTATTATTGGTCAAGAGGTTCCCATCTGCTTCATGGCTAATGTCATGCCATCTGTCTTAGGCTGAGAGGGTGCTGCAGATGGGTGTTAATACCTTGTCTCTTTCTGATTTTGCCTGCTAGGTCGATTGCTGATTGGCTGAAGCCTCCAGACACTTGGTTCCTGCTGGATTTCATCAAACCAGAGTTCCTGCTGCTGAGGGTTAGTATAGCTCTAGCTATGTCATCATTTTCCCACCTTCCTTTGTCTCTATTAACCGCTCCCTCTCTCCTCCCCCTGCTCGCCTCCTTTGCTCCTGAAGACTCTTGCAAGGTGTATTATCATGTGGGACGAGATCCTCCCTAATACAGAGTGGGTCAAAAGTAACATACCTCAGGTGAGACACTGCACATACACACACAACTCTTGACTTTAACATTTCTAGCAGCTTATTATTTGTAATTACTATTAATTCAGGAGTATTTCACCTAAAACCTGCCATTTTGTTTTGGATCCAGATCATGAGGGGGACTTTTGACCCTTCTGAAGACATCAACATGGAGACGATGGCGTGTGTATTTCATTTTGTTTTTTTTTAAATCTAAGCATCTTCTTAATTTTACACAACCTATAATTTATTTATGTTATGGGTATGACTGATGACTGATCATATCACATGCTTCATTTCTCTCAGCCAAGCTCAGGATTACATCACAGCCGGGGCCTGTCTGGCGTTGGGTTTGCGATTTGCTGGCTCTGCCAATTCCGATGCCTTCGACTGCCTGTACGAATTTGCGCGGACCTTCATGAAGATCATGTCTTTTTCCGGTACAGCAGCTGTGGTAAGTGTTTACATATGTGTGCAGATATGTACTTTGATCTGCTGTTAGATGACGATACAAGATTTTCCTCA
This sequence comes from Lepturacanthus savala, assembly GCA_030544235.1. Lineage (NCBI taxonomy): Eukaryota > Metazoa > Chordata > Actinopteri > Scombriformes > Trichiuridae > Lepturacanthus > Lepturacanthus savala. The sequence goes on along the minus strand of CM060478.1, from coordinate 24,792,842 downwards.
CTCACTTCTACTTAATACGGATGATTTCCTTCATTTTCCATTTCCCGTCTGTCTGCTGTATGTTTTCAACACATGTGCGGGTTCCCACAGCAGACGGGCTACTACAACCTGCAGACGGGTCTGTCAATGATTCTGCTGGCCATGTCCATGGTGATGTCCGGCACCGGCCATCTGAAGGTGCTGCAGCTCTGTCGCTTTTTTCACAAGCGAACCGGCGGTGAGATGAACTACGGATTCCACATGGCTCACCACATGGCCCTGGGTCTGCTCTTCCTGGGAGGAGGCAGGTCAGACACCAACACACACACACACACACACACACAATCTCTCAATTCTGTTCACAATAATATGTGCTATTGGCATGAATAGGTACTGCCAAAGCATCAAAATCAATGTATCAATGATAATACAATTCACTGATGAGATTAAAACATATGCTAAATAAAGATCCCCTGCAGATTAAGATATGTATTTTGGTACTTGCAGCTTGGATGTGGTGCCTTTAATTAAAATAAAAATAAAAATAAATAAAAAAGAAGAAGAAGAATAGAAAGAAGTTTTATATGCGTTTTTGTGTTTTTGGTTGTCTCTCTCTCTGTCACACACACACACACACACACACACACACACACACACACACACACACACACACACACACACACACACAGACTTGTGCCTTTTAGGCTCTAGTTAAAAAGACTAAGCTTTTTATTCTGCTACCCACTTCAACCCTACCTCTCATGTCCAGTGCCATTGTGTTAAATGAGAAGTTCAATCGAGGACATACCTCCTCCGTCATGACCCTCCCTGACTCCTTCATCTAACCCAAACAGCATTTTTCTAAATTGTGCTCTAGGAGGAGACAGGCTGAAACATTGTGTAACTGCCTATTAAAGTACTACTGTACATACCAACTGTTCCCAGTGGAATACTGTGTTATGTACAGACAAGTAAAGAATTAAAGGAAAACCTGAATGAGTGATTCACTGAACCATTTGAGAATACTGTGAATTAGTGTTTATGCTGCTATAAACGTCACAAAGTCCAGACAATAACCTGATTTAAAGCCAAGAAAGCAATAAAGTGACTTTGGTTTGACATGTTAGAGGGCACATGGATTAAAGTTTTCCATCCCTATGATCGATTTCCATCAACCGAAGGTTATTAGTGGTCAATCATGAGATTGATGCAGATCCAGGGAGAAAAAGATATGGGGGGATGGCATAGGCATGTGATTTATGCGAGCTGTAGAGCAGTGGTGGCTGCTGGTCTAGGGGAAGATAATTTTTGGTCTACATCACTGACATTAAGTGACAGAAGAAACAAACAGTATCAAATAACACCAGAAAAAGAGGCTAATAAAGTATTTATATCAAAGAAAAAAATAATTAAGATGATTTGTAAAGGCTCCACATCAACTTGTCTCGGAACAACAAAATGAAACTTCAAAAATTCTTCAGTGTTGTTGATTTATATTTAGAGATTGCTGATTGGTTCATTTCGCTGTCAATCAAAATGAGACACAGCCTCAGACAGATCATCCAATCATCTCACTCCCCATAGACCCCCAGAGACACTCAGCATCCGATGGGCAGAAGAAAACGTAGAATTTATCCAACGAGCATCTAGTTTCACTGCAGTGGAACAACCAGCTCTCTGCTTCTCCATTCATGTCTAGTGACGCTGAGTTTAATACACTGATGCTGAATCAATGAATGAATGAATGAGAAGAAAGTGGCATCAGTGACTCCGGCACAGCGCGTTCCAGCACATAATGTAGTCAAAGTTCAACACACTAGTACATATTTCACCACTTATTTTTTTGACAGTTAAGCTTCCCTTACTGTTGTAGCAATCGCCACCGCTGTACAGACACCTGTTGAATCCTTTCTTGTGATTTGGTTTTGTTTTAGCCGATGTTAAAATCTTTGTTGTGTACAAAATAAATGGACCTAAATAAATGCCACGCTAGTGCAGTGTACTAACACAGCGGCATGGCCTGATGAAACAGTTTGGCTGTAGGCTACTTTGAAGCCTACTACTGCTGTGAAGAATTATAATAAAAAATAACAATAATAAAAGATCAGAAAATAGTGCTTAAACAGGGTGCTTAATTTCCTTAAAAATAGAAGCCAAAACTCAGACAAAAGTAAAATAAAAAAAATAAAAATAAGTGAAGTAACATAAAATGTAAGATATGAGGACACTGATATATTATTAGATATTAACCTGTTATATGGCACCTGGATTACTTTATGCCAGCAGAACTCCAGTTGCTCGCACACATGCAAAACATAGCCACCACATTTGGGACAGCTGTTTCTGGAAAGGACCAGGTACACCATGTACACATATGTGGCATGTAGGCTAACCACACAGACACACACAAATCTGTTTTGAGTGCTGTCTCGTGCATAATGAATGACATATATACACACATGCACACTCACGTACACAAAAACGCACCCAAACCAGGTTTTCCTCCAACCACTGACCTCTGCTTGTGTATTTTCCAGAGAAAGAAAAGCTCCCACTCTCTCATTACATGTTGCAAATGTAGCTGTAATCAGATGAACCTTTTTTGATTTTATTCTGGTCTTGTTTTTATTTCGGAGCTGCCAGCTGAAAGCCCACACATCAGTGGGGCGCCGGGGCCCTGGGGGCCTCGGTTTGAATATCACACACCGTAGTGTGTTACTGAGGGTGTGTTAAGGTCATGAAGGAGAGCAGGCTTGCTCCAAGTCATTGTTGAATTTCCACAAATTCTCTCTCTCTGCATTCCGTCTCTTACCCAGATTAATTTAAATTCTCAACATGTATTATTAGATGGTTGTCATTCATTTTATTTCATTCATTTTCTCCCTCCTGTTTTTCCTGCAATGCTCATTCAATGTCATGTCAATTTTTTTTCTGGTGATTTCCCTCCCTCTCTATCGGTTTGCTAAGTTTCTCTTCCCATTTATTTATTTTTTGTTTTGGAGGAAACTGAAGTGAAAGTGAAGTATTTCCCTCCTAAAGTCACAAGTTCAGACGATTGATACCTACAGCATCTTGCAGTTTTTGTTTAGCTTATGTCAACGCCGGAGTTGAACCTTCCTATTTGGAGTTAGATGTTCTCCGAGTGTTTCCTCTGGATACTCTAGTCTCCTCCCACTTCAAACAGAAGCAGGTTTTCTGTACACAGCATATGAACATCCAACCTATGAACATACATAGATGCAAACAACCGCTGACTGATATCCATAAATGTTTGTAAAATGACATATTGTGTTCACATTTTTCGCAAGTTTGTATTTTGAACTGCGTGCCACATCCAACTAGATCCTCTTTCAGCCACAACCCATGCAGAGCAGCACTGCTCCATACATCATCTCCCTCATCTCAGCTTGGATACTTTACTGTTTCTGTACAAGTTAACCTTCTTTATCATGGCTGATAAAAGCAAAGGCTAGTGTTAGTGAGATTTTATAAATAACTTATGAGCAATTCATCTTACAAGCAGCCTGTTGGAAGCTATTGTGTTGATAATTTGGTGCTGTCTGTACTCTTTTTGCCTTTTGGCCTTGACCAAAGCACTGGCCTCAGAACGTGGTGTTGGAGTTGGATAAGCTGCATTGTGAATATAGTTAGTAAGTTTAGGCTTGTAAAAAGCTATTATACATGTAGAGGTTTGTTTTTTGTTGCACACACCAGAGGTCTGTTTATCAGAAGTTGGAGTGAATGAGCCAAAAAAAGAAAAATCAAGCCCTGCATGAAAGGAAAGGATGATACAGAGAGGACCTATGAGTGGTTAGAGTGTTGTTTTTTTATCTGTCTCGAAATTGTTTTGTTCGAAGGTTTTGTTTGAAGTCCTGAAGGGGGTGAAAATACCCAGTATTGAGAAAAGTCATTTCTGACACTTTTAAATGTCATGTGATAATTTCTGGGAGATCCTGAAAAGAGGAATATAAAACATTTATTAAACCACATTAGCATCGTTTAACATCAGTAAAATCCTTCCATCTTTGCTGGCAAAATGCATCTTTAGTTGCCTGTTACCTGTTTGAACCACAGAAAAAAGAACATTTTGCTTTAAAAATATTTTTAGCTATTTTTAGCAGAGATTGTGCTCAGTATTCAGTATTCTTACTTTCTTTAAATACAGCCACACTATGCCAGAGAGCAGAAAGTAGTTGCTGTGTTTAAAGGTCAGGTAAATGCTGACACTCAAAGTTTCAAACCTATAATCTCACATCCCAAATCTCCTCAGTTCTGAAAATCTCCTATTCTACCTATTGACTACCAGTGCAATAGATTGTTCCATAAGCCATGTTATGAAATAACATAGGACTGAAGTACCTTTTATTTTATAAATGTTCATCCAGTTGTCAGTTTGAAATTGCTCATTTATTCATTGCAGAATACTAGTGAATTAAAGTGCTATAGGTCTGTATTTTATGTCTTTTGAATTTTAAACTTTCAGGGGTGGTTGTAATTCTTATTGCTAATCACATTACATACCCCAAGCAGCCATTTTAATGAAGAGCAATGACCCTTTAGCTCAGTTGACTGTTAATAAGCGCTCCCACAAGTAGCCGTCCGTGTATAAGCAGCCTTCACTGTCTGACCCAACATAATTATAATGGCACCTTAATAAATATGCACAATTACTGTTACCACCCACCATTATGGTTAAGAGGCTCTGTTGTGGCCTGTGATGATGTTAGAAGATTACAACACACACCTAGTTTTACACACTGAGAACAGAAAGCAGTGGTTATAATCTGGAGTGTTGCCCTTTTTCAAAACCCAACTGTGTTTGTGTCCCAAGCACATTTTTACATACCCATCACTGTGTATATACATAGTATATAGTGGTAGGGGTTTTTTGATCAGGTTTAGTGCATGCTGACTGTTGCTGCTGCCAAGTGGTGAGAGTTCAATGGGGTGTGTTTGTGTATGAAAGAAAATATTTAATGTATTTGTGATAATGTGCGATGTCGTTTCATGTTAGGTACGCCCTGAGCACCTCCAACTCAGCCATTGCTGCTCTGCTGTGTGCCCTGTACCCTCACTTCCCTGCTCACAGCACTGACAATCGGTAAGACACGCACACACACACATATTAAAACATGACCATGGTAGAATATGGATACTAACATACTAAGCTTGTTTCAGACTACCTTTCCTCCGGTAACAGCAAGGTTGTGATGATCCAAGGAGTCATGGTTGAGACTGATGTGTGTTTAGGTATTGATACCATGTATATCATGTTTATCCCCAAGAATATAGAATGACGCACTCTACCTATTTATTTAGGGATGCACCGAAATGAAAGTTTGTTGCCAACGCTGTATAAAACACTTGCCCAAATGCTGATAATCAATTTTTTAAAATTGCATAAATAGTCTAGAATAAACTTTTAGACATGTTTTTCAGAGAAGCATCTCTGGTAAGCACACATTCAAGAAATACTGCCTGCTCTGTGTTATGTAACGAGGTCAGCGTGCTCCACAAGCCTCTTGAAAGCCAATGTCCTCAACAACACTAAACGGCTGTTCATTCAAAGCCACCAACTCCATCACCTTCTTTGTGTTTCCATTTGCTTTGGTGCTGTCCTTTGAGAACTTTTATGAATTTTCTATGCTGTTCAGTGTTTGGCTTTTAAATAACAAACTAAAACATTAGTGCTGAAGTTGTTTGCAGAGGAACCCCCTCTAGATCGTTTGGTTGAAAAATCATCATCTTAAAAAAAAAAAAAAAAAAAAAAATGTTCTCAGGAGAAAGGGGCATGAAGTTGATGATGTCATATGAGAGATTTTTTTTGCTTAAAATGTAAAAAGCTGTCTACTATCATGAAAGGGAAAAAGCTGTATAAGTTTTTTATTTTGGTATAAAATGACAGTCATAGACTGGCTAAGGCTAATAGGCTACTATGGGTTAAATAAAGGATGTAATAGATTCATTAAATTTTCAGCAGAGGAGTTTCCATCATACAAGAGAGCAGCAACATGTCATGTATATGAAAGGCTGTGTTGACGCTGCTCTTGTTACTGCAGCTACCACCTGCAGGCCCTGCGGCACCTGGCCGTGCTGGCTGCAGAGCCCCGCTTACTGGTCCCTGTGGACGTGGACTCCCTGAAGCCTTGCTACGCCCTCTTAGAGGTCACCTACAAGGTGAGTTAATCCTGACCAATCAGGCTAAGGATAGACACTTGCAGTCAGTATTAAAACAGTTGAGAATTGATCAGTCAGTAGTTATTCTAGGTTATTTTAAGTTAAATCTCAAATAACTTTACTTTAATCTGTCAAGTCTGTTTAGATTCATGGCTTAAAACTGAAAGTACAGTTTTTACTCTCACATTGCTTGCACTTCCTCCCCCTTGTTCTCTATCTTTGTCATATATACTGTACAATCATGTCCATGGCACTTCCTCTTGTCAAGCTGTTTGACAAGCAACACAAGCCGAACAAAGGCTGTAATCTACAATTTATGCTGATTTACATTCATTACACGTTTTCATCCTTACAGATGAAAACGTCATGAAATTGCAGCAAAGAGACAAACCAGATCAAATTGATAAAGGGCCCAATAGTGAAACTGGTCAAGTTTGAAGAGAAAAACTGTATCTTTTGTTGAAATTAGTTAGTACAGTAGTTCTAGTTCCTGTTTGTTGAGCCAATTGTGGAGAGGAGCCACTGTGGTGCAGTCTGCATTGGTTCAGACTTCCTGTGTTCCGTGACCTTGCACAAGGCTACATGCTGTCCATTCATTATGGTCACAGTCACGTGCTGCATGTGTGCTCTCTAACATTCATACACTGGCGTTTTACCCATGTGCGCATTATTAAAGCCACTTTTAAACAATGTAAGTTTAAAAGAAACAATCCATCCATAGCAGTCAAAATGAGCTTCTTATGTAAGAAGTGCATTGGTTTTTGTTCCATATTTACTTGGCTATTTTCTCCCGGTCTCTGGAGTGCAACAGCTTTTTTCCAAATTTGTACAGTGCAGAGACATCATTGCAACACTGTAAATTTATCTTCACAGATGCTGTAAATAGCTCCTGAATTATAGGAGCAATCTTTTCTAAATCTCACTTTGTAATGTTTTGTTGCCGCTCTGCATAGATGCAGCTATTTTAGAAGTCACACTTTGCTCTCCACTTTCTCTGCAGCACTGTAAGACTGTGCTACATCCATTATAGCGTTATTTGCAGCTTTGTTAAGTATAAAATTACTAACTTCATACTGACTCTTAGGACAAATGTGTCTCTTTCAGTATTTATCTTTATTTAATTCAATGAAAGTTTGGCCACAGTAGCTTCTGGTATGCTAATGCAGAGTATAAACTTCATTAGGGCTACACTGTATGGAAAATATAAAACAATTACAATAGTCCACATGCTATATCAATCCAATATGTGGTAGAGATTTAAAGAAGTAAGATGTCTGTATAAAGATGAATTGTTTAAAGCCAAAAATTGCCTTAGAGCCAGCAAAACATGTTTATGTATTTTAAAAAGCCAGGAATTGTATAAAAAGTTTTAAAATATCATGGTCAACACAATAAAATGCATTAAAACCACTACACCCATCGCTTGACTTGCGTCATTGCGGAATACGTGCGTCATGTCATCAGGGCGCCATTGTCTTCTCTCTCTAATGTGTATAAACCTTCCTTAAAAAAAAAAAAAGCAATAACCTCATTTGCTCCCCGGATTGATCCATCCAAGCTATTTGACGGCCTCTTTGTCTGTATGACATGTCCTGCATGGGTCACTGCACATTAACTGAGCACATTAATAACCACAGTGGGTTTAAGCTTCGTGTATTTCGGTGTATTATGGTTGAAGTGAAGTGATTGCTGTGTATAATTACGACCACCTCAGACTCTCAGACACCACTCTTCATTTCAATTCATTTCACAGCAGAAAGCTCCGCTTGATACAGTGAACATCAACCACTCTTTGCATCAGTTATGCTTGTAAGAGAGATTGCACATTTTATATGCTATTTATTATATGAAAATATAACATTTAATTAGAATTTCATTCATTTTGTTTTTTTATTCTATTGTAATGCTGGAATATTTAGCATGATTTACATTTAAGAAAACCTCTTTATTCATCTTATACTGGCTCTATCTGCAGCCCCTCAGTTCAGCCTCTGTCTGAAACAGTTAAGCTCCTGTCTCTTAAAGGCCATCCTCCCAACGAGCCCGCTTTGTTCTGATTGGCTCAGTTTTGCTCTTTTTCCCCTCATTCTTCACTTGAAATGGGGAAATTTTCAAATGCATCCATACATCATTGAGGCCAAAATATGGGAATGGACAACCTGAACAACCCATGGAACAGCCTTAGCGACAACTTTGGGAACAAAGGATATAATTTTGCAAAGCAAGTGTTCAGAACAGCCTTATACCCTGGCCTTTTTTCTTGGAGAGAGCATTTTTACATTCATACACCTCATGTTTTGGAATTTTTACTCTGTTTAACACGAATATCTGTCATAACAGCATAAAATGAACAAAAAAATCACAAAAAGCATGAAATGTCCCCTTTTACTTCCTGTTTTCTTTCACACTCTCTCCTCTGGTTGTATTTTTTTTTACTGATATTCTTGCATTCTTCTCTGAGAAATAATGAGGAGTGGCTCCTGGAAACATATAAATCATTGGGACTCTAATCCTTTGTCAACATGGTAGACTATTGCCATATTTCAACACTGTTTACAACCTGTGCACAACGTGAGCGCTGGCTGCCAACAACAAAAGCCTGTAGAGACTGGAAATGTTGTGCTTAGTTCATGCCAATTAGCAGCAAAATGCCTTACTTCTCCACAGACAATTTCCACTTCTACATATGATTGCAATGCTCAAGACCAAAATTCACTGGTTGTAAGTGAATGGACTCTTTCGGAACAACACCACTTTACATAAAATTGTGGACAAGAGCATGCCGACACATGGCTAATCTACACAAACAAGACCAAGAAACAGGAGGGTTATGCACTGGGCAATAAATCTAAGTGTTAGTCCTCCCTGTAAATTTACTGGTTCAAAGCTGAAGAATAAATTATTTTCCAGGGAAATGGGAGAAGGATTAAGAGTTACTGGCAGGGCCCAGCACCAGTTCTGAAGTCTTTACACTGGCTTCCTGTCAAAGAATTTACTTAGAAATCCTGCTGCTGGTTTATAAAGCACTGAACAGTTTGCGGCCAAAATATAACTGATCTGCTGCTACGTGAACCATTCAGACTTCTGGGATCATCCGGGACACGTCTGCTTTCTGTCCCCAGAGTCGAAACTAAACCTGGGGAAGCAACGTTCTGTTTTAATGCTCCGCATATCCAGAACAAACTCCCCGAAAAACTGTAGGTCTGCTGTAGCTCACAGTTCTTTTTAAAATGAGGCTGACTTTTCTGTTTTCTGCCACTTTTTATTAAATAGCAGAAGTTTTATTCCAGCCTATTTTTAATTCTATTCTTTTAAACTCTTTGATGGTTTATATTGAACTTAATTTTCTTTTATAATGCGTTTCTTTTGCATCTGTCCTGATGCTTTTAATGTTTTATGTCAATCAATGTGAATTGTTATAGTTATTGAAATGTGCTATATGTACAAACTTGCCTTTAACTGTGACAGTCTCATTGTGTGTGTTGTAGTGACATCACTTTGTCTTGTTTCAGGAAACCAAGTGGTATGACGAGACAACTGTAGAAATGATGGCTCCCACGATGCTTCCTGAGCTGCACTTGCTCAAACGGGTAAATCTGAGGCCCCAACTGCACATTTAGATTTTTTTTTTAACCACACCAACATGGTACTTATATGGCTAAACAAGTGGAGAGAGTGGAAAATATCAAATTGAGTAGATTAGTGTAGCAACCCCAATCCAGATCTGTTTTGGATTCATGGCGTCAAAGCGTGGTTCATTCATGCTCACAGACAAAACGTTGGTCACACTTGGATGTTCTGTTCAAAACAACAATTATGCTGGACATGACTCAGGTTACGCCTGTGCCCTTGATACTTTTGGTTTCATTCCTGCCTAGATCCTGTGTTTTTGAATCACTACCATGTTGCACTGTGTATGTTAAAACATTCTTTCATGCAATTTGAAATTTTGCTTATTGGCCACTATTATTTTGGCATGGTATTGCAGGATTTTAGGCAGATTATATTCGTGTTGGTCTTTATGTAGTCTGAGATATTGGTCAATCGGATCTTTTTGTAATCACAGACTAAAATATCCAGTTAAAAATCTAGACTAGTCCATCTAGGTGACTCAAACACTTCACAGTTTCTGGACTTTGGAAGTGGAAGCTGTAAACTGGTTTCCCTCTTTAGAGTATTGTTAAACAGCAATGCTTCTCTATGCTACCAAAACTATTAGCAGATAAAATAAATCCACCCTAATATCTTTTTATTTGTATTTATTGACTGCAGGTAAAGGTAAAGGGGCCACGTTACTGGGAACTGTCCATAGACCTGAGTAAAGAAACACAACATCTGAAGTAAGTATGTTGATGACATCTCTTTAAAATGTAAGCAGAGGTTTAAAGGCAGTGTGGTGTGTGATGCACGACCTTCTGACAGAGAGAGAGAGAGCGACGCTGCAGCAGCTGAAAGGAAAACAGAATGACAGCACGACCACACCATCCGTTTTTAAAAAGTAGAAAAAGTTCAGACAGTGACAAAGCAAATGGATTCACAATAAAAACAGCAGCATGTCATAGACCAAGCCATGGTCCGTTTCTGTTGCCATGGAAACACAACGCTCCACTCGGTTTCGATTTTTCATATCCGATCCGCACCGCTTGGTGTTTTTAATCGGTCAGAGTATCAGTTTTTTCATTCACCACCAAAGAGTCTTAAGTTGTCACCACTGGAGACTGATAATGTTGAACCCTTTGTGAAAGTGATCACTTTTGTTTCAATTTGAATCTCTACGGTTCCCATTAACGCACCTTTTTTCACTCGAGTCTGAACGGCGTTATGTTTCCTTGGCAACGGAAACGGACTGAAGTTGTGCTGTTTTTGTGCAACTGGAGTAGACTGTGGAGTGATTTTGCAGTTTCAGTTGTTTGGTGGGTTTCTGAGTCTTCTGCTTTGTTTCTGTGATGAAGCATTTTTGTCCTGCAGCATTTTTTTTCAGCATATAGTTTTGTTTTATGAGTGTGTGTTTTTGTTTTTACATCATTTCTGTGTTTGCAGTGTTTTCTTTTCTCGGATGTGTACTTACCTTGTGTCTGTACCTATTTATGCAATATTAAAACATTTTCCATAAATTTTCATTTTGGTTCATCCCTAGTTAGTTTTGACTTGGTTGGCTGATTGAAAGGACAATCTCTCTCTATTTCTCTTCCTTCAGGTCCATCTTGTCCAGAGATGGGGTGTTGTATGTCAAACTACGGGCTGGCCAGTTGCCGTACAAAGACGACCCACAGGGCTGGAAGAGCCTGCTGACCTCCACCATCAACCATCGCAGCTTTGGAGTCAGAGCCTTCAAGGTAAACTCGTAAAAGTCCCTGATTGATGATGGAGCTTTGAGAGGGTGTGGATCTGAATGTAAATCATTTTTGTTTGCCTTTCTTCATTTGCATGCATTTGTTTTCAATGGGTGTGTTTATTTGCATTCACAGACACCACAGGAAGAGTAGTAAATAATTAGTAGTAATACTGAGAGCGTGGAGTTTGCTTCTCTATGTGAAGTTAATCTCAAGCGATGTCAGAACTTGTGAGAACAGCAGTTTTCTTTCCTCTTCTTTTCCTTTAAGGAGAGATTTTCCTTCTGTCACAGAGTGTGTGCTCATGGGGGATCTCATGTTGGGTCTCTGTAAATTAAAGAGTACACTCCACAGGAAAAGTGCCCTGAGATAACTTCTGTTGTGACTCGGCTCTATATAAATAAAGCTAACTTGACGCGACTTGACTCGAGGCCTTACTGTGGCCTTGTGATGTCCTACTGCACAGGACAAGTTTCCATTCAAAGTGAAACATTCACAGTTTGTGCAACATCTTCACCTCAATTCGCACCACATGCAATGCTTTAAATTAAAACATTTTCTGTAGCCAAGCTGCTGGAAATTACCAGACGTGCTGATACAACAGACCTCAGATATATAGAACTCATAGTGTTTTAGCGTGCCTTTAATGCCATTTCCCTTTAAATAACTGGTTTTGACACATTTTAAGAAATGAGTCTGCTCTAGCAACAGACTATAAATAGCCATGAATGAAATTGAATTGACCTCCCGAATGGCTGCTACAGTGTCCAGTGTTGGCAGGTTGTCACTACAGGTGTAGCAGGCAGCTGTGTAGTTGACAAGACTATTAGTGGATTCCTGATGATCTCAGTGTAAGCTGCCAATACTCCTGCAGGTCCAGAGGGTTAACAAAAAAACACACACAAAACTCATTCATCCTTTCTTCGTCTTTTTCTTCTTGTGCATTCCCTTCTTCCTTCTCTTCATTTCATCATTCCAGTCCTTTTGTTCTTTTACTTTATTGTTATTCCATCAATTGTAAACAGTTTTCGCCATTCATCAATGCCTTTGTGTCTTTACCCTGCTTGTTGATTGCATTCTTCTGCATTTCCATTATTTGTTTGAGTCTAAACCTAAATTATTTGTGTTTCTGCAGCCTGAATCCATCTCTACATTCACCTCTGAGCCTGCTCTCGTCTCCTTCGCTGAGTTCTTCTGTAAAACGTCAGAAGGGATGAAACATGTGAGTTTAAAACATCTTAACCCTTTGAGTTCTGCACCAAGAAAAAAAGCAATGTAAATATTTTTCTTTGCATATTGCTCAAAGGCACAGTGCCATTTAGAGGATTTTTTTAGCATAGCGCAACTAAACCAAGTAGCAGCGATTGCTCATTCAGGTTGAGTTATGCTCAATGCATTATTCAAGTGACTCAAAGTGTGGTCTACTAAACGGTTGCACAGAACCTTAAATGGTTAATCCACTTTTACTTGTTTTTAAAAGGTTAAAATTCTAAAAATGAACATTTCACAGTTTTTCACAGGGTTCCTGGTGGGTCTTAAAAATGTCTTGAAAGCGTTGAATTTATGAATTTGTAAATAATACCCTAAAAAGACTTGAACTATTATATCTAGGTCTTAAAAAATGTGTGCAATATGTAATTTCTCTGAATCACATTCTCCTCAAAAGTTTAATTCGTCAACTACTATTATTTTAATTAAATAATGTAGCTGAATAAAGAGCGATAGAACTGTCATGGGCCAAAAGTTCTGTCAGGGTGGTTGCTATGTGTGTGTAAGCCAAGATAATTTAACTCAGGAACAAAACTATGGTTTGTAAACATTATATACTAATCTATAGAGCCTCCCCTCCCCTTTGCATTTATTTTACAGAAAATTTTATTTTATTATTTTTTTATTTTATAAAATGTAAACAAACTGGCATTTCAAGGGTTAACATTCCATTGGTTGCTTGGTTTGATCAGGACTGAAGCTGATTGTTGGTGATATTTTAGGGCAGGTTACAAAAGAAGGTTACAATCTTTTTAGTCATTTTACTGTCCTGAATTAATTTGACGGCTCCTGTTGCCTGTTTGTCCAATTATAAGAAACACTAACCTGTTGTCAACTCTACTCTCAATAATGTTATATCGTTATTCTTTCATCTTCTTCGCCTAGAAGATGTCGGCTCTGAAGTGAAATATGGGCTACTGCTTTATTTTGAACCATATTTGTTGAGTTTAGAACATGAGTTTAGAACGGGTAAAAATAAATCCCTTCATGTTATACAACCGGGTTTACCAAAGTTATGAGTTTTCAGGGAAGTTGTATTCGTCATTGTCACCAGGATGAGCTGCAGGGAAAATAAACATTTAATCATGAATGTTCATTATGTATTTGTAGCCTACTTAGTCATTTTGATAGTAGGCTAATATAGATAATATACACTTACAGTCTGTGTTGCCTTCATATAAGGCTTATATAAGGCTTTTATTATTTTGTGGCTCTAGACAGATTTTTTTAATTTTTTAATTTTTATCTTTGAACATTTTGGGTTGCCGACCCCTTAGAGCATGTATTTACATGTTCATTGTACCTGGTCGGCTTCAGTCTAACTGCAGTGGAAATAAACCCGTTTCCCCTTTAGCATATTAACAAGCGGGGAAGGAGTCACGCTTTTAGTTCCTGGAGGTTCAGTAATGGAAAGTCACAAAAAAGTCAATTGAAAGTTAAATCTGTGGCGCAATGGAAACTGAGCTGTACTTTACACTTTGAACAGCAATAGTTTGTGTTCTTTTGTGGTTTGTTGAGTTATTAGTGCAGAAACTATCTCATCTCTATCCTCCCAGCCAGCTGGTAGAAAATAGGGGGAAACACCGAGACATTTCGGTCCTTTTTATAAAACCAAAATGTACCTTTTATTGTTTTTTAGTTTTTAATGTCAATATCAAATTTATTTGTATAGCACAATTCATTGCGGTTACAGGAACTCAAAGTGCTTCACACCTATACCACACAAACTGGGAGAAGCATAAGGTTTAGAATTTTGGTTTAAATGTGGACAGAGTAGTGCTGGATTTCAGCCGGTTCCAGAGAACAGGACCACAGTAACTGAAGGGCCCCTCACCAGATCCGGGTCTAACCTTGGGTCAGTAGAGCTCTGCCTGATCTGACCTGACTGTGGTGTTTACAGTGAGTGAGTCATAGATGTATAGAGGAGCTAAACAACTGAGTGCTTTAAAGACTATTAACTAGATTTGAAGGAGATTCTGTGTCGTACCGGGAGCCGATGGAGTGATTTCAGTAATTTGCTCAAATTTCTGTGTGTGATAATTCAGACTGCTGCATTGTGGATGGGTTGGCCTCCTGAGTGCTTGGATAATCCTGTGAATCCTGTGAGTGTTACAATAGTGTGTTAGAGATGAAGGCATGAACCAGTTTCTGAGAGTCAGCTTGAGTCATGAATACTTGAAGGTTTGATATATTTTCATGTGGAGGAATGATGTTCTGTTGTTATTACTGATCTGTTTTTCGAAGTTGAGATCTGTATCTAAGCTGATGCCAAGGTTTCTGACTTCCTCATTGCATTTCACACATTGATGAAATGGCATGAGGTAATTTGTTTCTGACTTTTTGGACCTACTAGGAGGATGTCAGTTTTGTGGACTAATTAAATGTAAAAAAAAAAAAAAAAACCTTTGGAAACTTCCATAACAAACAATAACCAATAATCATGTCCATCTCTTAATGGAATAATGTTACTAATATTCCTCTAACAGTCAGGGACAATGCATAGCATTGTAAATATGATGATATGAAATATGTGTCTGTAATACACACACTATGTAGGATCTTGTACTATGTGGACTGAAACAAATGCTACAAACAACCATGGCATCCTTCATTTAACATAAAAAGCAAATATAATCTGCTGACTAGACTCTGTCTGGTAGTCTCTATTGAGATTACGATCAGTTATAGAATGTGCTAGATTATTTAAAGTGAGCGGATATGATAAGAAGCAAATGCAAACCAGATTTTCAAGGTTCACCAATATCTTAGAGTCTGTAGAAATGTTGTAAGGATTTTGAAAAAGACATTCAACTGTGACTTTGACTTAAAATGTCCATAAAGCTGAGAGTCTACAGCCATGTAATTTGCTGAAGCTGACTTTGGTACAGCTTTGAACAGGAGAAAGTGCTCTCATCAATATATATATATATATATATATATATATATATATATAGTACAAGCCAAAAGTTTGGACACACCTTCTCATTCAATGTGTTTTCTTTATTTTCATGACTATTTACATTGTAGATTATCACTGAAGTGAACTATGAATGTCTTCAAAATACCCACCCTTTGATCTGATTGATAAAGCAAGAAATTCCACTAATTATCCCTGATAAGGTATACCTATGAAGTGAAAACCATTTCAAGTGACTACCTCTTGAAGCTCATAAAGAGAATGCCAAGAGTGTGTAAAGTAGTAATCAGAGCAAATGGTGGCTATTTAGAAGAAACTAGAATATAAAACATGTTTTCAGTTATTTCACCTTTTTTTGTTAAGTACATAACACCATAAACATGTGTTCATTCATAATTTTGATGCCTTCAGTGAGAATCTACAATGGAAATAGTCATGAAAATAAAGAAAACACATTGAATGAGAAGGTGTGTCCAAACTTTTGGCCTGTACTGTCTATATATCTATATATCTATATCTATATATATACAATTGTACATTGGGTTAAGAGATGGACATGGTTATTCTTTAATGTAGTAAAGAAAAAGGCTACAAGATCGGATGTCAATTTACATCAATTTACATATCAGTTCTTATGGGCGTGTGATATTTCAGATTTTGTTTTTTAATAAATATGCAAAATTTTCAGAAGTTTTTCTGTCAATCTGGGGTGCTCTGTATACATTATTAAGGGGAAAATGAACTTATATGATTTTAGCAAATGGCTGCAATATAATAAAGAGTGAGGAATTTAAAGGAGTCTAAATACTTTCCATATTCACTGTATATGACATATCCAGGATTGTGAAATGCGTCACTGCTGCCACCATGTCAGTCAGGGGCTTTGACCCACTCCAATAGTAGAAAATGTCAGACCTTTTCACTCTTGTACTGCTTTTGGATATTTCAAGCATACAAAATGCCAAAACTAAGCATAAATGTCATGTAATCACATTGAGAAAATAACATTTCCGTCTGCTCTGATCTATTTACATGGGCGCTGCAATGAAAAGCTACAGGTTCCACGATGCACAGTTTTGTTTGTTTAACAGGCAGACATTTGCTCATTAACAGTAAACACAAAACTGTGACATTTTCACCCAAGAATGGCACAAAACTGAAAAAATCAGGAACATCAATGTTTGTACCAAAATCTGTGGCAATCGATCCAATATACTTGACATATTTCTCTCAAAACTGCAAACCTCAACCAGCTGTTAGTGCTACAGGGTATGTGAGTCATCAAAGTTTAAAAGTCCTTGGGATTCATGAATGCCTATACAAAATGTAATTTTTCAACAGTGGTCATCTGACTGACAGACTGATTGACTGGTGTCTCTATCCAGAGAACCACCCTGCTGAAACGGCTGAAAATAGATATGTGAAGAAGACTTAAGGGAAAACAGGCATCAAATGAGGTATAGCATGTCAGATTTCATCAGCTTTAAGGCAAGGCAACTTTCTATGTATAGCACATGTCCTACACTGTAATTTAAAGTGCTTTACAGAGTGCTAAAATACATTGATGCTCAATCTGTTTAAGAATCACTTGACTCCTGGATTCTAATGAGGCTGTTTGATCGTAGCTTTCAGATTAATTGGTTGTATTGCGAAACAGAGGTCACAATGTTCACTTTGCACAGTGAAGTGAAAGAGAATTTGTCATTTTGTGGCGTAACTGTCTGTAATTGAATTTAACGACAACAGGAGGACATTTCTTTGCTGTTTATCTGTTTTCATCAGTCCAATCACACCAGCTCTGCCTGCCTTTTCCCCTCCACCTATGCTTGTGTAACATAAACATTTTCTGGCAGGTAATTGCAAGATTTGTTGCCGTCTGGGTTTTAATGTGGTGTGAAATACAGTACATCCATGGCTAGATCTGAATGTACAAGTTTCCTATTTGGATGCATACTTGAAGGTTGAACCTTGACGGTTTGTGACAATGGCTTTAAAAGCGTTTGATTTTTTTTTTCTAATATGTCTCTGTCTGATCACTGTGTGTTCTCAGATGAGTTTGTTCTGATTGAAACCCTGTGATTGCTCTTTACAGTTCACTTAACTAGGTTTTTTGTGACCTGGAAAGATGAAGTGTCAGGATACAACTACACCCTATACAATGTAGCTGCAATTTTGATGATTTTCCTGTTTGACACCATTACTTGTTTATTTTGAGTCCTTCATATTAATTTACTACATTTTTTCAAGTCATTTAAAAGTCACTAAATGTATAGGAACTCTATTAGAATACCGAAATTAAAAGTATAACTGTTGCACTTGCTGCATGTGAACCATGTGTGTTCTCATTGAAATGCCAAATATTTAAATATGAACACACAGAAATGAAACAAAGATGCTTCGTATGCAAATTTTACCACATGGCCCAAATCTGGCTATGTGCTACAACAGGGAAGAGCAAAATTGTTCCTGAATTTCACCCTCATCTATATCGGAATGCAAAATACACAGACATGATTCTGAGTAAAACTGATCATAATCAAGATAATAATGAATAACAATAGGAATAATGATAATCGTTTTGGATCTAGTGGTTAAAAGAGGTAAAAATACTGAATGAAGCAGTTCTGAGACTGTTAGGCACTGTTTGCTGTTTCTCTTATAACCAACAATCCAGATGTTTGATGACTAATCCTTCATTCAACTGAATATAGTTAAAAAACTATATTCCCAAACCCAAAATCTAAAACGTGTATGTTTGGACAACCACGGGGCATTTGGTTCGAAAAGTTGATGGGGATGTTGTAGATAATGACACAATACACAACTCATCTCAGACATTTAAACCTGGAAAAGTTACATATTAGGCTTTTAAGGACCATTTGAACTTTGAGTGCTGTCAAGTACTGATTTTAAATCCTGTCAAAATGGTCATTTTGGGGAGAATTTAAGTCATTTATACACTATGCTTATTGTAGTTCTATTCAGCTAACACTCACAAATGCACTCATTCTGTTGGTTTTGTTTTCAGAGCGAGGACACTCTGGTGCTGTTCTCGGCAATGCTTTATGAATGTGTGACGCAGGAATGTCCAGAGATGCTGCCCACGTACATCGCTATTGAGCAGGTGACACAAACACACACTCACACACAGAGAGCCTGTTAATAGAGTGAGCCAGTTGAATTGGTACTCGTGTCTTTTTTTTAGCATTTGTGGTGCAATTGCATTACCAAGAAATGTCAATTCAACTGTGTAAAACTGACAAAAATGAAGTGAAATGTTTAGTCTTGATAGAATGTGATAGACTAAATAAAAAATGGATGCAATTTATGAATAACTGGATTTTTTCTTAGTCTCAGGGACAATCTGTTGAATGCAATGAGAAGAAACAGAAAAAAAAGAATTTATTTTATATCAGAACTTTGTGTTTTGGTTGTTTTCTCTGCAGCCTTGATCTAAAAGAACAGAATTATATCATAGAATGTCACATATATGTGGCGCATAAAAAACTGAACACTGCTTCTATGTAAAGCTTTTAATATACACTACCGTTCAAAAGTTTGGGGTCTAAAATGAATCGAAAATATAGTCAAGACATTGACGAGTTAAAAAAAAAAATTATTTGTATTTGAAATATTTTTTTCTTTCAGGTTCCAGAAACACAGAATGAGATGTTATAATTCTTGTGCAAGCACATACAATAGGTGGACTTGTTGGTGAATGGTGGATGGTCGGCTTGAAGGAGGAATGAATACATTTACGGGTACGCATCATCAGTAGTGTTCCTCTAGGTCATGGGGTGTTTTGGCCCTTTACACTATACACCCTCGCCACGGGCGGCCAGCTGCTGGATGACCAGACCTGAACTTGCGTCCCAAGCCCAATTAGAGAGTCACCTTGTTGTAAAGTGCCAGACATCACAGGGGACTATGCATGGCAGGGGCATCCGGTTCCCCGATTCAGGCCTCGGCTGACCGCCTCCTTCCTGTCACACTGCTTGGGCCCAACTGGGGTCGTTCCTCTTGAGCCAGAGCCACTGGCTGCTTCTTTCGGCTGCCTCTGACACAGCTCTGCGCTGGCTCTTGCCCCTGGCTCCCTATTCCCTCAGAAGTTTTGTGGTAGATGGTCCCACGAAGCCTCTACACCCAACTTCCACTGAGCGGACTTCAGCATTCCAGCCACAATGTCGAGCTTCAGCAGCCAGCTCGGAATACCGCAGGTGTTTCTGCTCATATGTCTCCCCCATGGAGTCCTCCCAGGGTACAGTGAGTTTGACTATGTGTGCCTTCTTTAAGGAAGAGGACCAGAGCGCCAGGCCTCAGGGTGGTAGTGGCAATCTCTGAGGGGAATACCAGCTGTTTGCCAACATCTGCCAGCATCTTCCAGTCATGTGCTGGACACAGCTGGCTTCTCTCTGATGGTGTAGAGTTGCTCCTGGCAGCTGTGTCCCCTTCACAGACAAAGGCATTTCCCCATGAGATATTAGATGTTGGCAGTGGTAGGGCACGGATGATGAATTGTTTTCCCACCATTATGGAAGCAAGGCTCTTCAAGACTTGGTTGTGGCGCAAAGTGTACTGTCCCTGGGCGAGACTGGTTTTGCACCCTGTTAGTATGTGTCAGAGGTAGGCTGGCTTGGCGCACAGTATGCAAGCAGGATCTTCACCAAATCACTGCACTGGGAGGACATTGTAGGTGACTGTGATGGCGAAAGTCATCTTGCTGCCTCCTCCTGACACCACACTTCCTCCACCACCATCTTCCTCTGTGCTGGCGCAGTGGCACTTCTCCAGGCTGGACGGCTAGTTGTTAGTCCGAGGCCTCCTTTCCTTGCTGAACGTTCCCCACAGTATCAGCGTGTCTGCTGTTGCTTCTTCCACTGCTGGTATCCACTTGCGCCCAGTAGCCAAGTTTGGTGCATTTTCCCTAACCACCGGATCTTTGGATTCGTTAAAGGTCATCTGCAGTCGTGTTTTGGCACACTAAAACTCCTCCGTAAGGCTGGTAAGGGGTAACTTAAGGATACTGTAGAGGCCGTGGAGGCCTATGGTGGTGAAGCAGCGTGGAACTCCATGCCACTTCTTTACATGAACTGTGACTCTTCTCTCCAGCTTATCTACTGTGGAGATGGTCACCTCATAGACTGCCAGGGGAACCAGAGAAGCCCAATATTCCTGCCTTATGAACAGATGTATCCACATACTCATTTCTGTGCAGGTACTTGGCCAACCTTTGTGCGATGACTCCGAAGAAGATCTTACCCTCCATGCAAGGCAATTGGGCAGAACTGACTGATGTTTGCGGCCTTTGTCTTTGTAGAACCGTGATCTCATTTGTTCTTTGTTTCTCCTTCATTTCTGTGACGTGTTTTGATGTCTGTATTGATAAATGATCTTTTCCATTTTCTCCAACTTCTCCACTGTGCCTCAAAGTTATTTGAGAGACCAGGTCAGATCACTATTCACCGTTTCCCACAGCTTCTTTTCCGCAGCACGGGCAACTTCACACGCAGTTTGTGGCATGGGAGACTCTGCTCAACTGCAGGTCGGGAAATTTGGGTGGGTTCCACCGCTGATGTTTGTTTCACCACTAGTTCGGTGCTTGAGTTTGCCTCTTCTGTGACAGGGGTGGTCTCCAAGCTATGGTTTTCATCCAGTTGGTGAACTTCATTCAACTGATTGGACTCCTTCCACAGGAAGTGGTCAATGTGAGGCCCCTGACTCTCTTCACTCAAACACCTTTTCTTTCCCTTTTGAATCCTCAGACCCCAAAAAGATATTATTTTCCTCCATCCACAGTTACATATCTGCAGCTTGTGGTCCGCCAATGAGTCTTCTTTCACCCCCGCTCTCATAGACTCTTGGGGTGTTCTCTTTGTTTGCTTCTTTGTAGCCAAGGGGGGTGACTCTTACATGCTGCAAGGCATGAGAGACTACAATCGCGGGCAGCTAACCCACGACTGTCCCAATGCTTTGGTCAAAGTAAGGTCAGTTTTATAGCTTCTCTAATGAGCTAAACTATTTTCAGCTGTGCTAACATGATTGCACAAGCTTTTTATAATCATCCATTAGCCTTCTGATACAATGAGCAAACGCATTGTACCATTAGAACACTGGAGTGATAGTTGCTGGAAATGGGCCTCTATACACCTATGTACACTCACCGGCCACTTTATTAGGTACACCATGCTAGTAACGGGTTGGACCCCCTTTTGCCTTCAGAACTGCCTCAATTCTTCGTGGCATAGATTCAACAAGGTGCTGGAAGCATTCCTCAGAGAGTTTGGTCCATATTGACATGATGGCATCACACAGTTGGCGCAGATTTTTCGGCTGCACATCCATGATGCGAATCTCCCGTTCCACCACATCCCAAAGATGCTCTATTGGATTGAGATCTGGTGACTGTGGAGGCCATTTGAGTACAGTGAACTCATTGTCATGTTCAAGAAACCAGTCTGAGATGATTCCAGCTTTATGACATGGCGTATTATCCTGCTGAAAGTAGCCATCAGAAGTTGGGTACATTGTGGTCATAAAGGGATGGACATGGTCAGCAACAATACTCAGGTAGGCTGTGGCATTGCAACGATGCTCAATTGGTACCAAGGGGCCCAAAGAGTGCCAAGAAAATATTCCCCACACCATTACACCACCACCACCAGCCTGAACCGTTGATACAAGGCAGGATGGATCCATGCTTTCATCCTCCTCTGACCTCTGGCATCAACAAGGCATTTCCGCCCACAGAACTGCTGCTCACTGGATATTTTTTCTTTTTCGGACCATTCTCTGTAAACCCTAGAGATGGTTGTGCGTGAATATCCCAGTAGATCAGCAGTTTCTGAAATACTCAGACCAGCCCTTTTGGCACCAACAACCATGCCACGTTCAAAGTCACTCAAATCACCTTTCTTCCCCAAACTGATGCTCGGTTTGAACTGCAGGAAATTGTCTTGATCATGTCTACATGCCTAAATGCACTGAGTTGCCACCATGTGATTGGCTGATTAGAAATTAAGTGTTAACGAGCAGTTGGACAGGTGTACCTAATTAAGTGGCCGGTGAGTGTAGATATTGCAACAAAAAAAAGACATTTGTAGCGAGAATATTAATTTACCACAGTAACAGTGCTCAAAAATAAGAAATTTTCTAAGTGACCCCAAACTTTTCAATGGTAGTGTCTATAATTTAATTTATTATTATAAGATTATTAATATATATATATTATAAGATAATATTGTGAACAAATATTGCATATGGTGGAAAATTCCTACTACGTCAATGATGGTATGTTGACACATGTCATTGGCGGTGTCTCTCAGGTGGTGGGTGCTCTGCGGCGGGGTGACCTGCTCCAGACCTTCCCCCTGTGGCAGATGCGTCTGGTAGTGGAGCTGTGGGACAGCAGGGTTCTGCGAGGTCCTACTAGCCGCCACGACGCCCTGCTCACCTCCGAGTTTCTGCCCGTCATGAAGAACATGGTGGATGTGGCACTGGGCAGCTGGCTCCAAGGTGAGGAGAGCTGATAGATGGATTGATGTGTGAAGAGGGCAAA
This sequence comes from Lepturacanthus savala, assembly GCA_030544235.1. NCBI lineage: Eukaryota > Metazoa > Chordata > Actinopteri > Scombriformes > Trichiuridae > Lepturacanthus > Lepturacanthus savala. Next base: position 24,769,612 of record CM060478.1, on the reverse strand, counting down.
TGCATTGTTTGGATGCATGGAAATGGCTTGAATAATTCAATTGATGATCCAGCAGCAGCAGACATAAATGTCTTTAACAGATTTAAGCCCAGATTCTTTTCAAAGATTTCATGCATATAATTGTTAGTTCAATCAGTAACAATTATGTTATGTATCTATTTTTTTTCCATTTTTTAGTCTAGAAAACAGTATTTTAATGGCTATTATAGATGCCACATGCAAAATATATGTCCATAAACAAAAATGTAGTTCTCCTATGTACAAAATTCTTTTTTCAAAATTCTGGAGACTTGATTGATTAAATAGATATAATGTGGGCGGGTCTGTCTTCACCATGTTCTCAAGAGGTTGGAGCAGGAAGTTGATGATGTAATGTGACAGGAAGCAGTTGGAGACTTATTTTTTTTGCTTAAAACCTTATGTCTAAGTTGTCTACTATCATGTCATTAGAAAAAAATAATGTTTGACAAGATGAGAAAGTCAAACATCAAAAATACAGTTTTAAGATTCATCAGGTCTCTATGTAATGTAAATGTAATTGCACATAAGTGCAATATTTGCTATAAGATGATCTCTACGTGGCTACATAACAAATCTGTTTAACATCTCTAACAAAAGCACAGTCACTCATGCTGAAAAAAGCATTGTGTAAATTAAAATATAATAAAAATAATCGTGATTTCAATATTGACCAAAATAATTGTTTTTCCATAATCGAGCAGACCTTATTTGGCCAAATATGAAAAATCTACATTAGCTTTCACTTTTCTATAAGAATACATACTTCCTAGGCACTACACTAGTACTTGTTAGTAGGATCAATTAATTGATGTTTTGACTCTGCATATGAAGATTTGTTGACAATAAAAAATATATATATATTTATAAATTCATATTTAATAGGACAGTGTGTGTTTTTTGGAGATATCTAGTGGTGAGGTTGCATATCGCATCCACTGGGTTCCTCAAGTGTGCAGGAGAAGCTCTGGTGGCCACGAAAAATGCCAAACAGTCATCTCTAGAGCCATTATGTGGTTTGTCCGTTCTGGACTTCTGCATTAATATGGTGTTTACCAGCTCCCCATGGAGGTAAAACATCTGACACACAGCAGATTAGCAGCTAATTAAAAACATGCTTACTTATTTTATTCCATTTCTGCCAAGTGTAATCCTCTAGATGCAGGTAAATGTCACTTAATCTGACACGCTGTACCTTTTTTAAGTTTTTTCCACTCAAAGCAGCAGCCAGTGTCCACCAACAATCTGGTGCCCAGATGATAAACTAAACTCATTCGGATATGTGCTCATATTGAGAACAACATGACATATGAATGTCACTTCTCTGTTCATGTATTTGTACCTTATGCACATGTAATAAGTAGTGTCACTGTTTGAGCATTTCACAGGCTGGATATGTTTGAGCTTGTTTTGTAGTTGTGGGTGTAGCATAATAATGTCATAGTTTAGAAGCGAAACAGACTGTGTGTGTATACGCAAACAAACACAAATTCCATCAGCAACGTACATGCTCTCACACATTTACAGTAATAATCACACACCCAGTGAGGCGTGGGAAACAGGTGAAGTAGTCGGACAAGACAGTGACTGTGTAAACACTTTAAACAGGACTTCACTCTTATGTCCACAAAGCCTTTTGTCTCTGGCAGACTGTTCAAAGCAAAACTACAAAATGACAGTAACTTGACCTCAAGCATCAGGAATGTAACCGGAACTCTCTCATGAATGAAAGATGTGTCCACATCTTTTGTTGTTAATTTTTAAGAATCCTATTCTCAGAAGTCAGTGCTGCTGCTAACTGGCGCAGTGGCAAACACTGGAAATACTAAGTGTTTTTTGGACTGGGAGATATTTTCTTCATACGTGGCCAACAGTTGAGCTGTAAAGATCAGTCCTCAAATTTATTAGTCGATTCTACAATATTTAAAAAACTGAATAATCATTTTAGTCATAAAACAACAAACATAGGCTGGTTTCTCATATGGGATGAGTTGCTGCTCTTCTTATAGTGAACTGAAAATCTTTTAGTTTTTGGTTGTTTGTTGAACAAAATAAATCTAAAGAAATCACTTTGGACTATGGGTACATTGTAATAAATTATTGTTGGGCAAATTAATATTGCAAATTAATTGTGCTAGTTCACCTCATGTTGAAAGCTAAGTTTTTTAAACTCTTCCCACAGTTTATGCGGCATCTGCATGAAACTTAGAATCTTCAGATGAGTTTAAAACATGTCAAAAGAATTTTGACACTCCAAAATATGCTTTAATTATAACCAAACAGTCATTTTTGTTAGCTAAAAAAAAGACCTATTGTTTCAAATATCACTCACATTTGACTCTTTTGACTTCAAACTTAAGGAAAAATATAGTGCAAATTGGCCCATAGGGGACTCTAGAAACCTACAAATGCTCAGACTCATACGAAATTCGCTGAGTGTGATGTAGGGGCACTCCCTAGGTCAGCTGTGAAGTTATGGAATGACTGGTTGAAGGGGCGGAATTTATTAGAACATACTGGAATGACCACAGCCTTTCACACAACCAGTGCACCATGCTGCAGTGAATCCTGCGGCTCAGACGTCGCCCCAATGTGAAGGTTTGGCCACCAACTTGGCCCTGAATTTACAAGAAAAGGGCATTTAATATCATTGCTCACGGTACATTTTTACATGTTCATGTTGCTGTGTAGACATGTTTTAATTGAGATCAATGGACCAAGTATTTCTTTAGATCACAAATTTATCAATCCAATCATCAACAACTCTAATATATTTAATAATTTAAAAAGGTGAAAGCTCATGATAGCCATGTGTCTTTTTTTTTTTTTTTAATGTTCTTATTCACAATTGCGGATCCGAACAGAAATAAGAGGACGTTTGTTTGTACATTCACAGCCATTCAAAGCAGCCAATCAGTTCAGAGTCTTATGAATATTAATAAGATAGACCAAAATCAACCTGAGGTCCTCTGGAGCAAGACTTGGGAGAGGACAAGTACAAGTATATATTAAAATGACATATATAATGTTAGGGATATCAGGACATCAAAGAAAAGCCAGAAAAGTGTATGGTATCTGCTGCCTTTAAGAAAATTGTATTCTAAAATGTATCCTGTATTTGTTTCCAGGTAGTACTCCTCTTACACAATAACACTACCTGTATGCTTGTGTGTATTTGTTCCTCTAGACAACCGTTCAGTGTTGAGGTCCTACATGAGGGGCGAGGCCCTCTCCAAGAACAGCCAGTCCATCATGTTGGCCAGCTTCCTGGTTTACCGCTCTATCCCCTGCCTCAGGAACACACACACGCAGCTGGAGGGTAAGACTAACACATTTATACAATACAACTATTTCAGCTGAATAGCCTTTGCATGCAAATACTATGTCTAATTAATAGAAAATACAGAAGGGAGTTAAGTTCATTTATATTGCGTATTTTATACAACACATGTAGAGTCAATGTACATCTATTATGTATATATATATCTATAAAACAAGGTCTGTGCCTCACATCCACTACTCTTTAAAAGTTTGGGGTCACCCAGACAATATTGTGTTTTCCATGAAAAGTCACACTTTTATTTACCACCATGAGTTGTAAAATGAATAGAAAATATATATTGACATGGTTAGAAATAATGATTTGTAATAATTTTTTCTTCAAAGAAAGGTTGTTTTCTAACTTCTCTAACCAGCTGTGCTAACATGATTGCACAAGGGTTTTCTAATCATCCATTAACCTTCTGATGCAGTGAGCAAACACATTGTACCATTAGAACACTGGAGTGATAGTTGCTGGAAATGGGCCTCTATACACCTATGTAGATATTGCACCTAAAACCTTGCTTGAATAGTTATTTACCACATAAGCAATTTATAGTGTATTCCTGATTAGTTTAAAGTTACCTTCATTGAATTTCTATGTGACCCCATACTCTTGAGCGGTAGTGTTTTTCTGTGAATATTTGTCAGATTGACCTCAACTTTCTGACATAGTTTGTGGATTTTTTTTATAGATATTCAAAACATCATTATTATCATTAAATGTTAAAATCATATAGACTTACATATCACAGTGCTGTCCTGCAGCAGCATTTTCTTTACAATGTAAATGTATCACAGCTCCTCCTCATGTTGCTTCCCAGCGCTTTAGTTATTATTCAAAGCTCCGTTGTCCCATTTCTTCCTCCACCAATAGTGCCGCCAATGTAACAAAGGTATTGTAATGTCTCGAAAACCATACACTAAGACATTAGCTGCTACTTTATTCCTCACGCTAACACAGGCTACTGTGGGCCGTAGCCATCTTACTCCAGTACACAGAATCCCAGCACTGTCACCTAACAGAACAGAATTTTGCCCTTAACTCATTCATTTATACACACACATAACAGTAACATGCCCAGGTCTTTACAGTATACAGGAAGCAAAGGGGGGTGTTATCATAAATCTGGTTTTACTTGCCAGCACTACTTAAAAATTTCTTACAATAACTGTATTTGCCTGTCTCTCCTTATATCAGTGTATGTCCATGTCTTACCCAATGTACAATTTGTCTATTTAGACTACGGAAACAGTCCAACACACCCTCATTTAGGCAAACAAGAAAAATCTGCTTCAGCTTCTACTTCATACAGGCACTGCACTGTTAACCACATGCATCAAAACCAACTAAAAGCTTGTGAAAAATAACAAGGTTTCTATTGTGATGTTAAAAGAAGACTCTGTTGCAGCAGACCGTAGTTCATGTGGTAGATTTCAGAGACCATGACGATAATGACTCAAGGCACCATCAGCTGATTTGTTTTATTCTAGGTATGAGGAGACCTTTGTTTGATGATCAAAGAGATATGTCCAGCATTTACTTCAAGTGCATCATGCAGTTTTAAAACCTCACTTTTTGATCTTCATTACCATTTTCTAGGGTTCCTGCAGGGTCTTAAAAAGTCTTAAAAGAACTGAATTCATTAATTTGGAAATAATACCTTAAAAATACTTTAAAAGTCTTGAATAGCCGGGTCTTAAAAATTGTGCAGTACACAACTTCTCCATAGCATTCTCCTCAAGTTTTATTTGTCAACCATTCTTATTTTGATTAAATGACATAGCCTAACAAAAATTGTCGCAACTGTCATGGCCCAAAAGTTCTTAGTGTTGTTGTCAGGGTGGTTGCTATGTGTTCGTGAGCCAAGATAATTTACCTGTGGAATGAAACTGCTGTGTAGTTGGCTCGTTATTAGATATTGTCTTGATGTTTGGTTTTATCTGTGCTTTTAATCAGAGACAAGGCAGAGTCCATGTAAATAAAGAATGTAGCATATAGCGACATCATCATACTCTGATATACTAGAAAATTACTGTCAACTTTCCTTGTGATTGACACACATTATACATCACCAATCCACCGTCATCTACATTCTCTGTGGTCGTGTTAGGGACCGCCTGCAAGTTCCATGTTTCAGTTTAATTTGTTTGATGAAAAATGTTCCCCAGAAATAAACAAAATCACTTTTCCCTCCTCTGTTTGCTGTAGTTCATCATATTTACGCTGACTTAACTACTACAGGTGAGGTTTTAGGGCAAAATATTTTATATGGACTTAGTACACATTTAATACAAATATAAATGCATAAATTAAAATAAAACATGTTTTTGTCTGTGAAATAGGTATTCAGTTTAATATAAAATGTCTTAAAAGATATTTGAAAAGACTTGAAAAGAAGTATTCAAGCCTATGAGGCTTTAGGGATATGACTGTTGTTTTATACTAAAATCTAAATGTTACTTATACATCTTTATTTCTAGTGAAATGATAGTAGACAACTTAGACCAAAGGTCTTAAGCAAAAAAAAATAAAGATTCCAAGGTTTTCCTGTCATATGGTGTCATCAACTTCCTGCTCCGTCCTTCCGAGAATATCAACAAACCTCCCAGAAAGAGTCATTTTATTTAGATTATTGTGATACCTATAGTAACAATTAAAGTGCTCTTTTCTGCAAAGAAAAGACTATAAAATGGAAAAAATATAGATGCATAGCAAGATTGTTAGTGACTCAACTGGTATAAATATATGCATGAAATAGGGGTTAATAGAACCTGAAGAAATTTGTAGAAACCCTGCATTAATTTTTGACAGTAACCTGCAGCTGTGGTTTTCTTCTCTCTCCTGGCAGGCTGCACTTCACTCGGGGATCTGTTGTCCCGCAGCAGCCAGCTGGGCATCCCTCTCAGAGACCTGCTGAGGCTGGTTCCCGTTTTGCTGGGCTCAGCAGGCAGACCCCAGACCCTGCCCGGCTTCCCCCTGCAAACATACTGATCCCGATGTTCTGTACTAGTGAAGCGCCTACTCCCATCATAGATGGCAGTCCACAGCCGTACAGCCTGCCAGCACAGGTAGGACAGACGGCTGATTTCTACTTGTAGCACCTGTGGACTTCGCATCACGTGGGACAAGACGTGAGCGTCTTATCCCCTCGCTGCGGCCCGGCTGCTCTGCCTCTGAGAAGAAAAGTTCAAAAAAGACTGACCGCATTTCCTTATCAGCTTCTAGAAAATGGAATAACTCATATTAAAGTTTTGTAATATAATATTTCTATTCAGTTTGGCTTTTTTTTTTACAGCGTAAAGGAAAAAAAATAGGCTGCACAGATGACTTTTGTGGTACAATAAATCTAAGGTGAGGACTGTTTGATGCCACGCTGTCCTACACAGACGAGCAACGAGAGGAATGAAAATGAACAGAGCTGGCTGCAGTAGTGCTGGTGTCTGTGCTGCCTGCCAGGGAAAATAAAATAGAATGTGCACACTTGATGATTACTGTGGTTTATTTTGTGTCTTTATATTGGGCTGAGTTAACCAGCTCTCATGAAAACCATGATGACAGATCCGTTTATTCTGTCTGGTTTTTTTTTAGTATTTCCACTAAAAAAATCTTTCAGAAAGCGAACATCTCTTTCCTAGGGAGTTATTTTAGATTTTCTGAGAAAAAACAGCAGAGAGAGAACAGTGATGTCTTTTTTAAATTTAACACAGATCTGTTTGTTTTCTTGCCAGTGTTGCATCTTTTCAATCAAGTTGAAATTCTTTTAAAGTGGGCCCAGGATCAGAATGGGCTGTGGGTTTGTTTTGTGCGGTTTCCCCCACATGAGACAAGTTCCCAAATCTTCCACTGGTACTAGTTGTAGTAAAATAGTGTCCTAAAATAAGCCTGCACAAATTTATTCGTTTGCACTTAATAGAAAAACCGTTGTCCTTTCTTATGTATCTTTGCCCGTATAATGGTTTATGAATGAAATAAACCAGATGATTCCTTTTAATGACTCAGCGAGGACATATTCAAACTGTTAGCCTTTAATGTTCATAGAGAGAATATAGAGAATTTCTGTGATGAAAAAGAACAAATTTATCAAAAAAAAATAACTAAGGACTTTTATTTCACCTCACGAAAGAATCCAAATTAAGAGAAACCAGGTTGGGTGGATAGCTCCCACATTACCGCAGGGCAGTAATACTTGTGTGGTGATTAAAGTTAACAGATATCAGAGCAGATGTTATGCAGGTGTTTAAACATGAGACCAGTTGAGCTTTGTGTGTTCACAAGGCAAATGTTTTTGGAAGATTTGTTCAGAAAACCTGCGTTGTCGTTTAAAACTTTTAAAAAGTCACTTTATGATCGCACATGTTCACGATCATTAAAATATTGAAATACTAAACATTGACAAAATAAAAATCGTGAGTGGTCACATTTAAAATGTTAAAAGTTGGAAAATTCAGTCTGCAGCAGCACACATAAATAGCTACAGTTGCTATTGATGAATCATTTTATCCAAGGAGTGATTTAAGTTCACATTCATATAGTTACATAAAGCTGTTGGATTTTCTGACAAAATTAAATACAAATTTCTGGTTTGGTCTGCACCTTTGAAACACAGGATTGTGGGACATTCCTGTCAACTCCTGAACGCAGCATGAATGCCAAAAAAATATCTGATGCTAGAAATCCAAGATTACCTAAATGGAATGGACCTGATACCTCTCTATGCTTTTTTCAGCCCGAGCCCTCAAAGCTTGACATTTTTTTGGAAAAAAAACACAGAAAATGAAAATACAATTCTCAGACTTCCTCGAAAGGAAATATTAATGGTGCTTGTGTTGGATTGAAGGCATGTTAACCACCTGGATTTCACCAAACAAGCCTTTACAATTTTTTTTAAAAGTCTTTAATTTTGAGTATGGAAACTCTGTCATGTAGTTGGTGTGTGGGAGGATGTGCAGAGTCTTAGATCATTGCTAACCAACAGCTCTGAGAACATTCCTGAGCAAATGGAAAACATTCAAACAAACAAGTGGCCCACACCCTTCTCAGTGCTGCAACTCACAGAGCAGCTGCTCCCTCTGATCAAACACTTCCCAAGTATTTGTTTGTTCACCTTTTTATGCATGCAAAGAAGTCAGATAAGTGTTTCCTGAATGTTTATTCACTCAAATCAAAGTAAGAAACATGCCAAATATGACAACAGATTCTGTGATTTTTGTGTTGAATACTCCCCTTTGGTTGTAGGAAATCAGGTTACGATTATGAATCAATAAGTGTCTTTTCCATCTGTCAGGAACCTGTGCTCTTCCTCATACCGAGGCTAATTCTGCTGGTTTGGTTGGAATTTGCTGAATTTGTTGGTCCACCCACATCTAAACGCCTCTGTCTTCCTGTTCCTGAACAACCCATTTAACAAAAGCTTCTCCTGTGGGTTTTTCTTTAGGTTTTAACCTTGAAAAGGCCCAAAAATAGCAAGCAGACATGACATATTTTTTAGGGTTGAGAAGGAACTTTCAGACCCACGCCCGCCTGGGTTTGAATTGTTATTTTGACGCTTGTGGTTATTTATGTTATGTCTTCCCAACATGTTTCCTGGCTTTTATCGGCTGCCGTTGTTTGGGACATTCAAGGCTTTCACATTAAAACCAAAGCGACAGTCAGGCTCTCCTCTGTTTATTTTCTGTATTGGTTGGATATGACAGCTGAGGGGTGCATCCCATTTTTCCAGAGAGGCATTGTACCAATATTCCTTTCATTGTTTTCAGCAGCACCAAAATAAAATAGCGTCAGTTCAATAATTTGAAAGCGCATGAAATCTCATTTGGCGTTCTACATAAACACATCATTTTCTGCTTAACTTTTTGGTTATTTTTCTGTTTGGTGAAAAGGGTCATGTCATTTTCTTTGGTACACCAACCTTAGAAATATTTGAATGAAAATGTAATGAGAGTTTCTGGGCTGTTGCTTGTGTTGCAGTGGGTGTGCTGCTGATAAATGGCATGTCTCCAGTTATCAATTCTCTATCAAAAACAGAAAGAAAAATGAATTCCCTTGGCAAAATCCCAGAACCTGTGATGTCTAAGTCAAAAATCAAAGGGTATAGTTCATTGAAAATGAATCAATATTATCTGAGAGGATATTCTTTTACATCATTTGAGCATGACAGTGATGCGGTCAGGACCAAGGTGTTTGTGACAAAAAAGGTGAAGAAACACATGGAGTGTCAGTGGTCATGTATTCTTCTTTAATTTATTTATTCATTATTTTATTAATAAATTTGACTTCGCTGGTGGTTATTTATCAAAATATACACCTGCACCCAGCGGCTAATTGAAACCCCACTATTATTTAGTAATTTATGGTATAATAAGTTGATTAATCAAATGGTTGCCAAATATTAATCACTACCTATTCAGATAATACAGTATAATGTAATAATATAATTCTCTTGTTCCAGCTTCTCAAATGTGACAATTTTCTAGTTTACTTAGTCTCTGATGTTGCGTCTGTTGGATGGAAAAAGACGCTTTGAGGAGGTCATGTTGGCTTCTGGGAAACTCAGCAACATTTTTCTGATATTTCATAGACAATCAAGGAAGTAATTGGCATGATAATTGATAAAGGGGCATTTGCTCCCTTTTATTCTTCTCCCTGCTCACTCTGCCACCCATGCAGAATCATAACCAGGTGTCCAGTATCACAGACTGAGGTTTGCAGGCTGAACAGGCCTTGATGTGTGTGCGGTATCCTGGAAACACACGCCGAACCCGTCAACATGTCTTCACAAGCATTCCAGGGAAGTGTCGCATGACATTAACGAGTAAACTGAAACTGGGTCGGCCTGCCGCTGCTTCTGTGTCTTTAACATGATCAAAGCCTGGTGGCTTTAAAAGTCCTGCTGTCTCCACTGAAGAGCTGCGCTTCCTTCCTGAACTAGTACGAGCTGCCCGTATCCCTGCTGTTATAACGCCGCAGGACGTTTTAAGTTAATCTGGAAACCAATAAAGAGTCCACAGTCATTGATGGGGGGTACAATTAACCGTAAATTTCCAGAAAATAATTTCTGGAATTTACTTTACTATACTAGCATATGTGATCATTAATCAGTAAGGTAAAAACTATGAAAATCTTTGGGAGAGAACACCCTTCGCCCCCCGCTCTCTACTCTTCTTCCCGTTCCCTTCCCCTAGTCACTATGGTAACTTACATCGTTAGAGCTCGTTAACGATCATTAGGTCTGATCTTAACCAGCAGACTGGTAAAAAAAAGAGGCTGATTCTGGACTAATTTAGAACAAGTGGTGTGATAAATTACTTATTGGCTTTTACATATTAGTTTGATTGCTTTCTTCCATGTAGCTAGCTACTAGCTGACTGTCAAAATTAGCCGTTAGCCACTGGCCCTGCCCACTGGAAAACAGCATCTGGACCAACATCTTTTGGGGGGAAACAACTTTGTGGAAGGGGGGTGTCATGTTGCCTGTGTCCCCCCTCAGGATTTTCGGCTATGCATGTAGTTGTACACTGACAGGAGTCTGTCTGCACCAAGGTCCAGCAGTCCAGGCCAGACGCCTCCACTCACCATAGTCCCCCCACCAAGACACCCAAGTTCACCACGAGACAGAGACATCCACAGCCGAACGCAGGCCCCAGCACAGACAGCTCCCACTCAGGAAAGACTGGAGCATAAAAGAACTAGAGACAGTAAAAGCATAAACCAAAGCCCAAACCTTAGAATGGTAGTGTAAGTAAATAAAAATAAAGATAAATAGCTGCTATAAGAATAAATGAGAACAAATCGTCAAATAATAAGAAGAGTCCTCATCGTACACGAGTTTCAGAAAAAATTTTGCCTGAATCTCAGAAGAGGAAAAAAAAGTTTGAAGTAATATCCAGTTCATCAAAGAGGAAGAACTAGAATTCATTTGGACCTTTTAGCCCTACTAGTGGAGTATCTGGAGATTGGAGGACAGTGGTCATGTTTCTCCACCACTGCTGTTTGGTTTACCTCTAAGGTAGAGTGAGGTGACCCCTCACTCTACCTTAGACTATTTTTCTCAATTCCTGGATGCCTATTAAATCATGATCATGTTATATTATCCCATAAAACTCCCCAATTGCTCCAATTGAGTTTTACATAACTTCAGAGTGCACCAACACAGAAAAGGTTTCTGACCTGAGGCATTTATTAGTTACTGATTCTTGGAAAGTGGAAGAAACAATCAAATTCCTACAAACTATTGCATCTCTTTATGGGAATCACACATTTAGGCAAATCTACATGACCTGCTTTAACTTCCATTTAAGGGCAGCTGGAAGATGTTTTCCCACAGCATTTTTTATCACATTGCTTAAACACACCCAGATTACAACCAATTGAACGCTCCTACACATGCAGAAAAAAATAACCCGTGGGATGGGCGGGGCTAAATTAACTCCATCCCATCATTGTAAGTATCATGTTGAACATTATTGGATGTTGATTTGTCATTTTCTAATCTGATGTGCCCAATCTAATGCTGCACTCCTTAGTTATAGCCATGTTGACTCCCACCTGTTCAGAAAGCTCCTGTTTTCTCCCTTGTTTTCACCATTTTTAGGAAGGGGTAGCATGATGGTCGCTATGACTACTGTCACAGAGGACAGAGCGTTTCTGGGTGGTGAATGCTCTAAGACAAGGGCCAGCTCTAGTAGTCATTTGGTATTGCACCGGCAGGTTCTCTCTGCTCCAAAGTGCTCTCAGACACACCCTGCCTAAGTGTCTTTGAGCAAGGATCCCTTATCAGCTTAGAGGATACTTGACTCATATGAGGCTTCCTTAAAACAGATTTCACTGATTGGCTTCTAAGTCATTCTGGATTCGATTTAAATGCCACAAAGAATGTGAGAGAGTTGTGTGTTGTCCCAGATGCCACTGAGGCGTGAGCTGCAAAACAGACAACCTTGACAGAGTCCACTGTTTATAATGTCTGTATTGAGCCGGTGGGAAAATGCCTCCAGGGGAGAAAAAAAAAGAAAACTCCTGTTGTGTTTGTTTCCACAATAAGCCAATCCAAGTGTGTCACAATGCACCCGCCCCTCGGACAGCGTGGCTTTTCTCATGTCTTAACTTTACACACAAGAGCAGCTATTGTTGAAGCGGATCTTGTTTTAAACCTGACTTAAGCTGTGTTAACTTAACAAAGGCCACTGTGGAGGACTCTGACAGTCGAGGAGCCACAAAGTGGAGATGTTTTAGAAGTGGAACTGCAATTCTAAAGCTGTCTTTCTTTTTTCTTTTTTTTTTTATTTATAACGTCATAGCAGCTGAGACAACAGATGTCTGCTCTCATTCTGTCAACTGGGCAAATTCTTGTACAACCTAAAACAGAGTTTGACTGAAATGTGATCATTATGGCGAACTGGATTGAAGAAAAAATTTAAATGGAAAAACATACATTATTGGTACAGCAAAGCTGTGTAGTCTTAGCACCACATAAGAAACGGCAGAAAAGTCAGAATGTGTAATTTGGGCACTGGGGATTCTTAATGGCATAATGCAAAAAAAGGAAGCTCAGCAGGCCTGAGTGTACAAAAAGTGCTATTTATTGAAACATGAAATATGCATCCTCACTAACTGCTTTCTCCTCGCTGCCCTACCTCCCAACAATAGACCAGCGATTGGCCTTTTACCTTCTCAGCCTCACCTAACCTGCCAGCTCAGGTTACCACAGGTTGATCTGCACTGATGCAACACTTTGAAAACATCAAGAACAACAGCGATGTCGAATTTCTGTTACTGCCGACAATTACAGTTCTCTCTGGTAAAACACACACAGTTATGAATGCACCAAATTATACAGAATGTAATTACGCAGGAATTCAGTGGAAAAACCCTTAGATTCATCTCACAATCTCTACTGTATGTTGGGAGCCATTGATTTCCTTGCTTTCCTCATTCTTGTGAGTTTCAAATTAACGTTTTCAGTTTGAAACATCTGCAATTGGAGGAGTTGATGATCCCCCGTGTCGTCACATCTCTACTTCCCTCTTCTCCAACGTCAACTGTCCTTGACTGTATGGGAGGTCAAAATAATGCATCAATAATGCAATCGTCTGTTACATCAGCCCTGCTGTTTCCACACAGTTTGCACATTCAGAGAAGAAAAAAGGGGCATTTCTCCCTTTGCAACTGGGCAGGCTTCATCTTGGTTCACTTCATTAAAAGCACATTGTGAATCCGCGTGAGGGAGCCGTCGTATCCATCCTGCTGAAATGTGAGCATTTGCTGCGTGAGGATGCCACTTTTCAAACACGTGGAGCAGTGAGAGAACACACTCGCCTCTCCTGGAGGTTTCAGGTCTCGCTGCCTTTGAGCAAGGCACCAAGAGCTAAACGAAACAAGCTGAAAGGAAGTCACCCTAGCTTCTGCCACAACTTCTGCTTTTACTTCCTCTGTGTGTATTTGTGTGTCTTTGTGTGTGCATGAAAATGAGCTAAATCTCCCTTCCTCTGTATGCATGCTGCTTTTAATATATCTGCATAAATTTTCTGTGACTATACTGTTGCATATGTTTATTTGTTTGAATGCTTTTTTGTCTCTTTTAGTGCTTTTATTGTGAAATATAGTTTTCTCCTGTCATAATCTGTTGTTTTATTATTATTATTATTAAATGGCTGTGCAATATTCTGTAATTAGTGTTGGTACTTTAATGTCCATGATTTTTTGTTGAATATGTTGAACCTTAAAGCTTGTTGATTGGTATGAGAACAATCAGAATGTTTGATTTGTACTGTTTGGACTCCCAGGTGGGTGGAGACAATGACTTGACCATCTGCAGTGAAAACACCAGCCAGGTAAGGGTCTAATGCAGAAAAGTATATTGTGATTTTTTTAGTGGTGGAAAGTAACTAAATACATTTACTCAAGTACTGTACATGAGTACAATTTAGAGGTATTTGTACTTTACTTTGATGCTACTTTATACTTTCCACTCCACTACATTTCAGGGGGAAATATTACACTTTCCACTTCCATTTATTTGCCAGCAGCACTAAGTTAATGTAATAAATTACTTCACATTGTTACTTAACATTGCCCTTTAAAAAAAAAAGCTCATTATGTATTTGTGTCTTTTTTCATGTTTCAGGTGGCTCTGAGTGGCTGACAGTCCCCTTAAATAAATAAATGTTTGAGGCCCAAAGACGTTAAACACTTCAATATTTCACAGAAATGCAACAATTTAAGAAAAGTTCTAAACGATTCATCCATTTATGTAATAAATCTATATATTATTTTTTTTTGTTTTTTTTAACTATCATTTCAAGACCTCTCAACTTGATCTTGTGACACTCACAAAGATATACAAACTAGCTCCATCTTTTTTTTTCTCTAAATGCTGCACAATTTTCCAGGATCCTCCACCCTACCTTTAAAGAAGCACTGCCATGATTAAAAAAAACAAAAACAAAACTTGTTCAGGCTTGTGCAGAAATGCCTCCTGCTGTGACATCACAACAAGAGAGGAAGTAAATAGTAATCACCCCATCCATGTAGCTGCACCCTCCTTCTGGAGTGCTTTTGAGTACTCGACTCCTCTCCTCTGACTCCCAGTAGCTCTCTGAGGGGACGGGACATTTCCAACAGCTCCAGGCCACAACAGACTGCATGTTTCCTGTAGGGAGGGGAGGGAAGTGAGTGTGTGGGAAGGCAGACTGCATTGCTGATACAGGTTCAACTAGGTGCTTTTGCACCATAAACACATGCACATTTTTAGCACTTAAATAATAAATAAAATAAAATAATAAAAATTAAAAAATTAAATAATAATAATAAATGTTAAACTGGGAACAGGTTATGGCACTTACTTAGTACTACTTAGTACTTTAACCCATTTAAGCCTATGAGCCTTTAAGTCTATGACTGTCATTTTATACTTAAAATAAATTCTGATGACATTATAGTAGACAACTTAGACAAACGATTCTAAGCAACGTCATTACCTTCCTGCGTCATTACCTTCCTGCGTCATTACCTTCCTGCTCCTTCCTTCCGAGAACATGACCCCCCAAGAAAGTAATTTTATTTAAATTATTCTGATTTTCAACCCTGACATATGTATATCTATTTAATCATTCAAGTCTCTAGAATAATCCCTCCCAAAAGAATTGTGTACATGGTATAAATAGTTTTTGTTCATACTTATATTTGTGTAAATCGCAACTATAATAGGCATTAAAATGCTATTTTCTGCAAAGAAATGACTGTAAAATGGAAAACCATAGATGTATAACCTGATTGTTATTAGCACAAATGATATGATTATATGCATGGAATATTAAAAAACATCTGGGTGGTAATGGTAATACGTGTGTACTTTTACCTAAGTGGAAATTTAAATGCAGCTTGTAATGAAGTATGCTATTGATGCTTTGCAGTACTTCTGCCACCTAACTTACACAAATAAAGTATGACTTTACCTGCATCCATTGTTAATGCAAATCAATGATAGGTGTGATTGTACCTTCAATCGTAATTAAATGGATGTGTTATTTCCATTATGTATCTGAGTGTGTGAGTGTGTTTGTGAACTTAGTAAAGAACTGAAGTCAAACAGAAAACCCATTCATTGTAAGGCTTCCCCTGGCGCAGCTTAGAGGGAAGGACCGACAAGTCAGAAAAGGTGGGTGTGACCAAAAAATACGAATTTGTATTACATGCACGTCTCGCTTTGAGCTCAGTTTGAATGGTGGAGCTGCACTGGAGCAGCTCAGGTGCAGCAATTAAAGTTAGCGAGGAGAGAGACGCATGGTTTCGTGTGCGTTCAGGAGGACTTCTGTTCCGCTGTGCAACACTTCTGATAGTGAAAGAACATGTGTCAAGCCGATCTGGTGCAGATTCCTCGCAAATGTTGGCTGAGGTTTTAAAAAAAAGAAAGAAAGAAAGACAAAAGTGTGCGTTTCACCGCCAGTGATGTTGGGTAAGTCTGTGAGTTCACTCTTTTTTTATGAATTAAATACACAAACATCTCTCCACTTCACAGCTGTGCTCCCTTCAAAGTCCAAATGAGGAAGCATTTTTTGGGAGGGGGGGTTGACAGAATTCTGCGTTCAGTGAGGTTGAAGTTGTGCAACATCACAGCGATATTTCAGTACTTTCTGCTCAGAACTCGACACAGCAGAAGTGTTATCTGTTAAAAGAACTTAAAAGAAGGCCATGCAAGCGCGCACTCATGCGTAATGGGTGGTTTGTGCAGAGATAAAAGGAAGTATGCGGTGTCAGTCAGAGATAGTAAGCCGGCCTTCCTCTTCCTTTTGTACTTAAAAAAACTATTGAATGACTTGACCTGAAAGTTTTCTTTGGCTGCGCACTGTCCGCGTTGTTTAATGTGCGCGTTTGGAGCCATGGATGCGCAACAAGCCTCAGACGAGCTGCTCCCTCTTATTATTCAGGTTATTCTAGGCTACCCGCCTCTACCGCGCAATTCATTCTCGTTCATTTCTCTGATCTTTTTTTAGTCTTAGATCCATATCTGTGTGTACAGTTCGGTTGGTGAGCGTCACCTCCTGGGAAGTTTCACCAGAACGCACTGGGCGTAACTTTATATACTTTATGAAACTATTGAAGCACCGGGGAGTCACTGGGAGATGGTGCGTTCAGATACTGCTGGAAACTACTGACATTACAGGTGTAACCTTCACTTCATGTGCTCATGCGACTCTAACAAGACAACTACTTGTGCATTTGTGCATTGTGCTTCACCAGACCAGGGCTGGGATTTAGGACCAGTGACAAAAAATTCCCATAGACTTTGGCCCACAGGTCTGAAATTACATGATCTTGTTAATGCTGCTCAAACTGGGAACCAATGAAAATCCATTTCTCTCAGTTTTGAACTGTAGTTCAGGTTGTAGCCCTAAATGAAACGAGCTCATTTTCACAAACTAGAGCATGTTGCCTTTGAAATGAGTCTCCACACATTTACATACATTTCAGTACACTCCAAAAACAGGATAGATGTTATGAGGTTAAAGAAAACATGACGACAAATGTTTATTTTTACATTTTACAAATGAATACAGCATACGAATATGAAATAGACAACCAAACTCATCTGAGGGTTTAATTTCAGAACAAATACATTTGGTGACATTTGCCTCATCAAGACCAGGCAAAAGGACATTTTTTAACACAACAATTAAGTAGCTGAGCTTTTGACTGCTCAGAGGTGTTTGGTCTAGTTGACATGGCATAATGGGGTTTAAATTTCCATTTCTATGCCAATGGATCCTCTGTCATGACAACTCTACAAACCCCAGAGGACCATTGTGTGATGCAATCGAAAACTCCAGAACTGCTAGTATTTGAACCTTGATGTGATATGTGTGGGATGAATCAAAGCCAAAAAATGAACATGGGTTTGGGTAAAATACAAAATTTGAACGTTGGTTACATAACAACACAAAGGCATTTTGGCAGGAAGTCTAACTTTAGGCGGGAAAGCTAATTCTTGACCTTGGAAACTGAAATCAAGGTCTAAAGTTTTCACAGAACTTTCAGTCACAGTCGCAATTAGCAGATGATCATCCAAACTCTGCTGACTCCTACCTGTGCACTGTGACTGAAAGCTATGGGAATTGTAGACAGAGCTTAATAAGTTATCACATCTCAAAAGCTCAAAGAAATTCTAGTGGACTTAGTTTAGTTTGTTTTTTGTCTAATCATTCTTGCTTTTTGTTTGATCTTGCTGTGACATTGATATTTCCAACAGCATTTGAACTCATCACCATATTGAAGAGGATAGTCCAAACAGGTCAGTTATTTTCTTATGGCCTTACACCTTCTGTAAATGTACAACTTTTCAGTGTTTAAAAATATTGTAGTTCTTCCAATAGATCTTAAGGCCTTAAAACAGATAGCCGCAGCTAAAATAGAAAATATCAACTTCTTTTTTTTTTGGACTTGTCATGTGCCTGACACCACCGCATTTCTCCACTATTTGGACTCTTTTGTCGTGAAGCTGCAGCAGAAAACTGTGCGCTGGTGTTGTGTGTATGTTTCATAATGAGTGACGTGGGGTTTCCCTGTCCCTGTTTCCTTCATTCATGTGGCTGGAGGCTGAGAAGTATAGAGCTGTCAAACCCGGATATGAGCTGAATATTGAGTGTGTTTGTGGGAGTGAGATCACGTCTCTCGCACCTTTGTCAGCAAAGTCATTTCCTCATTTGGGCTTCATCGTTGACCCCTGCAGCACTCACTTCCTCTTGTCATTTGCGCCGCTTTGCATCCCCCCCAGCATCTGTAAATCTGCTGCTTGTGACAGGAGGAAGCAGAGCATGCGCACCTCGGCAAGTGCCAACGCTATCGTGTCACACATTTTTGAAATTGAAGGATGATGAGAGATTATATGTAAAATACTTGCAAATTAAAAGCATGTTCCAGCCTCGCTGATAAATCATGTTGTACCCACTCAGCTGTGAATCCTGATGGTGTTTTACCCATATAGCAAGTGTGGATGGATGTATTAACATTTTTTTTTTTTATTATTTGGAGAAGCTCTTTTACTATGAGGCTAAAACTGAACTACAACAGCCAAGTCATATCTGGGCCATATTAGCTGGGCCAGGCTTAATATGGCAGCTATAACAACCTCCACATAGCTTGTACCTCATGTCAACTACATCTGTGAACAAATTTAAACCTGTAGGTTAAACTTTGTGGGAGCTAGTAAGTTTTTACTTTGTTGCCTGGCTAAAACAAAAAACTGGTAAAACAGTCTACGTTTTACTATATACATTTACTCATTGTCATCATTCCTCATTATACTGATTATACTGATAATTAAAAAAAAAAATCTTAATCTATCACTGTTGTGTTCCCAGTTGCCTGTGTTAATGCAGATATAAGTAACGTTCGATTTTTTTTTTAAGTGGAAATACTGAATTCAGGAATCATCTGACATGAAAATGTCTGGATTGAAGGATGGTGAACACCCGCTCTAAATTGGCAGCTGACCTTATCAGCCGTGTCAGTTTGGGCATCGCCATGGTGACGAGACGTTGACTGACAGGGTCGTGAGTCCGTGACCACGTAGCATCATCGTAGCACACGCTGCTAACGCAAACGCTACATCATGGAAGGGGGGCGGGGTGAGAACACTTCCTCTTCTGTCACCCCCTCAAGCTTTTATTTTGACACAGTAGCCATGTCAGACTTAAACAGATCTGCAACATGTCGACTTTTCAGGAACCAACACCGGCAGCCCTGTTCGTGGTGGCGTTGACAGGCGCTGTGTTGCGTGTTTCAGATTAGCCAATGGGGTTTGAGCGAGGCTTTGGCGACTTCCCTGAAGCTGCAAGATCCTTCTGCTGAGGTTAAAACATGCGCGTGCGCGCGCGCGCGTGTGTACCTGTTGCTCCTGCGGCCAGCTGCAACCTCTTATCCTTCGCATTTCTATGTAAAGTGAAAGTACACTGGGTTCAAAGCCGAGCTCATCAACCTGATCTGTCAGCAGCATTCCTGTCTTATCACACTTCAAATACAGCTACATGTTTCGTTTGATAAGTCGACTTACAGAACATACAATCCATGTGGGTGGTTGTTTTCTAACTGCTGGGTGTTGGCTTGCTGAGGGGTGTATTTTCATTCCCGTCTTAAGAGTTCTCAGAAAGCTTCAGATTTGGCTGCAGAGAGCAGCGCTTCTGGAATTCCTACCTTTTTTAGTTCAGTGTTTTTGTTTTTTTTTTTAACTGCAAGAATTTTGTTGTGGATATCCAGGAAAAACACAATTCGAAATTTGCACAGTAATGGCAAGGAAGAAGTTTGAGGCTCATCCCCATGGTCTCAACACAAAGTTGTGCACATGAACTGCTTTAAAATGATTTGTGAATGTGTGTGGCAGGCGGTAGACAAACATATTTATTCAGTAAAAACATTAGTTTTTATTCCACACAGAGAAACTCCAGTGTCTTCAGCAACAGTGTTGGTTTTCATACCTTAATAGGTAACACCCCCCACATCAGTTATCAGTACTTGAACTTTGAAACGAATCCTCTTCCTGAGTCAGTTGTGCTGACTGTAAAAATGCTCCTGCCAGACTTGTAGCAATAACACCTCACACCTACAGTATAATATGCAGATTTTGTAGGCCGACCACCGTGCTGACTTCCAGTCAGACCTGCTGGTTTCCAGTAAGGTACTGTCACTGGCTGCAGTTGGCAGGATGGAGAATGTTTGACAGTTGTCGTGCAGCCTCCACTGAGGGGGTTAACTGCCGTTCACTATGCAACATAGCGCTAACTAACGGCTGCCACAAGTGCACCGTCCTCCACTACTGTGGGGTTTTTAGTCAGAGCTACTGGTTTCCAGTAAAGACCTGCAACCAGTGGCTTTACAGCAGAGGAAGTGGTGGTGGGGGCGGAGCCTGAAACTATTCAGGAAAAAAAAGAAAAGATTTTCACCTGTCAATTGCTTATCTTTTTGATGAAAACTATATTTCCCCCTTCACATGCATGTACATACTGTCTCTGCTATTTATTCCACTGAGTTGATGCTGGAGCCACTTCCTGTGAGTGTGAAGGTCAAAGGTCGAAGCTCCAGCACGCACTGTGCAGATGTAGTTTCACCTTGATCATACAATCCTCCAGAATTTACTCACGCAGCTTTTATATCTCAAAAGTTGAACAACAAATAATCTGATATGAATGTTTAAAGTTTTGGCCTGTAAATATCACCTTTTACTTTTGAAAATGGTTAACATTTTTAAATAATTAGACTGGTTTTGTTTCATTTTTGATCCTGCACAGTTTTCAGTGCATGAACTTGCATAACTGTATGAAGAGCTGTCCCCTAAACACAGGTAGACAGCTAAATGTAGGTGTATAGCGCCACTTACTGGAGAATCTCAGAAAATACATTTAATGCAGGGATTCACATCTGCTTCTGTATCCGGTGCTACAGCTGCTGCAAAGTTCTCACTTTTATTTTATAGAAATAAAAACACTACAGGAAAATATGACTATAGTGATTATAGTGACTATATTTGTTTAGAATAATAAACAAAATCAGCCTAAAAACACTTAATATGTGATCAAATATAGATAGATCGGTAGAAAAATGAGTCAGTAACAACCAGTCTTTTACTGCTGGCCAGTGAAAGTTGATGGTTTTCTGCTTTGCTCAAGGACATTAAAAGAACAGTTTCATTTATTAGTCACATGTTCCACTGCTCCGGTTTTCCTCGTCAGCCTTTCAGCCTCAAATTAGCAGAACCACTCTGCCTCCACCTGCTGTTTGAGTGTGAGATCACACTGAATTAAAAAAAAATATTCCTTCAACATTAAAATCTTACATTTTTGAATGACCCTGGCCACAGGTTTTGTTTCTCCAGCTCAATGTTTTTGGTCATATTTTGGATTTTACTTTCATATTTAATGCACTTTTTCTCTGCAACACTACTCATTACTGTAGTTGTAATGTTTATGGATCTTAAATCAGAATGCGTCTAGTCTTTAACATGTCCTTGAGCTACATCACTGAATCACTACATGTCCAGGGCGGTGGGTCAAACGCTGACCTCTTCATGGGGGACAGAGTAAACTCATAGTAACCATACAATAATTAATAACCTACCTGTTAGGGTTACCTTTAAAAATAGAACGCCATTTCATGTCATCTTGTAAACCAAGTCTGAGTCACAGTGCAGCTCTGCTAGGGTACAAAAGAAAATCTTAACCATGTAACTTTGTACAATTGTGAACCCAAATGGCTGCAATACTTAACACATTTAGATCTAAATATGCTTTTCCATATATATTAGTACATACAGTACTTGAGGCTATAGCCAAATCCCCATATCCTTCCAGAAACCTGTAAAAATCACAGTCAGCTTGCTTTATTATAGTATTATGCTTTTAAGGAGCATACTATTCAAATAAAAGGTTGTTGGAATATAATGAAAGTGATTTATTTACAAAAACAAAATAAGTGACCATATAAATATAATGTTCTGGTTCTCCATGTCAGCCAATCACAGGCCAGGGTGTAGAGTCTTCCCATCAATGGCCGCACAGCGATGACATATTTGCATATGAAATTAAGAGAAACAAAACACAGGGCACACACACAGCAGACTTACCACTCAATATGACTGAAGTCATAAAACCATTATTTGGAGATTATGCCGTATTCTGAGTGTCCTTGAATAAACATTTTAAAATAGGTTAAATACTCACCAAAATTGACCTTGTTGTTTTGGTTGCTGCCAGCAGAGGGCGGCATTTTCCACTTCATTCCCATCTTGCGAGCTTGTGTGCTGCAATTAAAGCCTCTAGCAGCACCATCAGTCTCTAGCAGCGCTACAGGCTACAGACTACAGGCTTGGTGTGTGAAACCTATCCCCGTGGGAATGGGCCATATGGACAGGTTGCTGCATGTTTTCTCGCAGCACTGAGTAGTGTTTCTGAAGACAACAATGGAAGAGCTCAGTGAGAAGCAGTTCACACAGTACATCACAGTTGTGGCAGGGTATTCTAGTGATGGGAACTTAATCTCTTTTTAGTGAGCCGAATAATTTGGCTCTGCTCACTAAGAAGAGATGGCTCTTTCGGCTCCCAAGCAGTTCTCCATTTTATCACTTATACCTTTGTAATTCAGACAAATTTAGCTTTGTTTTGTCTTGTGATTCGTATATGAAGACAGACATAATAGACAGACATAATAGATTTCAATAAATTGCTGTAGCCAATTGCATTTACAGTTGTAAAATCCCTTGTAACTTTCTAACTTGCTACACAAGGCACCTAACACCTACACCTAACAAAACAAGGAAAGTACTGAAAAAATAGAAAATATAAAATTAAATACAGCAATCAAAAGCAAAAAAAAAAAAGTCCTTTGTTGATTAGCACTGCTACCCCACTCTTCCCTGTTTGGTGAGGTGACCCTTGTCAACCCTTACATGATTGGTTGCACCTGACACCTGTAGCCAGCGCCCAAAGCACCTGCAGGTACTTTTCCAAAAGTTAAAAAAAAAAAAAAGGTTTGTGGATGGACGTGAGCCGGCTCCCATCCTTCACTTCAAAGACGGCTTTTAACCGGCTCATTCATGACTCACACATCGTGGGTGTGCATGTGTGTGTGTCACAGCTGGCATATAAATGATGAGAATTAATAACATAAGAGATAATTCATGATAAAACAAAGCTTTTCACATTTTTTTTCTTCATTGCATGCAACTAACTGCACATGTTGTATATTTCAGTGGTTCTCAAACTTTTTCATGTCAATGTTTAATTTTTAAATTATGTTTTAATTTAAAATGGGTTTCAAATGGTACATAAAATTTGAAATTAAATGAATAATTGTGCAAATGAAAAATAATACAAAAAATAATAGGAAATAATGAATGTGATATTGAATAAAGGATTTTGTATATAAGGCATTCCTTACATTCTGTTATTGTTTTACTTATGGATGTAATTATAATAAAAATAAAGGATTCTCCTTTTTTTTTATGCGACCCCTTGACCTCCCCCACAAGGACCCCTGGGTCTTTGAGAACCACTGGTACCAGTATATTTAACTGTATTTCTACATTCTGGTGAAAATATTATGCATACTGATCATGTAGAAGGAGAGCGGGGAAGTGGATTAACCTGCAGACGTGTTTTTTAGAAGCCACTAGGGAAGTTTGGATGTTTTTTCTTCCCATGAGACTGACCGACCATGAGTGATGATCTATAAACTATCTATCTATAAATCTATATATCTATAAACTATACATCTTTTTATAAACAACTCTCAGACCCACAGAAGTATATGTTACTGTAACGATCAACATTGGATGAATATTGTAAATCCCAACCTTCTAGATCACTGTTTGGTACTTTGGAACTCAACTATGTAGTGTTTCGAGTTTCAGCAGTGACTTGGGATCAGCTAAAGCTTAAATGTTCCACATTGTTAAATTTATTTAAAGGGTCTCAATTATGAAGGAGAAAACAACACTATCAGTGTTTGTATGTAACTCTTGAGGCCTCTGTTAAGACCACCCACTCATTCTGTTGCGGTATGACCTCCTCTGTGGTGTTGCTGAAACCTGGTTGATGTCACAACACAAGTGGAAGTTAATAGTAACCGTCCCAGGATCCATGGAGCCGCCCCCTCCTTCCGGACTGTGGGATGTGTCTGATGGGGCTCAACCAGAACACTGTGTATTTCGGTAGGAGGGGGAGGGAAAGAAAACTTGTTTTTTTTATTATGAACAAATTTAACCAATTATTTAAACCATTTGAGCCCATTTTCCAACCACAGTTTTCATGCATATAATTACAACAGTTGAGTTGAGTGAATTTGTTTTTTCCATTTTGTACTCTACAAAAACTATGGTTTCTATTTGCACAAATAAGCCCATAAAAAACTTTCTCTCAAGTAAAAACAAATCTTATCTGGGGATTATGTTAGAGACTTGAATGATTAAATAGATATACAGTTGAGTTTAAAATAATAGCCATGTGTTTAAAATGTGAGTAAAGCCAAAAACCTTCCAATGTAAAAAAAAAAAAAAACTTTCCAGAAAATGAAGATAGATGAATATTAGGTTGTTCAAAGAAATAGCAATGCCTGATTTTTATTTACAAACTTAAATATTTACTGAATAAACTAAAAAAATATTCAAGTTTTAGCATTCCACTAAGCATTTAGCATTTCGCTGAAGTAATATTTAGTTTGAATGAATATCTGTGTTGCATGGAGTTGATCAAGTTCTGGCACCTATGAATGGGTATTTCAGCCTCACAATTCCTCTGAATTTCTTGGTTTTGCTTCAGAAACTCAAACAGCATTTTTGACCAGCAGCATCTTGGTTCCAGACCAACAAAATTAAAGATCTGGAGTGGCCAACCCAATTCTCAGACCTTAATCCCATTGGAAAACTTGTGGGGTGACATAAAAATGCTGTTTCTGAGGCAAAATCATGAAATTCTGAGGAATTGTGATACTGAAATACCCATTCATAGGTGCTAGATGTTGGTTTATTCCTTGCAACACAGATGTGAAGCCGTTCTCAGAAACCTTTGTTATAAAACTAAATATTAGTTTAGTGATTCACAGTTCAGTTGGAGTTTTTAAAGGAAAACTCAATTCTCATTTTTAATTTTACATATATTTCCAAAATTGACAAAATGTTTCTTCACATTTTGATTTAGGATATAAAATGCAGTGTTCCCAATGCAAAAAATATAAGGATTTTGGCTTTACTCACATTTTTAAACACATGGCATAGTGTTCAAAGGGGACCTTGACACTGTCAAGGCAGATTCCTCTCTAGACCATGTCCACCGCTCTTATCTGCTGGCGCTCAGCTCCTAGATCTCTTATATCTAGCCATATATTTCTTCTGCAGGGCCCACGTTCTTGATTAAAATTAGCTGAGTTTTAGTTGTGCAACCAGCTGCTGTTAGAAGCAGCTTCTCCATCCCTGACTTTAAACCTAGAATAGATGCTTATTATTATTATTATTATTATTATTAGCCTTCCTATGAGTCACTAAAGTAATAGTTAATTACAACCATGGTTTCTGAGAACTGCTTCACATCTGTGTTGCATGGAGTTGGTCTGGCACATGTGAAAAAGTATTTCACCCTTGCAATTTCTGTTTTTTCTTGGTTTTGCTTCAGAAACAGCATTTTTGATGTCAGCTCACAACTTTTGAATGGGATTAAGGTCTGGGAATTAGGTTGGCCACTCCAGGACTTTAATGGTCTGGAACCAAGATGCTTCTGAGTTACTGGTGTATTTTGGGTCATTGTCTTGTTGAAACACACATTTCAAGGCTTTTTCCTCTTTGGCATAAGGCAACATGACCTGTTCAGGTATTTTGATATAGGTAGTTTGGTCCATGGTGCCTTGTCTTCATTCTGATGGACACAATTTTCTAACAAACACATCAACTGCCTAAAGAGAAATGGAGAAACATTTTGTGCACTGATGAAAGTAAGATTGTTCTTTTCAGGTCCAAGGGTCACAGGTAGTTTATCAGATATCCACCAAACACTGATTTAAGCCACAGTTTGCCCTGAAGACAACGAAGCATGGTGCTGCAAGCATCATGATATGGGGATGTTTCTCTATCTATGGTGTCAGGCCTATTTATGACATACATGGATCAGTTTGCCTATCTCAAAATACTTGAAGAGGTCATGTTGCCTTCTCAATTAAATTGCGTGTTTCGACAAGACAACACACCAGTAAATGAGCAGCATCATGGTTCCTGTTAGATGAAGCTTCTTCATTCCTGCCTTTAAACCCAGAATAGATACATATTCTCTGGACTTCTTGGCTCAATAAGCATTTGTTGTCATGTCTAAATAATACTTATGTACTATGGTGTGTGTATCGGGACATAGGATCACAAGGTGACTTGACACAAGTTGATACTAAGTAAAGCCATCAAAGCCAACTTTCATAGGACTGTTAAAAATACTAGGCCACTGTTTCACTGATTTGGTGGATGTATTCTTCCAAGATGGAAAAAGGGATACAGCAAGTTGAAGAGAATGAATCAGAAGAGGATTACATCAGAGGAAAGGCCCTTGTGACTTATCTGACGCAGAGGGGATCCCACCTCCCCCCTACACAGCGGCCACAACCACCACAGTACAGACTTTGTCCTGAGTCCCAAACTTTATGACCAAGAGGTCTGAAATTTGCAAACCAGTTTGTTGTATTGTTTCACGACTGATACACTAAATGGAGAGTTGACTGAGCACAACTGCCAGAAAAGGAGGGCATGTCAATAACGAGCAGCACTGATGGTTGGTTTTAATTGGTCATCATGAACCCTGACACTCAAAAAACTGACCCCATTTTTTACTTTCTGTAAAATTCATAGAAATCATGTCATGTATCCTGTTTTAGGGATTTTCTGTTTTCTCTTAAAAACTCATAAAGGATTAATCAAGCCTCAGTCCATGTTTCCACACAAGTTAGTGTTAGAAAAATGCCTTGAGCAAGATATACAAATCATCTTAGACTAATTTAAAAACAGCTACAGAATACTGCAGAATTGTCTCTGAAAACTGATGCCTGAATATTTAAACTTATAAAGCTTGTGTAAATTTCAATTCTTTTGTTAAACATGTATCAAATGACATAGTCTTGATCTTTTAGCAGCAGTGACTAAGAACAGCTCAGACATGTCTAGCTGTGCACCGATTCAACAGCATCAACACTGGTGCAATGAATTTGATTGGTGCCTTACTGTAGTATTAAAGTAGTGCATGTTTTGGGGTGGGTCTGAGTCAGTACTGGACACTCTGGAGAGACAAAGATGTTCCGCCTAGGTCATCATCGCTGGTGGTCCCACTCAGGCATTAATCATAGTGGGAAGTGTACACATTTTCTCCCTTTCTGTCACTCACACTCAACCCACAGGACCACACACACATCTGGAATATACACATTACCTCCCACAATGATACAGACTCATATGATTGCAAATCCCAATAGATTTCCAAACTCAGTTGAGATATAACCCACATTTTACTGAGGGGAAAGGGCGTCACTCACCCCCACCCACCCACTCCAACCCCCCCCAGACTGTCTCACTGGCTAATCAGGAAAAGCTGGTGGCACAAAAGATGCTTTTGTGCCACCTGGAAATTAATAATGTCTAGACTCTCATGAGAATGTCAGTGAGTCAGATCCTCTTCTCCCACTGAATCACACCCAGACTGTCCGGAGAGGTTGAGGGGAGGCAGAGTAATGGGGCAGGAAGTATGGGCAGGGAACTTAATTGGCAGAGCCAGACAAAGTAAGATAAAGGCAATCAATCATATGTTTTTTATTTTTTTTTTTTTTTGACTCTGAAATTCCAATGCAGGAGGCATGCAAACTACCTTGAGTAGTCTAACTGGTAAGGTAGTTTGCAGTGACTATAAGTGATCAAAAGTGTGTAGATTTAACATGTGGATGTTGAAGAAGACATAGGAGAAGGAAAAAATTCCCTGGGGGGGGGGGGGGGGGGGGTCTGAGGGGCCTCACTGACATTATGTCAGGTTCTTTTTGCATTGCTTGGTCCCAGTGGAATCTGGAGTATGTGTTTTCACCACCAAGTGTACATTTAAACATTTCAAAGGGCACTTTAGGGTGTGTTCTTTAATTAGCGCATGTCTATGGGAGTCGCTGTGCTTCATCCAAATTAATATCCCCTTATAATATACACTCATGTTTCCAATACAGGGAACTGTGTTTGACAATTTTTCCATACAGTCTTCTTCACGTAGCAGTTGTCCAGGTTCTTCATAGCAAGACCATATCAAAGCAACATGTTCTACATAGCAAGTATTGTCAGGCCTCTGTGTCTCAGTGATACTGATGTTAATGTGTCCTTATGACACACATTGGGCTTTCAATTTACTCCAATATAAACTCATCCAGGGCGACACGGTGGCGCAGGGGTTAGCGAGAAGGTCGCAGGTTCAAGACCTCCTTGGTCCTGGGTCTGGGGCCTTTCTGTGTGGAGTTTGCATGTTCTCCCCGTGTCTGCGTGGGTTTTCACCAGGTACTCCAGCTTCCTCCCACAGTCCAAAAACATGCTCAGGTTAATTGGAGACTCTAAATTGCCCGTAGGTGTGAGTGTGTGAGTGAATGGTGTGTGTGCCCCACGATTGGCTGGCGACCATCTGGGGTGTATCCCTGCCTCTCACCGTAACACGCTGGGATAGGCTCCAGCAGACCCCTGCGACCCTAATGAGGAATAAGCAGGTATAGAAAATGACTGACTGACTAAACTCATCCATGTCATTATTAGATACATTTCTCTCAGTCTTTTTTTCATCTGTATGAGAGCCACTTCTGTGTTGTTGGACATATTTTCTGTTAGAAATCTGTTAATTGTGATGATTATAAGTGTTTTTGCTGTGGCAATGCTGTTGGTAAGGTCTGATTAGGTTTAGGCACAAAGGCACTTGGTTAGGATTAATTAGAAATCAATGTTTGAGTTCAAAGGATCAGCAATATGCCTGGAAACTCTTCATTTATAGGATCTACCCACCTCCTCCAAACAAAGACATTGGTCACCTTATACAGATGTTATTGATTTAATTGCTTCTATTTCTGATTTTGTGGGATAGAAGTCTATGACTCTACCCTGACACACAGGCTTGTACAAGGAGGAAAAAGTAGGCAGTATCTGAATTTCTCTAAGGTTTTTTATTAAACCTCTCATTTTACATACAGTAAGAGAAATGCCAATCTGTCCAAGAGTAGCCTATGTGATGTTTTATCCTCATTTGGCAGTTTACTCTGCTTAAAAAACCCTTTTACTTTCAGATTTAGTCCAACAACATGTCATACTAACTACTTCTTTTCAAGCATCCTCTGGCCTTGAGTGTGGTGGTGGATGGTTGAGTCAGACTTTCATAGAGGTTTATTATTTAGAGATAGATTTATTGACAACACTTAAGATTCTTTCCATAGTGTTGGCAGTTTAAGTGACCTAGTATTCATGTTGTCTACCTAGAACCATAATTTCATACATTTTACCCAATTCTCTCTCTCTCCTTAATGCATTTGTCATGTGCAGGTATTCTGGAAAACCACAAATTCAACTGAAGTTAATCATGGGACATTATGCAGGGTTGTTTCGAGGTTTCCTTTTTGGCACCAGGTTTGCTTGCAAAAGAGGGAAAAGTTGCATAGATCATCACAATATAAGGGAAACGGGCAACAATCTGCACCGAGAGAGAGAGAGAGAGAGAGAGAGAGAGAGATTACAAGCTATATGAAATTGGTGTGGGATTACTGTACTGTTTTTTGTATTTTTTTCAGCCACGTACTGTACATGTGAATAATGGTTAAAAGTACTATGACAGAAAACCAGATGCAGTGAATGTGTGTGGGTCCGATTCCCACTAGTTGTGCAGTCTTCTCCGAGTTCTCCTGCCCAACAGTGTTTCCATGGTGAAACATCACCAGACAAACAGTTTCCATTATACGCCGAGCAACACCAAGTAAAGGCAAATGCATGGTGATTCAGACCATAGAAAACAGGGCTTCAGTGGTCTGCTGAGATGGAAACGACAGCTTCTTATTCACTTTGTTAAATGTTGTGGCTTTTAGAAGCTGCAGATTGTGTTTTTCATTAAGGAACTTTATTGAGACACAATGTGTAATTTTTTTATTTGACTTTCAACATCTCCTTTAATTTTTCCTGCTTCACCTCATTGTTATTTGCCAGACTGTCATAGACAAAGAGAGACCAGCTGCTTGGTGTCCTCTTCATCACATTCCTCATGAATAGAGTATTATAAATCTTTTGGCATCCTGTTGTTCTGTAATTTGTGTTGTATTCTGTACATGTTACATCTATCGCACGTTGTGTTCATCCTGGGAGAAGGATCCATTCTCTCCTGCTCTTCCTGAGGTTTGTTCCACTATGCTTGTCCAACAAGCCAAATGATTTCAAAATCTCTTTCTTCACACCTTTCTGAGGTTGGATTAGGCAGTGATCGGGATCCTGAAGAACAGACACACATATGGAACTCTGAGAATGTGTTGGAGACACACTGTAAAAAAAAAAAAAAAGAGCCCTGCAGTTATGAAGAAGGGAAATTTAAACCAGAAATGTTTGCAGAGATTTGAATATATTTTTTCAGCCTATCAAAGCATAATTCAAGCCTTTGATTCATTCTTGTAATATCTGTACTTGATTAGGTTTGAACCTTTTTTTTCCTCCTATGTCTGAAAACATCCCATATCAATCGTTAGACAAGCTAGGAGTTTTAGACTGAATAGATATTTACATGTAATCATCATTTTACCAGTAGGCACCATTTGGCAAATAGGATGCAGCAGCCATAACAACTGAAAGTTCTTGTTTTAAAGTATCATTTTCTGACAAGATAAAATGTGTGATGGTGGTTTCAGCTGCTGCACATACACCACGCAGGCACTGCCTATAAGGCTGATAACCTTGGTTTATTTAAAGGGAACGAAAGAGTCTCTGCATGCTTTACAAGTTAATTAAAATGACTTTAGAATGTTGTAATTATGTTAATAGAATAGCATGGTTGAGGTTAGGAGATTAAGCAATGACTCAGTAGGAAAAGTAATTATACAGCATTTTATAAGGAAGAGAATCCTTCCTGGTGCCTTGAAAGTACTGTTTCTTTGTACTGAACAGCTGTATTACTTTCCTTGTTTTTTTAATGTCTCCAATTTATTTTGGACCGTCATGGGACACTTAAACTACCCACACAAGCCAGATGTGTTTTTGTGCTTATCGACTCTGTGTTTTATATCATCAGACATGTAGATAGAGATTACTAATATCTAAAAAATGAATGTCATCTACCTTAATACATTTATTCATTTGTAACACACATGCATCTTTGGCACCAAGCGGGTAAGAAAACATCATGTTTAATTTAAACAACAACCGTTTAAAATCACGTTAATCCTGCTGTATTTTACAATGTTCAATAAGAGGAATGCATAAACAGCTGTGTGGGTTTGAAGGATCGATTCCCACACGGACACTAAAATAGACTACTGTGCTATTCATTCTGATATTATGTGTAATGGTTCTTCTTGACTCATCTGTAGACTCAAACTCCCACAATCCTCCCACAATGAGCACTTTGCTGAGCAAGCATTTCTCTTATTGTTTTATTGTACGTTCTCTGAGCCGAATCTGTGTAGCTGCATGTCAGTGAGGCAAAGATGCTGCAATAACACGCACAAAAAATACATTAGAGATGAAAAGGTATCAAATATACAGATGATCCAATATTTACTTTTGGACAAAATGTGACGCTAAAGATATAGAAGTAAGACTTTAAATAAGACTAAACATGTATCATCAAGTCTCTATTTTAGTTTATGTTTGAACATCATTGATACCACTTGCCAGTCAAACTCTGTGATCTCTGTCTCTGATAAAGAAAACATCTTGATGAAGTTCTAATGTTTCAGTTTCTGTGAAGGGGCAGTTTTTTTTCCATGTTGCTCAATATTCACTGACCCAGTTATTCCTTTGTTTACACCAAACATAAGATCTAAAGTGCATCAAATTCTGTGGATTTTTACCAGGAAAGTGCTCCTCCGTACGGTTTATTTCATAATAAACAACCTAATGATTATGCAATAATACTAAAGGTAACAGTTAATTGCTTTAGTATTAGCTTTACCATTAGCTTTTGTGTTGCTGAAAGCAGCAGAAACTTTACATTTTAGGTAATATTTATAAACATCCATGTGTACTATGTATGTAATTTGAATATTCTTGGCCACGCTAGTGATGCTTTACCGATGGTGATGTTGGTCAACTGTTTAGTCCACTATAACATCTGATCTGTTAAAAGCTCAAAATCAAAGGATTAAATTGTATTTCTATAATACTTTGGTTTAACCTGTTAAAATCCAAAACCCCCTGATGCATAGCAGCATTGAGTTTAATGCATATATCGCATGAGAAAACCTTAGTTACAACATTAAAGTATTTTTACCTGTAGTAAAACTTTTACAGTATCAATATATATCGTCAATATCTACATCAATACAATAAGAAAATACTTTAATATATCACTGGTAGGTCTGACTATTGTGATTTAATTATGATTTCCATGATTCTATGGACAAATAATTGATCTTTGAACTCTTATTGTATTAATCATTGAACTACGCATTGCAGATAATTTATATATATATATATATATATATATATATATATATATATATATATATATTTATATTCTAGGTATAGTTGCTCTGTCACAGTAAGAATTTATACTGACACTTCTTTAATCACCTCACATGTATATTTTGATACCAGGTTTAAGTCCATAACCTTTGTGGTTGTAGAGATATTCCAGATTTATTTTTCATTTATAGCAGGAAAACTGACAAATAAGCCTGAAGCTTAAATGGTTAAGATAAAGTGCCAAAAAAAAAAATCCTGATTACGTATCGCATGTTAGCATTGTCACTGAGAGCATGTGCTGTAGGCATGCAGATGTTTTCCTCAGAGCAGCTGCATGGCTGAAGACTTTTTGTGTCATTTCCATGTGTGTCATTTGCAATTCAAATCAGTCTTGAGAGAACCGGCATGCTGCTCATCAGTTGCAGCCATGGTTCCAGTTTTGGTCTCAACACTTTTGACTGAGCTGTTTGCTGCTGTTTTGGAAGCCAGCATGCTGCGTTTTTGTAAGGATGCTGAGATGTGAAGGGGCTGCACATGCTGGGCAGCTTCTGATTGGATGGGCTTTTACCAGAACTGGTACAGTTTGCAGTGCAGCTGTAACCCTGTAGCACTGTCATATCCTGTATGTCTAGCATAATTAACCAGGTTTAACTGCTGTAGCATCCGGCAATCTGTGTGTTTGCCCCATTTCTCTCACTGCTAGTATGACTATAATGAGCAGGAGACATTGTATCCAAGTCCTGTACTTGCCTGTGTTTTATATGGAGATTTGTGTGTGTGTGTGTGTGTGTGTGCGTGTGTGCGTGTGTGGTGAAAAGCGTGGGAACTAGGGAAGAGGATGTGTGTGTGTGTGTTCACAAAGTTCCCATGATTTTCTCCGGATAGGAGCCGGCGAGGGCAGGAATTCATTTGTATCGCAATTACCCGAGAGGCCGGCCAATTTATGCTGCGAACATAAACAACCAAGTGGTCAATTTTGAGATTGACACTTTTCTGGTATTGTGCTGTTGTCATTTCCAGCCAGTTGCCTTTTTACAGTGCTAGAACACAGAGTGGGTATGACGGAAAAAGAGACACAGCAGGATGATACAGTAATTTTTTTCACTTTGTATAACCAAACGGGCGAGAT
The DNA here is from genome assembly GCA_030544235.1 of Lepturacanthus savala. Lineage (NCBI taxonomy): Eukaryota > Metazoa > Chordata > Actinopteri > Scombriformes > Trichiuridae > Lepturacanthus > Lepturacanthus savala. The sequence goes on along the minus strand of CM060478.1, from coordinate 24,735,469 downwards.
GACAGGATCATACATGTCACAGAAAGTGCCAATCAGGCCGAGGGTGCAGATGTTTTAAGCTAGCTGCTAGCTATATATATATATATATATATATATATATATATATATATATATATATATATATATATATATATATGAAGAACTAGTGACATAAAATGAAACCATTGCCACTCATGCCCCAGTGAGTTACAGTAAAAGAAATGACAACTTATCAGATAGGCCCCGCTTAGAGTCACAGATCTATTGATCTGTAATGATTCATGAGTCATCGAGTCTTCGCAAGTCACCAGACTTAAAGGTTATACCTCCACTTTCCCCATTGCCTTCAATTCCAGTTTCATTCTCAGCATGTATGAGTGAAACATTTTTAAGGGAGTTCAGGTGGAACTCATCATTTTGGTGAAAGAGTAACTACACCATGTCTTTTGCTGTTGTTTTTTTTTCCTGCGTAAGCATGGCCAAAACTTATCTTATGAGGAACTTGAAACAGGATGTGGTTAGCTTAACATAACAAGATAAAGGTCCAGCTCCAGCTCTCTGAGGGGCGGGATATTTGCACCAGAGTAAGTGTTTCTATAGAGAGGGGAGGGGCAGAAATGGGTGATCATCAGAGTGAGTGTGTGAGAAGGAAGACTGTATTGTGTGCTGCAAGTTTAACTTGGCCTGCTTCCTACAGCTCTAGAACTCATCTGAAGTAATTTGATGGAACTACTTCTGTCCTTTGTGCCACATCCTGAAGCCTTGTAACAGTGACTTACTGAAACAGTAGCCAGAGATGCTGCTCAGATGTGGTGGATTGAATGAATGGATAAGATATTTGTAAAGTAGTTCAAGCACATCTACAACCATCAATTGTTTTTTTTTTTTTACATTTCTGTTTGCATGCAGATCAGATGTTCCACTCTAAACAATCATGTCCTGGCGCCAGCTCTGTATTGAAATTGTAGAAAAGAATTGCAGTATATAGTCAGAACCAACTCAGCAGGATCTGAGTTACTACATTAACCAACATGATCGACTGGTCATACCAGAACAAATAAAGCTGTTGCAGCAAATCCCCTGAGTGTATTGAGTTGAGCAAGACTCAACTGTTTTTTTCCTTATGTCAACTTTTCATTTCTAAAAGAAATAACACATAGTCAGTCACTGCTTTGGTAAGAGCAGGTAATTCCCACATTTTGTACAGTATGGGCCTGGAGCAGATGGATCTGTGACGTTTCTGGGACTACCTCTGGGAATTCTGGGAAAAGGAAGAGCGGTTTATTTCTGAATTTAGCTGCAACTGGCAGTTTCTCATGACACACGGAGTAAGGTCGGTTCATAGGCTAAGTTCACAGGCTTAGAAATACACGGACACTCACTCGTTCAAACACAGCCCTCCATATGAGCCCTTTGAGAAGCAGTTTGAATCTAAAAGATTCCAACCTAAGTTACAGATTCTTGTTTTTGTGTGTGTGTGTGTGTGTGTGCGTGTGTGTGTGTGTGTGTGTGCGCGTGTGTGTGTGTGCGCGTGTGCGCGCGCCTCAGAAGTTGGCCAGTCATTAGTAGAGAGCACAGAGCGTTGGAGGAAGTGGTGGTTACCGATGACTCAGCCAAGCCATACCGCTGATGCATTTCATTCTTTCTCTCCAGTCTCTCTCAGCTCCTCCTGTCATCTGCTTTTCTTTTACATTACATTCATTCTTCTTTTCTGTTCTGGCTTCTCTTATTTCCTGCCCCTCTCTCAATCTCTGCCCCCACTTCTTTTTTCTCTTTTCCTGACTGATCTTGACCTTTTGGAGGTATCTCAGTGTGTGTGTGTGTGTGTGTTGGGTGAGTGTGTGTTGTGTGAGTATGACACTCAGCAATGTGTGGGGGAAGATAACTGGCTTCCTTCAGAGTGATTAAAAACATTCCTTCTCTCTTTTTCCTCTCTCTTTTTCTGCCTTTCTTAGTTTTCACTAAAGACTCATGAAGAGAAGATGAAGAGGAGTATGAAGAGTGACAAAAAAGTAAGTGATCTAAAGCTGGACATCAGTTTCTTTTTCCAACATTGGCTGTTATTTATCGAGGAAGGATTGCAGATCAAGGGAACACTTTTCTTTCAGATTTGAATGGTTGGGCTGATCGAGGATAAGTAATCTGTCGTTTTTGAACTGCATTACTGTTTTAGGATGTTTGGCAAAACAAACGAAATGAAAATAATGATGTATACTTACAGAAAAAAGTAGGGCTAAAGAGCAGGACGTTTCAAGAGTTGAATGGAAAATAATACGAATGTTTTCCGAGCTCTGGTGAACTAGTCTGTGTGAGATGTGGTTTGTTTTATTCTGTTTAGCCTTTAGATCCTGGATCAATAAATGGCATGACGAAACCTTCACCTTCCGTAGTGATGTGTTTAAAAATATGAATTAAATTTTTTTTTTTTTTTAAGCTACGGTGGATAAACAGAAGCGATGGATCGCATTGTGAGGACAGTTTTAGTTGGCAGTCGCTCAGGTTGCGTTGACTATCTGTTATATTTGCCAGTTGGCATGTAATTGTGCTTCTCCAAATTTAGTCATGTACTCCTGGTCTGACGCAGTGTCCGCACCTCCGATATATGGGCCAAAGTGAAAGTGTTGCTGTTGTGTTCTCCTGCTGATATTGCAGCAGCTGCCTTCAAATGGAACGAGGTGATCAAAGAGCTTCGGTCCAGGAGTAGCGATCAGACTCATCAATCTGTGTACAGCTATGAGTCTGTTGGTGACGTGAGCAACAGTTTCACAATCTGCACTGACGCACATCATGTAGGAGCTATAACACTCTGTTATATTGTATTCTCCTTCTCCCCCTGATACTCCTTTGCAACCTGCCTAGTATGTTCAAATGTTTTAAATAATGGTAATAGAAATAATAATAGCAGTAATAGCAGTGCTCCATATTTATTTATTTATATTTATACGCAAGGCAAATGAGATCATGAAACAATGAGGTTAAATGAGTAAAATCTTTGATGGACCCACGTCCTCCTCTCTCTACCCTTCCTCCTGGTCCCTCCTTCCTCCTCCTAGTCGCTGTTGCTAGGTAACTTACATAGTTAGAACTCGCTAACGATCATTAGATCTGATCTTAACCAGTGGACTGGTAAGAAAGAGGCTGCTTTTGGACAAATATTGAACAAGTGGTGTGATAAATGACTTACTACATATTAGTTGGTTTCTCCTACTAGCTGATTGCAGTTAGCCACTGTCCCCGCCCTCTGGAAAAGAGCACCTTGACCAAACTTTGAGGAATGGGGAGGGGTCATAATCTTCATAATGTTGTTGTTTCTTTAAACATTTCTTTAATATTCCAAATTATTTAGTTGTGTTCAAAGATTTGGGGGGGACAACTTTGGGGGATTTACACGTGTGTGTGTGTGTGTGTGTATATATGGAGAAAATTAAGAGCACATACACTGCTACGCTGTGGATTCACATTTTGAATCAACAGATGGGCTCGGTTTGAGCCAGAAATGACACTTTCTGCACAGCTGTGTTGATGTGTAACCACATTCTACACATGCTGTAATACATAAGGAAGTTTTTATATTTATTTTTATACGAGACTCATGCATGAATTATCACTCTGGGATTGCAAGTAGAAAAGGAATGCATCTTCTTCCAGTAATATTTAGTTGTGGCTAACATTAGGTATATAGAAAGCATGGATCACATAAATATTTATGATATTCATGATTATGTCCAGCACTGGCCATATGTTGCACCTTTTCGCAGCCACATTAGAGGTCAACTCTTCTTCGATTGTGTTTTGTATGATTCTGGGTTGCTCAGACCCTCGTGACTGTACGGAAGTGGAAAGCCACATTTTGGTCATCCAGTCTGAAACAGCTGACAATGTGTCATTCAGTCTGCATTGTTTCATAATGCTCGGATACAACAGCGCAGTTCATTCAACCTTAGAGGTACAGTGTAGGATTTAGTGGCTTTGCAGAATTGGAATGTAATAACTGTGTTTCCATATATATATATAGAAAATGGTTCTAGTGATGGCCTTTTGTGTTTTTCACATCCACTGTAGTTTCTTCTGCATGTTAGGGTACTTAGTTGGTTGCAATCTGCAACATGGCCACTAAATGTTGCCGGAAACGTCACACTCAGATGAGCTGTAAGTAAGACCTAAGTTCAGCAACGAAGACACTGACTCTCTGCTGTAACAAACTGATACACTGCGCAAATATATGTGATTGGATGGTGAGACTTTGAGAATTTGTTGTGAATTTGGTTGAGTGTGGCAATTCCGACGTCATCACTGAGTCTGCGGATAGTAACTGGCCTTGTGCTGACTCATCACTTTTTAACAACTTCCAAAAATACTGAGGTCGAAAGACTTGGGGAAGAGTTTGGGTGACGTGCAGCGGTTGCGGTTGAACATTTTCTTTTTTTTTTGTCAGTGTGAAGACTAAAGAACTGAAGTGACAAACACATGCAGAACTTGTAGTGTGTCAAACTGAGACTGTCCTGTCAAAATAACAGACAAAATAGGTCTTTGATACAAATGTCCCAAAACTACCTACCTATTTAAATTCACAGACAGAAGCCCTCTAGCTCTGACCATGAAAATTCGTTAGGAAACAAAACCATGAAAATTCTCAACGGAACCAAACTGTAAATCTTTATTAAATATTTTTTTGAGATTGTTGTGAACACAACTCTGGCATATCATCACCTTTTTATATCAGTCAGTCATTTTCTATACCTGCTTATTCCTCATTAGGGTCGCAGGGGTCTGCTGGAGCCAATCCCAGTGCGTTACGGCAAGAGGGATACACCCCAGATGGTCGCCAGCCAATCGTGGGGCACACACACCATTCACTCACACACTCACACCTACAGGCAATTTAGAGTCTCCAATTAACCTGAGCATGTTTTTGGACTGTGGGAGGAAGCCGGAGTACCCGGTGAAAACCCACGCAGACACAGGGAGAACATGCAAACTCCACACAGAAAGGTCCCAGACCCAGGACCAAGGAGGTCTTGAACCTGTGACCTTCTTGCTGTGAGGCAACAGCGCTAACCCCTGCCCCACCGTGTCACCCCTTTTTATAATATGATATATTAAATTTGTTATTCATTTACACATTCAGCAGATATGGAGCAACGTTATCTTTGATTTTCTGATGTTTTTAGCTCCATTTTTGGTCTCCACCAACTACTGAGAGAAATATCTGGCTTTTTATTTACTAAATGCTCAGCTCCATCCACCAGCTGTCTGTTAACTGTGTCTGGTTGCTGCATAGTGCAAAGCAGGTAGGGTGTTTTTGTTTTTTTTTTGTTTTTTTTCCAACTGAAAATGAACAAAAACAATAAAGTTGGACAGTTAAACAATGAGCTGAAACTCAGATTTCTGAGCCATAAAGCTGAGGGGTGCTGCAGAGTCATTCATAATTCTCTGTAGGTTCATCACTCTGATTGCATATTATCATTTCATATATTATGAAAAACTTTAATTCTAGCTGCTATAACATCATAAAACATATCTTTTAAAGTGATTTTTAGTTTTGTAAGTCTGTTTTCCCAGTTTTTTGGGGGGCTATTTAATGCCTGCTCTTACCAAACCGTTCCCAGGGACGACCACTCAGACAGTTCTGTATAACAAACCATTAACTCTTCACTTTACTTTAATTGGTACATTTTGACCACCACCTTTGATGCTTAGTATCATTATCCTGCAGCCTGCAGGGTTATTTTATTTCATACCAGTGCTAAGTTAAAATACAGTACATAACAGGAAAGAAAAAAACATCAAGGATACAGTCATTTAAGGCAACACTCGTTCCATTCCACATTTCCATTGTGGTCACAGAAAAGAGAACAATACAACAATAAAAACGACAGTCAGTTGTCATAAAGAGACAAACGATCCTAAGTTAGTCAGCAGAATACACACCATCTCTTTCACCCTTTCTTGTACTCTGTTTTTCTCACATTTTCATTCTATTTATTCATAATGATCGTAATGAGTGGTATCAGTTCTCATATATCAAGTAGATTCTCTCTCTCAAACACACGTACTTGTGCATGCCGGCGCTCATGCACTCACACCCAGCCATGCCAGTCTTGTACCGGCAAGCCCCCCCCCCCCCTCAGTTTACGGTAAATGTGTGTTTTTATCATCTGTGGGCCTGGATGAAGTGATGCAGTTAGTTTTGGTATCGTGTCCACAGCCATGCCTCTCCACCACCAAGAGAGAACGAGAGCAGTGCAGCGTAGGCATACGTGGGAGGGCTGTGACAGAGATGACTCAGTATACTGTTACCGGGCAGAGAAGCACCAAACACTCTCCCACCCCCATGTGTCCTTCCTGTATCTTTTTCAAATTAAAAGCCTTTCCTTAGCATTTCAGTGGATAAAGTCCCTTCAATTCTTAACAAGGCTTTTATTGTGAGACATTTGCAGTAAATTGTTGTGTAAAACTCATTGACTTGCAAGGTTCAGTATACAGCACTTGAAAGTCAGGTGGAGAGTACAGTATGGGAGTTTATATGGACACGTGGAAAATATTACTATTCTCTTTCAGCAGAGGTCAGACTTGAGCAGATACACTCACACTCAAGGACTTCTCTTATCTGCTCTACTGCCTGGTACACCCTGTCACAGAATGAAGTATTTACAATAATCAGTGTGTAAAATATATAATTCATGATTCAATTAATTACTTTTCATATAATTGGCATCACTTGGGATAAAATAATTGAATGTGGTCACTGATCCTTGCTTTCACTCTTCTAATAATCACTGAAAGTTTTTCCTGCACATCCCCTGACATGAGTTTGAATCCTACTGAAGAAGGAAGAGAGTGCACAGCTGCACTGGTAACTATCAGCCCATGTTCCTCTCAGTTTTGTCAAATAAATCCCACTAGTACCGTTTCAGGGCAAAATTTGGGCTGATATGGACTCTGTCCTTCGAAGGCTAAGTAATATTTATTGGAGCTACTTGAGCGGCTCAGAGCAGCTACAGAAGAAGTGAAAACTTGCTATGTGTCTTCCAGAGAATTAAAGCAGAAGTGAGAGAGCAGAAAATGACTTTGCACTGCTACTGCTAGCTCTTCTCTTTCAGCCTGACAATGAACACTATTTAATTTTTTTTGGGGATATTTTGTCTAAAATGTCACTATGAATATGCTGTAGGTTGGCTAAATATAAGACATTACATGTCTGATTCATGATTATAAAATTCCTCAATTTTGTATGAATGTGTATAATTGTGTATGTATAAGCTGCTTCAATCATGCTGTGAACATGAAACTATGACATTGTCCTTTTTAAAAAATGCCTTCTCATTGTAGAAACTCCTGAGTCGGTAATGAGGTCAAAGAACCACATTTGGGCTCAATAGGTGTGCAGACAGTCGAGAGAAATTGCAAGATAAGCAGCTTCTGATTAATTTAGTGGGTGTTTGAGTGAATTCAAGTATGTAGTATGCTCATGTAATCCTGTTGAAGGTTGATGATTTGTGTCCCTAAATGACGATAAAAACCTCACTGAATAAGCGTGTGAGTCAGATTTCAGGTTCAAGATCAATAAATGTCATGAGTTGAATATCCTGTCAGTGTGAAAACTGTAGTAGGTCACTACTTTTGGGGGCGTGTGTGGGCGTTAGTGCCGTGTTGCACCTTTACTCATCACGAATTATGCTTTGTGATACAGTAAATGACTAAGAACGCCACAAACATCACTCTGCTCATTACTCATGGGTTGTAAGAGCAGTCGACAAATTAGTTTTCTGAAGGTCATATTCAACAGTTAACTGTTTCATTCATTAACTAAAACCTCTACCCTACTATGTTTTTAACTAACGAACTTAAGATCATCCCAAGGGTCAGATATAGAAGAACAAAATGAATAGATTCTTAACCTAAAAGTAGTTTTGCAGTAATACTGCACCGAGATAAGTGAAACTCTGTATCTCATTTTGGGATTGGAGCAATGATCACTTGCTTTAACACCACATCTGCTCTTCACCAAACTGCCAGGTTCTTCTTCAGGATTTTATTCAGGCCACAATTAACAAAATCTATAGAAGGCAGATGATGAATTGGAATTAGAAATATATTATGTGATATGAATGTGATTACAAAAGCAAACATACAAAAATAAAAATTAGAATATTCTCATAACCAAACCTTTGTTTTAATTACTTCAGCACTTATTTTAATCTGCTCAATCAAACGTATTGCTGTAACTAATGTTGGTGCTACTACAGGTCTAGGGATCATGGAGTGGACATGGACTAAATACATTATTGTTACAAGTTGTTTCATCCTTTTTTGAGAAATATCTCAAAAAGTTAGTTGGTAGTGGGACTGTATGTATAGTTACTGTTTTTGTGCATTAAACTATGAAAATAATGACCAATATGCAGCAGACAGGACAAAGATAATAAAATATAAGCTTTAGTAATAATAAACGCTATTAATGTGTATTACTGTCACTAAATGTAAATGCTGAACTTGCAAAACAACCTCAGTGGTTTATAAGTATATGAATAGGACAACATTGTATCTTGATTTCTCCTGTTAATCATTTTCTGCAGAAATTCTCACCAAACAGCAGAGACGATAACTTTGCAGCCTCCAGAATTACGCAATCTTGTGCCTCTCAGTACTAACCACACAGTTTCAACTGCGTGTTTAGTTACCTTGTCTAAATGTGAGATCATCTTGATCTTCAAAACAACCATGAATGTTCCCAGTGAGAGGAGAGGGGGTGTGGTGAAAACGGTGGGGCTTATAGGAAAGTGCAGCACTTCTTTATTCTGGAAACATAAGCAGAAAAGGTTCTACCAGTCATCTCCAACATGGAATCCTTTATGTAAAAACAGTGATTTTTTATTACTTAAGCTGAAGACAGCAGCAGAATGAGCAGAGGATGTTTTAGCTAAAGACATGTTATGTTGATGGATGCAGTGGGAATATGTCATACCTAGCTCCTCTGTGAGCTAGAGGGACATGGTCTTTCCTTTTTGAGGAAGCTTAAATCGTGAGTTTACAGGTGCTGGTCATATAATTAGAATATCATGAAAACAATTATTTCAGTAATTCCATTCAAAAAGTGAAACTTGTATAACATATACATTTCACAGCCTGACATATTTCAAGTATTTGTTTTAATATCGATGTTTATAATTGACAACTCATGAAAACCCCAAATTGAGTATCTCAGAAAATTTGAATATTGTGGAAAGGTTAAATATTGAAAACACTTGAAGGTGGTTTGAGTCAACCAGCTAATTGATTCAAAGGCCTTTGAAGGGTCTTTCAGTCTGGTTCTGTAGGCTGAGTCCAAACACATTAATAGAGAGAGAAGGAAAAGATGTGGTAGAAAATCTGCACGTTAGTGAGGATTGTCATTCAAAAATGTGATTGAGATTCACAAAGCGTGGACTGCAGCTGGGATTTTCATTAGTTGTCAGATATAATCATCAAAATTAAAATAAATATACATTTACATTTACATTACACTACATTTCGGCGATTTGCATGATTGGTTCAAGTAAAGATTGGGTTGCAAAGGGGAACGCATAGTTAAAACACTCAGCAGCATAAATGAAGGCAAATGAACATTAGTGTGCAAACAATGTAGGCAAGAAGATGATTTCAAAAATAATGCAATGAATGTTTTTTACATAGTGATCAATTAACTTCACACAGAGTTCAGTTAACAGGTTAAAAGCCAAATTAAATTGATATTTAGTGTGAACACACTTCATTCCACTTCTCCTGAGACTCAGGCTTTTAAGGTACTTGCTAGGCAGGTTGTTCCTGCATCTTGGAGAAGTTGCCACAGTTCTGCTGTGGATTTATGCATCTCAATGCTTCTGTCTCTTCATGTTTTTCTCATGATGTTGATGTCAGGGTTCTAAACGTTTGTTGCAGGCCTCCTTGTTCTTGTCATGGAAGATGGTTCTTTATGACTCTGATTGTATGTTTAGGACCATTCTCACACTACAAGAAATTAAGTCTTATCAGGTGAAAATACTACTGAATAGAAAATCTTGAATTCCTATTACTTTGGTTGATAATTTTGTTTCAAGTTTTAGTTTTTGGGATTTTTTTTGTTGAGATATTAGAAAGTTAAAATAAAAATAGTCAAATAGGACATAAAGACAAATGTGTATATATGCTGAACAAAAATATAAATGCAACACTCCGTTCACTGTTTTTTGCTCCTGTTTTTTAATAAGATTAATCTCAAAGGTCTAAAACATTTTCCACATACACAAAATGACAATTTCTCTCATATATTGTTCACAAAATGTCAAAATCTGTGATTGTGAGCACTTCTCCTTTGCTGAGGTAATTCATCGTTCCTCACAGGTGTGGCATATCAAGATGCTGATTGGACAGCATGATTATTGCACAGGTGCCTTAGACTGGCCACAATAAAAGGCCACTCTGAAATATTCAGTTGAGGGAGCGTGCAATAGGCATGCTGACAGCAGGAATGTCCACCAGAGCTGTTGCCCATGAATTGAATTTTCATTTCTCTACCATGAGATGTCTCCAAATGGCGTTTCAGAGAATTTGGCAGTACATCCAACCAGCCTCACAACCGCAGACCACGTGTAACCACACCAGCCCAGGACCTCCACATCCAGCAAGTTCACCTCTGAGATCATCTGAGGACCAGCCACTCGTACAGCTGCTGAAATAACAGGTTTGCATAACTAAAGAATTTCTGCATAAACCTCAGAACTTCAGTTCATCATCGTAACAGACTTGAGTGGGCAAATGCCTGGGCATGTTGATATGCTACACCTGTGAGGTGGGATGGATTATCTCAGCAAAGGGGAAGTGCTCACTATCTCAGATTTAGACAGATTTGTGAACAATATTTGAAAGAAATGGTTATTTTGTGTATGTAGAAAATATTTTAGATCTTTGAGTTCATCTAATAAAAAATGGGAGCAAAAACAAAAGTGTGTGTGAATGAGATTAAATTGACCAAAATCAAGAAAAACTAAATCTTGCCAATGGAATACGAAAATTCAACAAAATAGTACTCTACATTGAATTTATTGTTCCAAATGCAAAATATTTAAACTGGTTAAAATTTAATTTTTGCAGCATGCTGCAGGCTTTGCATTATGGGTAAGAATCTAATCTTGTAAAGTGCCTAAATCTGATGTTTAGCATACACAAAAAACAGTATTTGCATTATTCATAGGTGCAGAGAGAAAAGCTGCAGGTTGAGGTAACCTGTTTTAGTTACAGCTACATTATTAGCAATGTTGACACATGATACTACTAAATATCATTCACTCATGTTGCTATGGTGCCCACATCTCCTCTCTGCTGATGGTTTGAGTGCCAGTGTACTGTTCATAGTGTGACCCATCAGTATTGCTTTTTTTAATGAAATGTTAGCCTTGTTTTCTTTGTTTTAAGAAAAGGCCAAATTGATACAAATTGGGGAAAAAACTGAAATAAGATGAATTATCTGCCAGTGGAATAAGATAATGCTACTCAATTTGGACCAATTGCACCAAAAACACAATATTTTCATATTTTTATTTTCATTCATTTCATATTTGATTTTTTAAATGCAATGAACCAAATTTAACCTGTATCACCTTGTATGTCCCACAGTTGGGACACAAATGTCTATCAGCTGCACAAACAAGTAGAAAAATGTCCATTTTTGTATATTCTGGGTCATTTAAAGAAAAGACCTGACAATTCATGTTAAAAAAAAATTCAAAAATATGTTCTTTGAGCTTTTCTTTAATGTAAAAACTGGTCAGTTTTGGCCTAAGCAGTTTGCACTGTGTTAAAACAACATGCTGAACATTTAGATGCTTCATGAGAAATTCAGTGAGTCTTTAAAACAATGATGCTGAAACCTTTCGTACATATGAATGAGTAGTAGAGGATGGGGACAAAAAATGGGCTTTTACTGCAACTTCAAATGTCTACTTTGGTGTAGAAGTGCCTTTTGGCCGTAGGAAAAATGTATCCAAAGAGACGAGTCAGATCACCCTTTGATTCACAGATATACATATTTTTATTTCCAAATATACACTGAATACACTAAAGCCCTAACTTTTCACTTGTAGATAAACACATATAAAATACTGTTGATTGGAAACATTCTTTAATAATAAAACCTGTCATTGTTTCCTAATACAAATATAGTCATGAATTTGCGGCCTCTTCATGTCACACATCACTGACCTTTATATTGTACAGTTACACACCAACTTTATATTTATAGCAGGAGAAGCAAAGTTATGGGCTTTTGTGTGTTACTGCCAGGCATTTAGAAAAGAAAAAGACAAAAGTATCTATCTGTGAAGCAAAGATGAATTCATTGCTAAAGATACTTTAACATCAAATCAGACATTTGTGTCCAAATTGCCAGAAAATGTCTCAACTTCTCTACTAAAGTAAAGTTCTGGTAATGTCTCATAAAGGCAACATAGTGTTTTGTGCAGTATTGATACTAATTGAGGATGCATTCACCTGGAGGCAGTATTTTAGTATTTTGTATCTAAACTGCAGTAGTGCAAGAGCAGCAGTGCAACATTTGTCCAAAATCAGCCATCCATCAGATTTGACTAGTTTTACCTCATTCATTTCATTTGCCTTATGTATAAATATAAATAAATATGGAGCATTGCTATAACTACTTAATTAATACTTTTAATAACATTGTTTAAAGCATTTGAACATTTGAGCGTTGGGGAAAGAAAGCGGATAAGTTAGGGCCAGATTGTTATGGTAGTATAGTATTTTTTTTCATGTCCTCTCTAAATTGTTCTCTGAAAATTGACTGTTTATTGTCCCCCCATCAATGAAATGGGATTATGGCCCCAGGTGTGTGAAGGGTTTACCTGGGTGGGAGCAGATGTTAGTGGTCGGGTGTGTCAGAAACTGAAAGCAGGCGAGGTGACTGGCGGGAAATCTAAGGTCACAGTGCTCTAAGTGTGTGTGTGTGTGTGTGTGTGTGCGCGTGTGTGCGTGTGAGAGAGTCTCAGTCAGAGATGGAAGAAGGGGATGACAGATTGACAGGCACACACAGATATTGGTTGTAGTATGTTTTGTTGTCACTAGATGGCGACTCAGTCACACAGAAAGCAGCAGGCCTCTTCACGCTGTTTTTCCCTCCGTCTCAGTCCGGCTCGCTTACAATCTGCGTCAAAACTACTGTAACACTTGACCGAAAACCACATTTTCGACGCTTTTCTATTCAGTTTCGTTGCAACTGAGAAATAATCCACAGTCGAGGAGGCTTTTATCACACAGCGTTTGTCACAGTTTAGACTGCAGAGAGTTTTCTGGGCGGCTGTGAAGACAAAAATAACCAGGTCGATGAGAATAATCAGCAGAATACACCCAGAGTGCTGCTGCTCTGGCGCTTTTGGATCATTCTGATGTGTTTTAATGCTGTGCTGATTGTGTTGATTCTTCCCACAGACAAACATGTGTTTTCCCACATAAAAGCTGTTCTATTTCTCTGCGGTTTTCTCTATTAAAGCCATTGCCATCGCATAAAAACCATCACGTTATATCAGTAATTATTAGTATATCTATCTATTCAAAAATGTAGTCTTGCAAATCCTTCCTAACAGATGGAATCCGTGTGTTGATGCGTCACATTTTGATTCACTGTCCTTTTAAGCATTTTCAAGTCGACCAGATGTCAAATGTGATATTTAACAAAACGGAAAAAATGGCCAATTCCTACATGAGGTTGTTAAAAGGGCAATTTGACCTGATGCAGCCTGGCTTCCTCTAAAAAATAAATATCCCAACGTCAGAAACCGAATAATCAGACGCATCATGTTGTGTATATTGTATTTAGCGGAGTCATTGGATCAATCCTGCGTGTGCAGCTCGTCATTGCGGAACATTTCATAAAAACAGCGCAGAAAAATTGAATATTCCTTCATATTCCATGATAATTCAGAGCTGCTTCTGTGTTTCACTAACTGCTGCTGCTGGAAATGAAGTTTTAATGAGTTCAACACATGAGCATAAATGTTATAGAGAGGAATGTGATAATAATAATAATGAATAATATCATTATTATTAAAAAATCAATAAAGCAGCTTTGATTAATACCTGTTGCGTTTTCGATTTGTGTTAATATTAAAGATTAGTGCAGCAGCTATATTGACGATGGCCTGCACAATAAGAAAAACAAAACCGCAAGGCACAGAAATGACGCAGCCGGAGACCCACGATTTAACAACAAAGTAAAGGGAAATCAACCAAATGAAGACCAAATCGGTTCCTGTGTTATTAGTAGGCTATTTTTCTTTATTAAACCATCTCCTTTTCCTTCTTTTCTGTCCAGTTTGGAGGAACCCGGCGCGCTAAATTGGCGCGGTGCGCATTTGCGGTTATTTTAAACGTCTCTTTTAGCGATATAAATCCTATAATATATTTAAATAATTTCTAGTTGTATAATTCTGTGGTAACAGATCCTCCTCAATGAATGCACCCTTTCATGTTATTAAGCCACGGCTATGCAAACATCGTTTTATTAATCTATCAAAAGATTTAAACTTTGAGATAAATCCAAGTTTATTTAATTTTATAACTTGTGCGTAACAATACCGCCTTTTCTCCTGTGGGGAAAAAGACGTGTGATTTTGAATAAAATGTAAATTAACAAGATGTCACAACTTCCCTTTTTTGCATGAGGTGGAAATGGAACGGCCGATATTGTTGACGGGTTATCACAGTAAACAACGAAAACAACAAGAGTCGATAATCGAAATGTCACAGTGTGATAAGCTTCCTGTGTGATGAGAAGGCAGATGTTTGACATTTTGAGTTTGTTTTTCCTGCTCTGACTTTTTTCTTACACGCGCACATTCTCACACACACACGCACACACACACGAAACTCATTCACTTCGCACAAGCAGGAATACATGATGCATGATTGAGGCTTTTTTTAAAGTCATATCTATATTTCTCTATATATAAATAAATAAAATGACTTATTTTTTTTACATCTGTTACCAGCCTTATTTAAGACAAGCAATAGTCTGTTAATTATCTATTTAAAAAGGAAATGTACTATATATCTGTAAATTGTTTTGTCTAATCTCCACCTCAAAATAGGATTAATATGTGAGAGATTGTTAGATAATGTCTTGCATCTCTATTAATTTCTGACATGTACTTAAATGACCTTTCACAGTCCCATCAGTGGCACTCACATCAAATTCAGAGTTAGAATTTCATTTTCTTTGTACTTTGAATAAAACCGGTTTCACATCTTTATTCTCGTGTGACTGAGTCACCTTGGACGCCTGCGGTTGTGAGGAAGATAAAATTCACCCCACTGGCGTCTCTCACTTTAACTCACCGTAAAAAACCTGAATATTACACTAAAACTGCAGAGCTGCATAGTGCAGGCTTCTATAATTGAATATAGAATTTTGCATGAACTGAGGAGGTACTTGATTACCTTCTAAAATTTAGGATACTTCACACAAGTAATTATTTTTCAGCTTTACATTTTCACAGTTATCTGTATTTCTGTACAGTTATCTGTACTCATTGCATTATATATATATATATATATATATATATATATATATATATATATATATATATATGTGTGTGTGTCTATATATATGTATATATGTATATATATATATATATATATATATATAATGTATATATTTTCATTACTACTCTTTAATTCTGGTTTGTTTTCATGACAACTGTTGAGCCAAAAAGTGATTTTCTGCTAGAAAGTCCATTATTTGACCTGCTTGGTGTCCTAAATTAAAACCAATCCAGCCCTTTTTAATTGTTAAAATAATATATAGATATATAATAGATAATACAACACACAAAATGCATTTTTTGTCTTGCATGGCTTATACATTGGATGTTGTTTTTGCCTAAAATCACTTACACTCATTCTTGAGTGTTATATTCTTGATAGATTTTTATCTCACTCACTATGACCTGTTCAAATACTTTTACAGGGACAATATAACCCACAAACTCAACAAAATCTGTTAAAATGTGATTACAACTCATACATTTTGACAGCCAAGTGATTTTTTTTTCATTACTTTTGTACTTTAAGTAGAAGTGAAACTAATACATTTACACCTTTTACTTAAGTAAAAAGCTCAGTTGATACTTCATCTTCCACTGAAATATTTTAAACCCTAGTATCTATACTTCTACCTGTGAATTCCTTTCACACCTCTAATTTTTAAGTCTGAGTTCCCCCAAACTAAATATGTGGAAATGTGCACAAACTAGAGAAGGTTTCCATTTTAATTAGTCTGATACATACATTTTGTCTTTACACTTCTTCTGTTATAAGCTTTTCCATTTGACTATTTAAAACTGTTAAATGTTTGGGATGTCTGTACTGTACTGAGTTACCAGTTTTTAGTTTTTGGAGGCATGGTAAGGGAAACTGCTCCGGTTTTCACATAATTTACCACACATTGAAAGTAAAGGTGTTGCTTCCTATCAAATATTCTGCAATTAAAACACAAAACAAACCATTTAAATACTTGCAGTCTGAACAGAGACAGTGGTTAGTTGTGTCCTGGCCAGATTCCTCACGCTGATTGTTGTTCAATATCACCGAATTTTAGGTAAAAACCCAGTGTTTATCAAAGACTGCAAATACCGTATCCGATGGAATTTAGGACATGAGCATCAAACGATTCAGCATTTTACATGTGTTGGAACAAGCAGATGTTGTGCAATATAAGACACAACACAGTGTGACTTTGAGATGTAGCGTGAAGATGTGATTTTCCAATTATAACACTTGGCAGGGGACGATCGAAGATCACACACAAACTCATTTTCTATGAATTTGCCAAATTATCACTTGACACAAAAATGTGGAGAGTGTCGGGGCACTGAAAGATTCTTAGTGTGCATACAGTGTGTTATGTAAGGCCTCCATGCTCCAGGATGTTGAAACAATAACAGTATTAAAAACAAGCATCAGTGTCCCAGTATTTACATCTGTCACAGATGTAGGTGTCCTAAAATAACTACACTAGCACCCTTTTTGTTATAACCCACTGGGTCAATGCATGTTTTTCAGTGATGTTTTCCTTCATATATTTTAATGTATTTGTTTCATGTTAATCACGTTTGGTGTTCCAAGTCAAATTTGACCGTTACGTTAATTCTCATCATAAAAAATGTAATCATACATATAATATTAACTCGTGTTAGATATATTTTTTTTTTTTATCAACATAACTTTTTGTGAACATTACAAGTTTGGAACTTTATTTATAGTATGTATGTCTTGTTGATCTGAACTTGTACATCTTGAATTTAAGTTCTAAAAAAATTAAGTTTCTGGATTCTTTTGATTATAAGAAATAATCAGATGAAACATAGTCTACTGTTTAAATGTAACGTCAAAGTTACCAAGGACATTTGTTTTGAAGTGTATGTGAGTGATGCAGCTGTATCTGAGTTCTTATTCTATTAATTCTGGTTTTCCCCATTCATTTCTAATGACTGGTCACTCTTGACCAGGCACACCAAAACACCAAAAGTGTACAAAAGTTGAATAAAGCACATAAAATTTTATGTAAATTATTGCAATTTATTTTTTTTGTGCTGAAATCGTATTTGTGGACAAAGTCATGGAGTCTTGGGTGAATCAGATCAAATTAATCACTTTTTTCAGAGACAAAAGAAGGTCAGATTTGACCAGGAACACAACATAAGGGTTAAAATATCTATGAAACGAAACTGTGTGTGTAGTTTCATAAGGAAATCAGGCAAGGATCCTGCAGTGAACCCTGCTGGCTATGGAAATGAGAGATTATTATCATTAAGAGCAGCTAACACCCTCATACTGTCTCATGCAGGTAATCTCTCTCTCTCTCTATCCATCTATCAACACACACTTTATACATCATCATCTTGTAGTCATGTTTGCCAAAAGTCTTGTTTTCTGGAGGCGTCTGGCATGCTGGGATCTTTATGGGTCACCTTGACAAATGTCAAGCTGTTTTTTTTTTTTTTTTTTTCACCAAATTTTTATTTATTTTTTTTAATTTATTAATACTAGCAGGGTGACACGGTGACGCAGGGGTTAGCGCTGTTGCCTCTCAGCAAGAAGGTCGCAGGTTCAAAACCTCCTTGGTCCTGGGTCTGGGACCTTTCTGTGTGGAGTTTGCATGTTCTCCCCGTGTCTGCGTGGGTTTTCACCAGGTACTCCAGCTTCCTCCCACAGTCCAAAAACATGCTGAGGTTAATTGGTGACTCTAACTTGCCCGAAGATGTGAATGTGTGAATGAATGGTGTGTGTGCCTCATGATTGGCTGGTGACCATCTGGGCCGTAATGCGCTGGGATTGGCTCCAGCAGACCCCTGCGACCCTAATGAGGAATAAGCAGGTATAGGAGATGAGATGAAAATAATTCTAGCAATTCGTGTTGAGGTCAATATGCACATATGACATTTTGGACACAAACAACACCCTTGGATGTATAGTTTATAGATGTTCTTGTCAGTTGTCACATGTACCACGTTTTCAGTCTCAGAAAAGCATCTCTGCAGTTGTAGATGTCTCCTCCATCAGCTCTTAAAGTCCAGGCTTAAAACTTAGTTACAATCCTCTTGATGTGGTTTACTGTGCCCATGTGTTTGTTTGTATCTATGAGCTGCGAGCCTTGTAATTGGTTTGTGTGCTTTCTCAGTAAATTTGCCAAATTAAGCACAGACCATTCACTGTGTGTGTTTTCAGCCGAGAATTTCAGTGATTTTTCTGCCAAACATGATAGTAATTCAGGTTAAATATTAATCACCTGGCTCATCTGCTGTATCAGAAATGTCAATTTCCTTTCTGCAGTTTGGTGCATTTCCTGATGTTCCACGCAGTGTAAGCATGGCATTTAGAGCAGGGGAGCATGACCTTTTGAACATTAACAGTAAGAGAAAAAAAGATCATTTGAATCTTGCACACAGCTGTAATTACTGTAGCAGGTACATCTGTTACTGTAGGGCTAAAAATATGCAGTTTGAGAGAGAGAGAGAGAGAGAGAGAGAAACACCCTAAAATGAGTTGAAATACAAAGAGTGAGTATAATGAGTGGAACCCTGTACAGAAGGTGTGGGCTTTGTTGACTTGGTGTTAACTTAGCATTCAGAGGATAGGATTAGAGAGATAGTTGAAAACACTTGTTGAAAAACTTTGTTAAAGTGAATAATGTGCATGAGGCAGATTAGGTGACAATTGCAAGGTGTTGTAGATGTAGAGGTTCGGCTTTACCTGCATGTGAACTAGAGCCAGCAGCAGCAGGTCATTTTTAGACACCAGCTACAATACACTGGCATGTGAGCTCATTGTCAACATTACTAAACACATTGCAAGCAAACGCAATAATGGATTTACCACTTCCCAAAACTGCTCACAAATAGCAGCCACTGAGCTCAGTCTGTTGATGTCATTATTTTTTGTTATATTCATTGCATTAATTTATGCAGTGTTCTTAAAAAACATTTTAAAATCTTTGCAGAATCCAAATAATGTCTTTTAAATTTCTAGTTTTCTCCAACCAACAATCTCAAACCTCAAAATATTCTATTATCATAATAGACAAAGGAAAACAGGAAACCTTCACATTTGGACCATTAAAGGAGAGTTGAGAAACCTCCACATCCTGCTGGATTGACGGCGCACGCACACACGCGCAGAAAATGTCAAATGTCAGCATGCAGCAATACCAGTGCCTCCTGTCATACAGCATCTCCCTGAATAGTAAAGCATGGCCTGAAACCCACAAACCTTTTCTCAGTTTTGTTTTTCAGAAGTTGACAAGTTAAAAAAAAAGCACTGTTGTTTCACCTTGAAGCTGACTAAATATGGTCTGTTTTGAGTGGAGACATATGTTCGCATTCCTGGAACACACCGGAACGCTCTCCTCACAACCCATCACTTGTTTGTTAATCAGAAACATTTGGTTTCTGTCTTGTTGCTGTCTGCAATGACATGGCTTACCTGGGCTACGTTCAGACTGCAGGGCTTAATGCTCAATTTAGATTTCTTTGTAAAATCGTTCACGAAAATGGTTGTTCACATTTCAAATTAAATGCAACTTATATGTGATCCCCACTGTGAACTTTAAATGCCCCAAAAGTGGAGGACACAACATGGATGCATACATGGATATACACTACTGTTCAAAAGTTTGGGGTCACCCAGACAATTCTGTGTTTTCTGTAAAATGAAAAGAAAATATAGTCAAGACATTGACGAGGTTAGAAATGATTTGTATTTGAAATATTTTTTCCTTCAAACATTGCTTTCTTCAAAGGAAGGTGAGCTTCTAACCAGCTAAACTGTTTTCAGCTGTGCTAATGTGATTGCACAAGGGTTTTCTAATCATCTATTAACCTTCTGATGCAATGAGCAAACACATTGTACCATTAGAACACTGGAGTGATAGTTGCTGGAAATGGGCCTCTATACACCTATGTAGATATTGATGCACCAAAAACCAGACATTTGCAGTCATTTACCACATTAGTAAAGTATGCGGTGTATTTCTGATTAGTTTAAAGTCCTATTCATTGAAAAAAACAGCAACTCTCTTTAAAAAAATAAGGACATTTCGAAGTGACCCCAAGCTTTTGAACGGTAGTTTAAACATGGTGAGTATTTGGTGGTTTTGAAAGTTCCTGTCCTACTGGAGCCAGCACATGTACAATACATTTGTTTTAAGGAAGCAATTAAGGAAGAAAAGAACCATAGTTGTTGCTTTCTTCCTGCTTCCATCTACTTAAGCACAGAATAGTGACGTTTTCTTGCTTGTTGATGTGTAGTTTTGAATGAATGCCCCTGGCCGTGAAGACTGAAGTCTTGCATCAAAAGATCAGGGGCTGTATTCCTAAAGATTGTGAGAATCCTCTCAGAGAGCTCCTAACTTAACCTAAACATTCCCAGCAAGGAGTCTTGGCTTAGGAGTGATTCCAGAACATTCTCAGAGAACTCTGAGCAAAGAATGGACAGAAACTCCTATCTTAGTGAGGAGGTGTGGTTGACCCTGTTGCTACATATGAGTCATTATTTCCAAACCTGTGATTGGTTGATTCTAAAAGCTGGATAAAAAACTTACTTTTGGTGATAATAGTCAAAGGAAGGACCTTCAAATTGTAAAAGTAAATCATGGAATTTAATCTTCTGAAGACTGTACAATTGTAAATAACATCACATAAAAGAAAATACTTGTCAAATGAATAATAAACTGTTCTATAAAATAATCCTACTGAATGCCCACATATTCACATAGTGATGGTTATATTCATTTGCTTTTATTAATTGCATGCCTTTGTACTTTCAACATCTCAACTTAATTTGGTATAAACGAGAGTAACACAGCACAGCTCTCATCAATGTCCTTGATTCCTGACAGGTGTATAGAAGTAGGCTTGTCTGGCTTTTACATCTGCTACAAACTAGTGAACAACAATGGAGAAAAAAGAACATTTGGCTTTGGCTCAATTGATCTAATGAGATCAACCACAAAAACAATGATGGCACAATCTAATCTGTAGCGTTTGAGTAATTCACCGTCTTCCAGTGTTTGGAGAATATCTCTCCTGCCTCTTCCCTCTGCCATTTTGTCCTAAGCTGCTAAAACTCCTGTTCCCTGCCCCTAACAGATCTCACCTTAGGAGCACTCTTAGCAGCTAGGATTCTTTTGGAATAGCTTTTATCTTTACTAGGATCTACACTTATTTTTTACGGGTCATATAGGGACATAAAATAATCTGGTTTGGTTCACTTCAGGCTGCAGTCTGAACGTAGCTGTATTGATACTTTTCACTTCACAGCATCAAAGACTCAGTCACTGAGTCAATTCATTTTAATAACACAATGCTTCAATCCTTGGACCTTTCTTTTTATCAGGTAAAATTGCAACACTGCTGCTGATAACTATATCATATTCCTTCTTTTCCTCAAATATTATGACCTTACAAGCCCAGACTAGGTGAAGAATTTGTGATTCATCCTTTACCCTCCGGGGGGGGGGGGGGGGGGGTGTCCAGAGATTCTACAGACCCAAGACAAACATCTTGAGCTGCTGGTAACTGCCAATCTGTTCGACTAATTGGCTATGTTTGTAGATAAGGAGAAGAAGTGTTCTTTTGTCTGCCCAAAGCATTGTTCACATGTTTAAAGCAGCTTTGTGGCTGTGACAGAACAGTGACGTTCCTGCTTCAAAGAATATAAAGTAAAATTATTTTCGCTACATTTGTCATGAAACCACCCCCCATAAAATTTTAATTTCTCCCATTTTTAATTTCATATATAATAGGATATGAAACTTACAAAGGATGTATGTTTACTGCCATCTTGATTTATTGCTGCTCTGCTTTAAATTTCATAGAGAGTTGCCAGTTGGCAAAAACAAACAAAGAGCTGAAACAGTGACCAAGATGGCATCGACCATTGGAGCCACTTTGACTCTAAATCATTTTTATTACTGTTATGTGAGTCATTAGCAAGTTGGAAAACACATGCTTCACCCGTTGCCCGGTAGGACTGCAGCCTGGCAGCTCTGCAGCAGAGCTGTGTTTTTATCTCTGTACGCTCACTTGTCTAAAAATGTGCCTTTTGTGGATGTCTGAAAACCTACCGCAAGGCCACCACCATTTTGGTTTTAATGTTTTCATTTCAAGTGGAGGATGGCTAGAGAAAAAGAGTGTGGCCTTTTAGGCTCCTTAAATTTCAGAAACCCAGTAGTTGAGCTCAAACCTTTCTTGGTGGTCAGTAGTTTGGCCAGAATCGATCAGCATGGTGGACAACTATGCTACTTTAAAGTTAAGAAGTCTGAATTGGCTCATTGGTTTTAAAGAAAAAGTTGACTTACTGAAGTGGTTAAAATAAAAACAAGGTTAAAATAAAAACATTTTTATAGTGAAATTCTTGTGGATGATCTCAGCAGGCCTCTGCCTGCTCTAATGTCACATCTACACAAGACTTTTTACACCATGTTTGCACAATGCAGCATTGAAGTGTAAAGTGCTTGAGGCTGGATTGCCATTGTTTTTTTTTCTAGTTGGCTTTATCACCTACAAATTCATCACCCATAATAAACCATCTGTGATGAGATGACTCTGGAGTCCTTTTCACAGTTGGTGAGGAGAACTTTACTGCTGCTGAGGAGTGGGAAAAAAACAAAAAAAAAATCATCTCTTCATGATTTGCATTGCACACACTATCCAAACATCCAACGATTTTCCACGTTTAGAGTCACCAGCTTCCACCAAAACTCAGAGGTGTGAATCATAACTATTGCAATGTTTAATGATTCAGATTGTCTGTTCTTGGCATAACATTTCCTCGACCTCTTACATTCCAGTGATTGTTCCCCAGATGCTGAACACAGCAGGTGGTCGGTAAAGGAGAACACATGTCTTCGACTCACTGTAAGGTGATCTTGGTTAAATAATGACTTCATGACATTGCATTTAAAAAATTACCAAATCACTATGTACCCTGGTTTATCTTGTGGGAAAACACATACTACTAAAAACACAAAAAACACAAAGTCATGCAACTGCTGTGCCTTCCCCCCCCTGTGTAGGGAAGTCGCATCTTATGTGCTTTTTTCATCTCTTTGATACTTGTGTCTGAACCTTGAAGTGTTGAAGGCCCCCGTCCAGTGGTGGAATTAGAAAGGCATCAATGCACAGAAATGGAGGAAGGACACCTTTATCAGGTTCTGTCCAATTGAAGGGCACCCTAAGGGGCAATTTATCATGCTATCTTGCACACTGGAGCCTCGCTATAGGTCTAGCCCTGTCATGTTTTATCTACCCCACCCCATCTTATCCAGTTTCAGCTGTGCTGTAACACTAGGTTACCTGCTGCTGAGAAATAATAATTCCCTAACAGTAACTCGGTTTCCATCCAAATGTATCAAAGCAGATTTTGTAAAATGAATTAAAAGAACATTTGAATTGATGCCCGTTTCTATTTGTTATTATATTGTGATTATTGGGAGAGGGAGAGTTCGCTGTGAGATTACGTCACAAGAGAGTGTGAATGTATCCATGACAACAGTTGATGCTCAGCAGACAGCTGACACTTTGGGACTCATTTGTTACTGTCACTTCTGATAAACTGTTGTTTCTTTGCTGTTTTTCCATTGAGAATTGCAAAAATGTTCTCTTGTTTTATTAACTGTAGAAATGTTTGTTTCTTCGTCCCCCACACATCTCCGTCGCCATTTTTTGAAACTACAGTGTAGTGTAACGTCACGTCACGTGATGTCACATGCAGCTTAGTCATGATTTATTCACAAGAACCTGTTTCTATAGCCAAAAGCTGCATTTTCCTTATATCGATACACTGACAAATCCACTCCCCCTCCAAGCGTAAAAACTCTTTTGTGAATCTGGCATTTCCATCCCAGTATTAAGACACAATTTGTGCGAATAAGAAAAAGTGGATGGAAACACAACTGATGTGTCACTACTGTTATGACAGAAGGCGGCACAGTGAAGACTGAATCTATATAACCTTTTAGTTATTCTTTTATTCTGGTAAAAATACATGTTTTAAAGTTCTTCATCTTTACAGAATCAGTTTCAGTTTTTTTTGTCATTTTGTTTTCTAATGGAGCTCAGCTGCATCTTTCGCCTCATCACCATTACTAAGACCACAGTCAAATTGTTCTTTTCTGTTCCTATAAACAATGACTGTATTTTTTTTTTTTTGCGAACATAGGAAAACAGATCTCCTGCATCTGATTAAAATTAAAGTGATATTACTGAGGTTGTGTAACGACACACGTTTTTATGAGTGTATTGTTACACAATTTGAGTCTTTTATAATTTGTTTAACAAGGTTAACAAGGATAAATATCTGCCAATGCTGAGGGATAAAAATCAACTTCAAGTATTTGCTAAAACGTTTTGTTTTTTTTTACTCTAATGTAATAACCTGCTTTACTCTTGTAAAGTTGTTGAAAACCAGTTGAAATGGTCATACTCAGATCTGACTATTGTCTTATAAAAAATAAGCTTTTACAAGTCAAAGAAATGGCTTTATAAGTGTGGCATTTAAAAAAAAAATACACACTCCGTTACCAACAGTGAGTCTGTGCCATTGTGTGTATGTGCGTGTGGGAGACCTCTCCCACTTGTGGTTGTCATGTGTGTTGTGTCCCAGACTGTAGGAGGCCTGCAGTCTTTCACATCAGGACAGCGAGACATCTGCACGCTTGTGCACACACACGTACTGTGATGTCGAGGCTGATAAAACAAGCACATTGTGAGAAGAAAGAAAGTGTTCTGGTTTAAAGACACACTGTGAGCCAGTCAGTTTACCAAGCAACAGACCAGATAAGATCAACTTCTTACTATTACAATATGCACCAACATGTTTAGGGTTGTAAATACTGTGAGGATGTTACAGGATAGATGGTTTATTTTTATCTTCACAGCCCAAAAATAAGTTTTTTGTTTTACAAAGATTTGAGCTTTCTGTACTTTTTGATCCCTTTGTTGCGTAGAGTGGGCTTGCTGTAAAACTCACACCCCTCCATTAGCGGTCAGAGGTTTAATGGTTGCAACATGTATTTCACTCTGAACAAGACATTCATTAACAATTAAAAATGTAAATGTCATACTCTATTCAGAATCATGCTTCTAGAGAAATCCTGTTGCTCCTATTGCAACTAAAACAGAATGCTATCAATTATTTCCCATAGATCAATAAGAACATTTGAAACCATGCAGCATCCATGCAAATACCCCATTGTAATGTATATCCATGCCGAAAGTCTAGCATAACTCAAAGTCCATTACTTTCAAATCAATGATCAACTGGTCATCAACAATCAGTTAAAGAAGCAAGAATCAAATATTTCTCTGCAGCTGTTGGAAATATCTCTATTTTTCTTCATCAATTTTGAGCAATCATCATCCCCTCCAAATTGTATGATTCCTCCTCTCCCATGTCCTCAGAAAGCTAAATGGCTTCTGAAAGTTGATATGGAAACTCTCAGACACATTGTCCCACATGAAACCCCCATCTGGATCCCATTCATCTAAAATTAAATTGTTCAAGAAAGGATGAGTGAAATAAGCCCTAGTCTGGTCCAAATGTTAAACAGCTCCCTTTGCACTGGATTGGGCCCAGATTATTATAAAATAGAGCCTCTGTAATCAAGTCTAGCCACTGCTCAGTCCCCTTACCCCAAGTATTAAGGGCTCTGCTAAACACCAATTGGGTGTTATGTCCCACTTTTCCACCTTTGGACAGCATAACAAAAATGCAATCATTTTTCTATCAATTTATCTTTTATCACTAAAGAGAAAATTATCCATGCTATTATTTCCTCACGCCTGGACTATTGTAACTCTGCCGCCAGACTTCTGACTAAGACCAAATGCTCTTCTCACGTCACTTCAGTTTTTTGCCTCTTTGAACTGTTTCCCGATTTATTTAAAGATCCATTTTAAGGATTGACTCATGACTTGCTAGGCTTTACATGGCCTTGTTCCAAAGGGCATCAGTTAACTCCTTACTTTACTGCACTAGCATACTAAAGCGTTAATTAGCATTAAACACAGATTACAGCTTGTGGCTGTGGGATTTTCATCTCTTATTTAGTTTATTTATCCAATACTTTGACAACATTTTTAGGTAATAATGCCATTACATTAAAATTCTAGAGAGACCAAATTTATTGCAGTTCATCATGGAGGTAACGTTCCATGCCTGCCCACATATATTGGTACCAATACCACAGCAAAACAAATTATCAGAAAAAGTAATGGAATAATGTATTAGGACAGAACACTGACTTAATTTGTTATTTAGCACCTTCACTATGTGGGTTTAAATATCATTTACAGAAGGCTCTGCAGTGTCTATGGGATTTGCCTAGACTGTGACTATATACGATAGATTATGCCATATTTTTGCTCTGTGCATCTGCTTTGTCAACAAGCTGTGACCGGCGGTGAGAGCACCTGTACTTGCAGTCAGGCCCTTCATTCTGTCACCACGAAAGCTGCAGCCTGCATATGAGAGAGAAAAAAGGGTGGCACACCCACTCTGCAGAGAGCTATACACACACACACTGTCCCACTATTGCACAACTGTGCAACTCAGAAATTATAGCTCTTAATAAAACACTCATTCTTAAGATACAGGTGCAAATAAAAAGGGGTTTAGTATAATTTTTGATGGCAGCATAATGTAATACTTTTCTTGTATTGGTATGCCATGCAACACTAACACCAACTGACATGACTGTCTATATAGTTTTCACTTAAACCCAAACCAAAAGTGCCAATCTTATGATAGCAGTAGAAAGAGTCAAGTCAAAAAGTCACTAAAGTCATTAGGATTCATCCACTCGTGAACATGAATATCTGTGAAAAATTTTATAGCATTCCATCCAATATTCATAGTAGGGTCCAACCCAAAGTCATGGACCAGCTTTGTGATTAAGTAGGTTAAAAGCCACAGACTAGTCAGAAAGTAATAGACAGAGAGATTTGAGATTTGTTGAAATAAAAAGAAGCTTGTTGAAACTGTTAACATATATTTTCATGGACTTAACATCATGCACAGAGAAGTAGCCGTGAATTCTTTTTTTTTTTGTCCAGCGTGGCCGAAACATGATTTCAAATTGGCGACATGGTTTTGCACTACAATAGTCACTATTGGCAGCGAAGACGCATGGGGCATCCACACCCTCCTGAGACAGACTGAGAATGCCAAGCAGTGCCCTGAAAAGTAGTCCGGCAATCTTTGCTGGAACTGACACTATAATAATAAGAGACTTTCTTCGAATCAATTGAGGAATACAATGTCAGTAGGTGGTACTGAAGCGGATCATCAACTCCTCGTTTCATAAGCATCACCTCTCACATGATATGTTTTGTGACTCAGTGAAACCCTAGGACACGTGTGCACAGGTCTCATTGTTTCTAGATCCTCCACACTTTGCATGTAGGAAGAGAGTGGGAGTCGGTGATGCACTGTTCTATAAGCTTCATTGCTCTTGGAAACAGCAGGTAGTTCTGTTTTCTCTTGGATTTTTCCCCCTGATTTTTAGATGCAGTGATATATGATAGACTGTGTTTTCCTACAAGTCTTAGTAATCTAGATTGTCCTAGTGGAGTCAAATAATAGAGATTGTCAATTGTTGATCGTTATATCAACATTACTAATTACAAGGAGAGTTTATTGTACGTATGTGTGAAAGGCACTTAAATTTCATCTTTAAATTTATAAATTTCATCATCTAGTGTACTGTCATTGTGTAGTGTTTGATTTTAGTAAAGAGTCATGTCTTATGAATAGAACACTGCAATAATATTTTATTGAGGACATGTAGATCATGTTTCTCCAGAAGAGCTGACAACAGGTGATTTGATGTCAAGACAAAAGTTGTCTTCAAATCACTAGATGTGTATCACAGCTCCTGAGAGAAATGAAATGAAATGCTGATGAGAAAGGCAGGTTTTGGTGTTGGCCCAGACTCATTCATGGGTTTATCTACAAGGGAGAAGAAAAAATCAGCTGCAAATTGTTCTGCATGTCCTTGTAAGCTTGATGATGATGATAAATGGCTTCATGGAGGGATTAGGAAAGTCTTTTGTTCCGGCAGTGAGCAGATCTGCACACAGATCTTAAAATAATAGTCAATCAGACTTTTATTGTGGTATTTCTGATGGAAAAAGACAGCAATAAAAAATTAGTTTAAAAGTGACAGAAGAACATTGTGAGCTTCAGCAAGGCCGTCATGCATCAAATTATCATGAGCCCCGATGCACAAATATCAGACCAGACATCAGTTGCATGATAAGATATTCCAAGAAAGGTTAAATTGAGGGAAACTGGACTTGGTTCTAGATACTTGAAGAAAGGTCTTCTCTCTGACTGGTGGGTTCTGTGTGGTTGATGTCAAAGTCATTGATGCCACTGGGTTTATTGGTGCTCTCAGCTGTTAAGTTACTGTTGTCACATAAGAAGGGATGAGGGCACATTGTACAGGAGGATAAGTGGTGTCATAGATGAGAAGGATGGTTTGACGTAGAGATGCAAATATTTATTGTTCTCTAGTGTACCTTATCTGTCAGGTGTAGATAAGCTGAGTCTCGAACTGAGGCATTAGTTTAAATGGTTGTTTGGTTTCCCCTGCATTCCTCGCTGCAGATACAAGATTACATTTTTGCATGGACCACTTTTCAGTCTTAACATGTTTCTTGGTTTCAAAGCTCCAGATGCTTATAAAATGATGTATTTTTCCTTTTCTTCAGCACCTCTAGTGTACTTACTGAATCTTGTGGCTGTTTCCACAAAGGTCCAGTTATGGTATCCACAAGCTTTACATGCATCCTTCAGGTGTGCTCTTTCTTTTGGGCCTTGGCACTTGTTGTCCGTATCATCTTCGTGGTGCAGGGGTCTGATAAATCCTTGCTCATTCTCCAGTGGGCAATGAATCAGAGACTCACGCTGTGTGTGTGTTGGTTTCCTGTCTCATAGTCTAAATAGAATAATAAATAGTCTTGTCTTCCTAAATGTGTACGCACAGTTCAAAAAGGCCAATCTGTTTTTCCGTGATGATCTCTCATGTGAACTTGTCCAATGACTTAATATGTTCTGTGAAGGGTTACACTTCCTGGGTTGAAATTGTGACTCATATTTCTTCCACATGTCTAAACCAGTGGCTTGGTGCTGTTCCACTGAAGGAGTTCAGGGCTCTGCTTTCTACTTCTTCCATGAAGACGTTGGCCACAATGGGAGATACGCTAAGCCAATGGCACAGCTATGCTTTTGTCCGCAAAACCTCCATTGTACTGGAAACAGGTGGCGTTCAGACAGAGGTCCAGCAGTTCAAAAGTCTTGTCTGGGACGTGGTTGGTTCTATTGTTCAGGGTGTTGTCATGTAGCAATCATTTCCTCTGGTGTCCGCCGTCTCCATTGGGATGCACGTTAACAATGAGGTCACGTTATAGGACACCACGGTAACGGAGTTGATGCTGCTGATAATAGACCTGAAGGGGGCTCATTCTGAATTTTACCTACATAACTATGGGATGAGTTCTCTACGATGATATTTTTCGCAATTGATGGTTTTCTGCTCCTTTAGCATTTATAATCATTCACAGATATACAGTTGTGTTCAATATAATAGCAGTGGGATTAAAAACGTGAGTAAAGCCAAAATCCTAATTATAATTTTAATTTCGGTGCATTGGGAGCATTTTTGTATCCTAAATATAAAATAAGATATACAAATTATAAGAACTTTAGCTTTACTCACATTTTTAAACCCATTTATATTAAACACAACTATAGATAATTATTTTGTGTATTTTATATGCATATATTATTGTACATTGCGAAATTTCATGATTTCTAATTTTTTTTACCATCCATCCTTTTATCATCTGTCCATATTAAGTCATAACTGACATTTAATTGTTGATGTGTATTACTTATTGTGTTGTTCACACGGTCAGTGCGCATTTAAAAGGAGTTTTGTTCAACATGTTGTCACTTGCTGCTGGGGGTGGTTGCCCATTGAAATGATTTGAAACTGCTTCGGACATCTATGGTGAAAACCTTGTGAGGTCAATCAAGTCCTAATTATACATTACACAATACACATTACTGCATGGACCTTCACAGAACTTTGTAAAACTTTTTTTGTTCAAGTGACCATAAGTTGCAGCCTGTATATTTTACACATAAGTATAAAACATACCTTAGGCATATCTAAGGCATATCTAAGGCATGTACATACACAACTATTCCTTTAACATATCAAGTATAAAGCATCCTCACACACTGTTCCTGTACCATTTTAACACTGGAATAAAAAAAAAAGTATGCAAACAATTACTGATGTCTACAACAAATAATCTAAAATGATTATATAATGGACAATAGAACAAAATGCATTTAATTTTCAACCTCTCCAAGATCAGCTGGGTGATGCTTTCTATTCTCTGCTGGAGTTGACCGGAACCGTCCAGGTTCCACCACCAGAGGCAAGATGCCACATCTGAACTGGGTACAGACCGACCTCTGCCCTCTGGATGGAAAAGGCTGAAATTATCAAGTCACTTCCTGAGTGTCAGTTGATGGAACCAATTTTGATCAATGTGGTCAGCAGCACTCACTCACTCCATGTGTTCTCATTGTGCTTGCACCAGGCACATGTTGCTCCAAGCACCTGCAGGCCTCGTGGTGTTGGGAACATGGTAGTGAACGTCGAGGCAAATATTTCATGATGGCTTCTTCTTGATCTATTGTAGCTTCTATTGGCCATTGGACATAACAATTGTTTGCCAAATTAATGAATGTAAACTTACTGTTCACACAATACAATGCTTGAAAGTATACTTGGTTACAAATGGGCAATGATTTTGGACTGTTTTCTCCTGATAAAGTTGCCAGACCTCTGGTTTGGGGTTAATTGCTTGAGGGCATTATGATGGTAGTTTTCGAGGAGAGTGTTACTCATTCACTTTCTCCTTATAGTTTTTCCGAGCTCCACTTTCTTTGTCGCTGTATTTTACACCAGCGGCACTGGGGCAGGTTGTGTTATTAGTCATGATGAGTAAAGTTCAAACCGCTAGATTTAATCCTTAATACCACACGACTGAGCACACGCAGAGATGAATTCTTCTTTTGGAAAATCATGCAGGCAACTTACATAAAGTCTGATATTCAAACATACAGAGAGAAAATACTTTTATGGGGAAGTCATTTTGAAAGCAGTCATGTCAGGCTGCTGCTTTGTGAAGGTGTGTGAGGCCTAGTTGTGACTCGCTGTCTCTTCCCCAATTCAACAGATGGTGGTGTCGTTTTCACATCTCACTTCAAAATGGAGACCGCTGTTTTTATGGCACAACTCTCCTACGGACTTTTGTTCTGTCTCTGTAAAACCTCCCACATTTCTTTGTTCTATCAGCCCAGCTGTAATTTGCACACCGCAATCTAACTAATGTATCTTTCTGTCTCATATTTTCTCTCTGTTTTTTTGGGTCTACTTTTTTTCTTGTTTCTGCCTCAAAACATTCAGAAGGCACACAAAAGGAGAAAAGACTTTTCTATTCCTCTACGCACCATGAAACTGAATCAAAAAGAGAACTACTTTGATCAATGAAGCATTAGATGTGATATGATTCAGACCAAACCCACGTTTTAGAAACTTATATCTCATTAGGGAAATTTAAACTATGACTTGTGAGTATCATGTGGCATATTTCTGCCAAATGTTTTTTTTTTATATAGACTTCAAAAGCCTCCCACATTTTCTTTGGTATTTCTTTCATTTTACTAGTGTCATATTTCAGCCACGCACTTTTTTTTCAATCTTTTTTTTTTTTGTTGACTGTCTTTCTGCCTTTTTAAAAATATAAAACACAAAAATCCAGGAAATTAAAATTCACATTCACATTCTCAAATTGAATCCAATGAGATTTGTTTTTAGGGCTATTTTTCATGTATTTAAATAGAGGAATTAATAGATTTCGACATGCTGTCATTTGTGGCAGATCTTTATTTTTTTTGTGACTCCTTCTTTCCTTTGTGTCTCTTTCTTGTCTTCGTTCTTTCATTTTCTTCCTTCTTTCAACTTTAAAATATCAGCGGCAGAGAAAGAGGAAAAGCAGATTTCAGCTCCTCTACCCACTGTTCTCTCATCTACTCAGCTTCCTTTTCACTATTTTGAAACGCACGCCGTGCTTGAACGCATCAAAGCCCAGCCTCCACGTATTCTCCTGTTCTCTCTGACTAATTTTGATAGTAAAAACACGTTGAGTAAAGCTGATTTTTGTCGTCTTTTACTTTTTCATGCAGCGCAGTCATGCTGGATTATGTCATAGTTTTCAGGTGTGCTTTTTTTTTTTAAACATGTCGGCGGGACGAATGTCTTCTGTGACGGCTGTTTACATCCCACAGAGACATACTGGGTCTGTACTGTCTGGGGAAAAATTGTCCACCTCAGTTTTGATTTGACTTTGTGTTTTCTTCTTTTGTCGGACGCTAGAAAATTGTAGTCGGAGGCGAGCTGCCATTTTCTCACAGGCCCCTGAATTTAGCTCTCGGTCTCTCAAGTGTTAAAAACAAAGTTAAACAGTCAATGTTGATGTAGAAAACAATGGCAAGGAATTATTTCAATCCAAACTTGTGCAGAAAGTGTGGTTTGTTTGCTTCAGGTTTGTGTGTTTTAATAAATAAAACGCCCAGTAATAGTGAAACTCTGAATCAGAATGAGAATTACTTTGATCGATGATTCTTAAAAGGTGACATATAAACTCTTGAGTAGTGGGTGGAGTGGTGTTAAATGTTGGCAAACGGTTATTTTCATTTTTGGGGTGAAAACTACATTTCTGAAAACATGATAATTCAGATATAGTCGGTCAATTTCCTGAAACGCAAGAAGATAAAAAATTAATTTTTAGTACCTCTAATGTATGAATAAATATATTTAAAGGTGAGTCACATGTAATGTAACATGCCCCCGTGCTTATTTTAAAATTAAACTAATTTAATTAAATTTAGTTAAACAATATAAATTATACAATATGAGCATCATCAAATTGTTAAATTATGTCTATAAAATGATGGGTCATATTGAAAGTGAGGCAGATACTGAAACTGCAACGTGATATTTAATCGTATTGAGTTAGTTTTTCAGGGTGTAAAAAATGTTCTGCTCACACTGACGTTAACAAGTTCGAACCTGTGTGACTGTTTTGTGTTAATTGGTGTCAGACTTGTTTTCTTCTTATAAATAAATCCATAAGTCATACTGAAACTGTGATGCTTTGGAGTGATAATATTACCAGAGCACCAGGGGAAATTTGCCTTCTCAAATGTTCGGTTCTCTGACAACCCACTCAGTTTCGACTGGAAAAAAAAAAAAAATCTTTTAACCTTTTCAGCAACAACAAATGCATGTTTAAAAAAATGAAAAGAAAAGAAAAAAACGAGTCAAATGAGAGTGGCTGAATATTTTCAGTTTGTCTCTTCACTGTTGACTGATTTGTTGTTTTTTTTTTTTCTTTTTTGAAAGAGACATAATTCTAAAAATTGACATTTTAAAAAAAAAATTGTAATATTTTAACATTTTCAATTTTACATCGATGAGTATGTTTGATAATACATTTATTTCTTGACTGTGACTGAGATGAGAAGTTTCAAAATAAGACTTGTTTCACATATTGATTTTTGTAGATGACCCAGTTGTGATTACAGTGGTAAAATTGAAATTCAAAATTCTGATTGTTTTATTGGGGACTGCTTGTAATTGTAATGTGTTTGTGTTGACTATAATTGCTCAGGACTGAATTAATTTTTTTAGACATTACTGTTATAATTACAGTAGGGGAAAATTTGAAATATCTGAAGATACATATGTGGAAGTTGCTCCTACAGCAAAACATTTCCTTTTAATATTGAAATGCTTTTGTCTAAACAAATATTATATATTTGTAGAATACATTTGACTCTGCTATGTGAGGCATCTGATGCCAACATTAATCCCTAGTCCTGATCATTATCCTAATCATTACTTTGTTTTCTGCATGCAGTGGGTTAGTTTCAGATATTAAATGTCAGATATGCGTCAGTCTCCCTGATCTTAAATGAGTCGATAAGTAAATACAAACATGTTTACAGTTTCAGTCAGGCAGCGTTGTGTCTCCAGATCGTGGGTGGCATAACTTTGTTGCCATCAGTACTAATGTGAATGCACACGTGTGTGTGTGTGTGTGTGTGTGTGTGTGTGTATATTTTATTTCTGCATCTTTATACTGCATATGTGGTTCTGTGTGTGCACATTTATTATGTAATTATTATAGAACACTACTTCTATACACACACAGTATATATGGCTCATAGGTATTTTTGTCTGTATATGTATGTATATGTCTTTCCACATGTGTAGTGTATTTTCTCTATATGGGGACAATGTACAGTATGTGCCTTATTATTCAAATTATTAATCATGTATGTTTGTTGGTATAGACGGTAGCCTACATAGTGTATAGTACTGTATGTGTGTGCACTTATTACTAATATAACTTGTGTAAATTATGTCAACATAAATCTGTGATAGTGTTGCATTTTATTTCTGTGTGTGTGTGTGTGTGTACACACATCTGCAGTTAAATATGTGTGTGCATTTATTTGTACAGTATATTTACAGCTCTGTCGTGAAGTGTTTTTTCTGTGTGTGTATGCCTATATGTGCAATCTCTGTGTTTGTGTGTGTGTGTCTCCACAACGATCTTAAAAACACTAGAGGGAATATATTTTTGTTCCTCCTGCTAGTGTGCAGCAGAAAGAACAAAGGAGGATAAGATTTTCCTGAGAGCTGTGAGAGGTCTGCAGCTGTTCTGGAGACCAGAGATGGTCCCAACATCTTACTGAGACACTTTAATGTCTCAGTAATATGAGACATTAAAGTGTCACACACACAATCACTGCACATGTGATTGTGTGTGTGTGTACAGTATTTGTCAACATGTGCTAACATGTGGCGTGAGTGTGTGTGCTGTACACGCATTAATTTGCATGCACATGGATGAGCATGTGTGAGTGAAAGGTTGTTCCCTCTTGCCGCTACTCGCCGTCTGTCCTGGCTGACATTTACACATTCAAATCAGACACACAGACAGGATTTTTAGCTTCAGACGATTCCTACTGGACATTGCTGCAACAGGTAGAGACACTAAAACACTGCCTACATGCGCTGGTCTGTTGATGTCAAGTAAAAGCCCCCTCACGTCTTCCAAAAGTAAACTTTTCAGGAACTAAAGGATACAGACTTTTTTTTAAAAATAATAATAATAATAATAATTCTCCACCACCTTTTAAAATGACATTTGTGTTCATATTTTTGATTTAATTTTAATGTTCACAAAATTATTTATGATCTTTTGTTTACAGAAAAGACACTGCAAAAATAGGTTTTAATTCCACATTTTAAGAAAATAAAAATAAAAAAATATAAATAAATACAAATAAAATAAAAATATTTACCAAAATCAAGGAAAAAGTTAAATATTAATAATAATTATTAATTATATATAATATAATTCTACTCAATATTGGACTAATTATGCCAAAATCAAGATATTTTTACCTGATTTCATGATTTGCAATGCACTACCATTTTTGCATAGGTGGTGTTTATTTTGATTATTATTATTTAGCTGTCATGGTATGACATGCTTCTTTTTTTCCTTTGTCACATACATTTTTCTGAAGATATATAATAGTGAATTTATAATTGTCTGTGTAGCTTGAATTATCAGCCTTTGATATGATTTACAGCTTGTAGCACAGCTGGAAAACGTCTTTTTGTCCAGTTTTGGACAGTATGGAAACGCTTTGTCTCATGTGTTAGAGCTCCATTATATCCAGATTCAGTGAGATGAAGATTCCTGTGTTCTCTGGAAATCCTTATTTTAAATTCATAGTAGTGAAAGTTATTAATATTGAAAGCACCTTGTTCACATTCAGTCTATTGTCTCTGTTTCAGCATCAACACTTCACATCCTGAGGTAAACACTGCGACAAAGATTTGTGTTGATATATGAAACACTCTCTGATGTCCACTCTATTGGCTATTTCGGTTCATTGAATTTCAACTTAAAAGGCCCCTTGAACAAAGTTAGCATTAACTGTCCTGATGTGTTTGAGCCCCTGCAGCAGTGAACCCCTCATCTTAAATGCACGTTTTACCTGTAAAGTGGTTCTGAGACGTTCCTGTGTTGTCTGGATGGGTGTTCCTCTGGAAACGTCAAATGACACACATGCAGATATTTTCAAATCAATTTTATTTATATAGCCCAGCATTACAACACAGTTGTCTCAAAGTGCTTCACGAAATCCAGTCCAAAGTGACCCAGACATCCCCCGTCCTTAGACCCTCCTTCTCTGCAAGGAAAAACTCCAAAACCCTGTGGGAAAAAGGAGAAACCTCGAGGAGGACCACAGTGAAGGAGAGATCCACTCCCATGGACGGACAGGCTATAGATGAACCAGGACTGACACACATCCATCTGATGATGATGTATTAGTCTGTAAAGATGTTTCAGTCTGTAGAGATGATGTAGGGTGGGGTAGAGGGGCAGGTCCAACCAGGCAGGTGAAGGAGTAGGTTCATCAGGGGCCTCGATGAGTCGCATCAGGAGTCGTCATCATTAGGCCTCGTGCGGATGAACTGAAACAGTAGCGGTAGTAGTGATGAAAAGACCAAGTATAAACTGATTACTGTTTATTAATGACAGTATTCATGTGCTAACCATGTGCTTATTACAGGTGTGGATTTCTGGTACCACAAAGAGATGATAGAGCTCAGTGACTGTACTTCCCCCAGCATTCTCACTCCTAGGGCAGCTTAGACTGAACTGTGGGTTTAAGTCTACCTTTAGCTACCCTGACCATATTTATCATGCTTTCTTTGTCAAGATTTCACCTTCTGCTTATAATGTGATGCCGTTTTCACTCTTTCAGTTTGGCGACGTACGTATCCTCCTTGAATGAAGTGACATTAATATCAGCAGCATGTTGTTCTACTTGTCAAAGGGCACCATCTCACATAGTGGATATTGAAACTATTTTTTTTTCCAACACAAAGCTCATTGCATGATTCAAGGCTTTGTTTTGGTTCAATAACCTTCAACAGCATGTTGTGTATCAATTTTTTTTTTTTACACTGGGTGTGTATGTGTTTAAGTAAAACATGTTGAAGCTTCACCATATTATATATATATATATATATATATATATATATATATATATATATATATATATATATATATATATATATATATATATATATATATATATATATATATATATATATATATATATATATTTGCCCGACTGTTGTCAGGCAAATTAAGCACACACACACTCAGTTGTATTGATTTATTTATTTTTTGATACAATTAGTCCATATTGGCACAATATTTTCAACAATTAGTTAAGGTAAATTATCGTCCAGTGGAATAAGATGAATTCTCCTCAGTTTTGGATGAATTGTACCAAAAATGAGATATCTTCACCTTCAAGATTTTGTTTTGCACTGCATTATAACTTACCTGAATTATCAGGTTCTATCTGCATTGAAGTGGGGTTGAGGTTCACATAAGTAACATACTGAGCAGCAAAACAGATAAACCACATAGTTCTCTAATTTGTCAAAACAACTAAAAATATAAAATCCAAATCTTATCAAATTTTTGCATCATTTCTGTAGGATTATTAATTTCTATCTGCCGAAGGAAGGCTGAAGGACAGGAAGTGATAGTTGCATTTTCTTTTATTAAACAAAATTAATGTTTGGACTCCTGAATTATTATCAGTTATGATATTTTGGCACAAACTACAATTCATCTGCCTATTTTTAATTTAGACAGAGCTATGTTTGGTTTTCACTGACGGATTTGAACTGATAATACAGTTGATCCAGTTTTACCAACAAGACATTTGGGAAGAAAATTAGACAAACTTGACAAATATTTCCCCTTCATTTTCAGATATTTTCGGTTTTGTTTTTTGATGCATGCTTAGTCTATTGCTCTTCTTGTCAGATTATTTCTTTTGAGTTTTTCTGCTCCCAAATTGCCAAATGCCACTCTGCCATAACTGTGTAATTAAACTTCTCAACAAGCATGTTAGGCTAAGGTAAAAATCTCTTCAAACAAGATTAAAAAACACAGTAGTTGTTTGTTTCAGTCATTTTGAGTTTTTTCTTCTTTTGAGGCTTCAAAATTTAAGATTGAGCAACATTTAATGATCTTTTCAGCTTTCTTAACCACAGGCCCTGAGGTCACAGGGTAACGATGTGGAGCCTGGTTGGTCCTCCTGTCCACGTTCTGAGCATCACTTGGTGCTTTGCAGATGGAGCCTTACAGCACAAAACTTGAGATTTACTTTTGAGATAGAACCTTTTTTTTCCAAGTTCTGGGGTCAATGATGGAGGAATCAAAAAAATAAAACTGCCTGAAATTTTTCAGTCTCATCTTCTTGCAGTGGTACTTAGACATGTGTAAATATCTACTGTTTTTCTGAGCAGGTCTTATAGTATAAATCAGAACTGTACTCGTGTTTTCACGGATTAGTGTGTAATTAAATGAGTCTTAGAATATTTATACAAACACACGTTTCTTATTTTGTTACATGTGCCAATGTATTAGACTCTGACTTTCCTTTATCAGAAGTGAGTCATCAGTGTAATTAGTATATTTAAGTTTGACTTACCCGTGTAGTGTTACAATAATGATCTTCTCAAAGGTGGAGTGTGCCAGACTAGCAATATTATCAACAACACTTTATCTGTACCGCAACCTGGACCTTTGTAATAAATATTAACACTCATTCTATCAGTATTTACCATGGCTGTTTCAGAGATACACATGATTGATTACAGTTGATATGGTAAATGTAGTCAGTACATTTTGGATTGTTGACAACAAGGATTTAAAGTAGCACAGATGATGGGGCTTCAAGTAAGGAACTGACATCCTGCCAAAGACTTTTCTGACTGATGGTCTAATAAACCATGTGCTTATTACAGGTGTGGATTAATAATAAATGGAAATAGAAGAATTATTTTCTAAACAAAAATAAAAGAATTATGAATAAGGTTAAATCTCTGTTCCCAATTGTGTAAGAAGGGCTAAAAATCTAGTGTTGCGTTTTCTTGTTCTTTTATATGACAGTGCGGTGTTTGGTACTGAGCTCAGTATCTGATGACAAGCAGCTGCTGTTTACTTCTCACATATAAAACCAGGTAGTATCACTGCTTTCTGCAGCTCTAAACCTGACCCGACTATAACTGCTCAAACTTTTTCTTCTCTGTGAAGTAAAAAACAGAATTATGTGTCTTAATTATGTCTTGGCCGGATTGAATAACCATCTGATTAAGGGCTGCAGCTAACATTTATTTGACATGTTTATTTTTTTTTTGTCTGCATTTTTAGCTTTTTATTGGACAGAATTCAGACAGGAAGCAAGGGGAAAAATATCTTTATTAAACATTAGGCTACCTGCACGGTCATATTTTCAATTAATTTCAATCAATTTGGCCATTATTTGCCTGATCCGTTAGTGGTTACAGCATGAAATATGTTGCTGTGTCCCACAAACACCCGAAGATACAACATGTGACGTCTGAGAACCTGAAACCAAAGAATGGCATATTTTCTGGAAAAGCTAATAATAGTTGTCAGCTAATCAATCAATTATCTGTTAAATTCAATTAGAGCTGCGAGGATTAATCTGTTTTTTTTCCCCCACTGTGAACATGGGTGGGAACAGCGATGCTGAACCAGTGCCTCACTCGAACCACATTTTCCAATAAATAAACATGTTGAACATGCTGTGCTCTGCCACATGTTAATAGACAACTAGTGTTGACAGTGTGTTGAGAGGGACTCTCTGCCCTGGGCTATTTTATTTCATTCTGACTTTCATGTCTTAGAACACGTTCCAAGGACGGCAGCTGCTCTTTTTACAGCCACAAAATAAATGTAAAATGTGTCTCGCATGGTTGTTGACACCATTGAATAACTACAGTATGTTCAGTCCAGCAACCTGTAACAGGCATTTCACATAAGTGACAACAAAACAATATATACAATATAAGGACTTGTCACTTGTGTAAAATACCCTGTTAATGTTAAAATGTTCACTGCAATACGGTTACTTTGAAATTTATGGTAATTAACTGCCAGCAATTATCCAGCAAATTACTGTCATTATTTTTTACAGAAGTACTGTGCTTCTTTTTACAGTTTTGTGTCTTTACTATAAAATAAAACTATTAAATACTATTATTCATTGTATTTCCAGTATGATGTGATGAACTGTAAAATAATATAAATAAGGTTCAGTTGTATTTACAGTATTGGGTGATTAACTGCACTATAATACATCTTTGACTACTAATATTTTCTACAGTAATTCTTAGACCAGTTATTTAAAACATACAACAATCTACTGTACTAATTGTTTATAGTAATGTTACTGTGTTTAACGCAATCAATAACTGCAAATTTCACATTCAATGGTTTTTAAAATGTGACACAAACTAGTCACTAAAAGTATGTCAGCCTCTTTTCTGCTGATCTATTGTTTTCACTCTTACAAGTACTTCAGTCTTCTTGAAGTGAAAAACTAAATTTCAGGGAGTACCTTAGGTTACACAACAATGAAGTATTCCCATGTGAGAGATACTGGTGGCCAGTGCTGGCCATGTTATTTTAAAAAAGTAATCAGAGTTTCTAGTTATTTCTCCCAAAAGGTAACTCTGTTAGTAACTGAATTACTGAATTATATAAAAGTAACTAGTTACCAGGGAAAGTAACTATGGCGTTATTTTAAGTTTAAATATACTGCGATTTCCTGAGGTTCTGTGAACGTGTCTTAGAGTAAGACAAAGTTGGTTGTTTTGGCTTTGGCTACAGCCACAGTAGCCTGTGTTAGCATGAGGAATAAGGTAGCAGCTAAACTGGCTAACTCATAACTTAACTCTGACTTTTCTCCAGTAAGTCGCTGCTTTACACTCCTCTGACCTGTTGCCAGGTGCCTGGCCATGCTTCTAACTGGGCGGTAGGCCGGTAACGTGTAGTAATGCTTACGACGTAAC
Source organism: Lepturacanthus savala (assembly GCA_030544235.1). NCBI lineage: Eukaryota > Metazoa > Chordata > Actinopteri > Scombriformes > Trichiuridae > Lepturacanthus > Lepturacanthus savala. The sequence goes on along the minus strand of CM060478.1, from coordinate 24,693,828 downwards.
GATAGAAAAAGTAATTAGATTACCCGTTACTAGAAAAAAAATATTTAAAAAAACAAACGGATAATCTATTTTAACACGGTTATTCCCATCACTGCTGGTGGCAAACAAAATCATTCGTGGCATAAACTGTAGCTTAAAGGTCCCATTTGTATACTAGAACCAAATCATCTCCATATAGTTTCATCCTCTCACAAGCTTCGTTCTGGAGCTCTAGAAAGAACAGGTCATTTTGTATTGTCTCAATATTATTGACCCTCTTCACAGATTGAATGTATAGTTGTGATGTCACAACTTCATGGGTGTTTTGATAACTCGGCAGAGTTTCTGAAAATGAAGATTTTGAACTAATCCATGGGTGTCAAACATGCAGCCTGGGGGTCAGAACCGGTCCACTAAACGGGTCTGACCCAGCCCACTGGGATCACTGTACAAAGTGTTTTTTAAAAAATGGACCAGTTTCTATTTTTTCATTGAAATGGGAGCAAGTGAACATCTTTCAGTGCTCAAGGGATAAAAACTGATCTATACCTTCCTATAACCAAAAAGCAAATAAAATCTTGCTTTCTAAAATATGGGACCTTTAAATTAAACTTGGAGAGAATGAGTGGGAATGGAGAGATCCATATTTTGACTGAGCTGAGTTTTATTACTGATTTAAGTTGATGTTAGAGTGTGAGAACAGAAGTCCAAAGTTCGAGGATAATAATGGAGGCAGCACATGTAGTGCAGCGAGTCCAGGTGAAAACAAAAGGCCTTGCAGCATTTACAGCAGATAAGAAGCATATTGCTGTCACTTGTGAGCAAAGTCGGTTTGCGAGAACATTGAATGTTTCAGGTTCCCAGGAATCTCAGACAAATCTTTACCTCAGTCGTGTTGTTTGCTGCTGTCTTCATGTCATGCTTTTGTTCTAGGAACTGCTCTCTGCTTTGTCGGTGACCTGCATAGGAAGCTCAGCTAGATGTAAATATGCTACAGTTGATTCTACGGTAGACCATGTACTGAGAACTAAATCACATTGACTCTGGATTTTCCCTGTGCTCCGCCACCTCAGCGACTCACTGATATTAAACCTCTCACTTCCTTTTTGAAGCCACTTTGTTTACCAGCCAACACAGTGTTTTTCAGTGGAGGCCTCCTCTGCTTGCTCACAGCAAGTTTACTGTCAAAAAGGATGTGTCCTATTCAGCACGTGTCTGCTGAGGAACAACATAGTTGTGTATGTATTGTGTTGTATATTATGTAGATACTGTGTTGGTGTTGGGTTGTATTATTGACCTAAATCAGGCCAGAAATAGGTGGACTTGCTGCTATCTACAGTCGGTCCTGCCAATTAGCCATGTGCGTATTTTTTAAATCTGAAAATCCAGTGATTGAATATAACAAAGTACATTTAGACTTGTATTTGTATTTTTTATTGCCTTGTCTTATTGATTAATCCAATCTTTTAGTTAGGTGAGCTTTTGAATAAATTCTTTGTGTAGTTGTTTGCAGTTGCAGATGTCCATAAGAGATATTTCACCAGAAATCACAGATTCTGAAACTGAAAACCTATTTATAAATCAGAACTCTGCATTTTCTTCTTTCCTCTCCCATTAATTTTATCTGATTTATCTGGTGACCCTTAGGAGGGGCCCGACCCCTTGGTTGGGAGCCACTTGACTAAACTAGCTGTGTATGAAGTAGTTAAAAACAACCTGCTCACACATTGAATCACATTAAGAAACTTGTATGCTTGCATGTAAGAAACTTTTAACATATATGAAAGTATAACTGGCACACAGACATTATACTGCAGAGAGAGTACTTTTACCAGATAACTCTATACTTTTATTTAATTAGGGTTTTAATTGCAGCACTTTTTACATTGTTTTATTGTTGCTTTTACTTAAAAGGTCACATAGTTTACATTTGGATATTTACATTTAAATATACACTCACCGGCCACTTTATTAGGTACACCATGCTAGTAACAGGTTGGACCCCCTTTTGCCTTCAGAACTGCCTCAATTCTTCGTGACATAGATTCAACAAGGTCCTGGAAGGATTCCTCAGAGAGTTTGGTCCATATTGACATGATGGCATCACACAGTTGGTGCAGATTTGTCGGCTGCACATCCATGATGCGAATCTCCCGTTCCACCACATCCCAAAGATGCTCTATTGGATTGAGATCTGGTGACTGTGGAGGCCATTTGAGTACAGTGAACTCATTGTCATGTTCAAGAAACCAGACTGAGATGATTCCAGCTTTATGACATGGTGCATTATCCTGCTGAAAGTAGCATCAGAAGTTGGGTACATTGTGGTCATAAAGGGATGGACATGGTCAGCAACAATACTCAGGTAGGCTGTGATGTTGCAACGATGCTCAATTGGCACCAAGGGGCCCAAAGAATGCCAAGAAAATATTCCCCACACCATTACACCACCACCAGCAGCCTGAACCGTTGATACAAGGCAGGATGGATCCATGCTTTCATGTTGTTGATGCCAAATTCTGACCCTACCATCCGAATGTCGCAGCAGAAATCAAGACTCATCAGACCAGGCAACGTTTTTCCAATCTTCTATTGTCCAATTTTGATGAGCTTGTGCAAATTGTAGCCTCAGTTTCCTGTTCTTAACTGAAAGGAGTGGCACCCGGCATGGTCTTCTGCTGCTGTAGCCCATCTGCCTCAAAGTTCCATGTACTGTGCGTTCAGAGATGCTCTTCTGCCTACCTTGGTTGTAACGGGTGGTTATTTGAGTCACTGTTGCCTTTCTATCAGCTCCAACCAGTCTGGCCATTCTCCTCTGACCTCTGGCATCAACAAGGCATTTCCGCCCACAGAACTGCTGGATATTTTTTCTTTTTCGGGCCATTCTCTGTAAACCGTAGAGATGGTTGTGCGTGAAAATCCCAGTAGATCAGCAGTTTCTGAAATACTCAGACCAGCCCTTCTGGCACCAACAACCATCCCACGTTCAAAGTCACTCAAATCACCTTTCTTCCCCATACTGATGCTCGGTTTGAACTGCAGGAGATTGTCTTGACCATGTCTACATGCCTAAATGCACTGAGTTGCCGCCATGTGATTGGCTGAGTAGAAATTAAGTGTTAAAGAGCAGTTGGACAGGTGTACCTAATAAAGTGGCCGGTGAGTGTAGTTTTACATCTTCTTCTAGAAAGAACAGGTCATTTTGTTTCTCATATTAATGAGCCTGTCCTCTGGTTGGCTGATTTGAATGGGGGAAGGGCAGTGACTTTATCATTGTGACATCACAACTTCATGGAAGTCCCGACGGCTTGTTTTTAAGACCCAGTTTCTGGCTATGTGCATTTCTCTGTGGATTGAGCATTTTTGAAACATGGGTAAGTATTTTTAGAACTAGACCAACTAGAACTAGATCCAACAAAAAAAGGAAACAAACTCGGACTACTTCCAGCAAAAACATAAAAAATCAATCTTTAATTTGGTGAGTTCTTCTGACAATACAAATATACAAGTTGAGAGTCTAATTTGCTTTTGTGCTTCCACTAACAAGAAATTTTAAAATCTTGACTTAAGTAAATCACTGTAGAATTCAAAAATTCTCCAGACATTTCACTCAAAACCAAAATGTCAACCTCAAATGTCAGGAGGTCACCAAAGGCAGTGGGGTTCATTCTCTGGGCACCAGGAATATCATACTTTACAGCCGTCTATCCAACAGTCAAATAGTGGTTTATCTCTCTTTGTCTGAACCAAAGTGGAGAACTGACCAACGGGTACGTTCATACTGAAACAATATCATAGAAAAATGTATGGATTACAAACTATGTAAATTCAATAAACACCACTGATATGAAGCTTTTATCTGTGGTTTCTGTTGGGACTGTTTCAGAGTGGTGATGACTCAGCTCTATGGTCACATGATGATGCAGTTTATTATTGGTGTGCTGGACTACATTATGTTGTCAGGGTTGCTGTGCATAAAAGTAACAGGAGCAGCTGGATATAAATCTCCCTCAGGACAATAAAGACTCTACCTAGTATAATATGATCCAGTTTAACAACATCACTTTTCATTTATCAGTGAAGTGACAGCTAGAATTACAACAGACAGCACGTGCAACCAGAGAGCTGCACTGAGTCATTGCTTCTTTTGACAAAGTGAGAATTCGGATACATGCCAAAGCAGGTTTTTAGAAGGCAGTGAAATTAGTCATGTTTGTGTGTGTGGAACGAGCTGCAGATCATTCCCTGATTCACATCACCAAATAGGGTTATTGAGTTAGAATAATTTTGACAGAAATCATAACGTTGGACCATAAAGTGTGTAAAAAGACGCATGTGGCAAGGTCAAGGTGTGATGTCACCCTTTGGTTTGCATTGTATTGTCTGTGAAACCTCTGGAAACCTAACCTGCTACCTGGGACTGAAGGGAATGCTAACATACTGGAAACACACACCTGCGCTATCATTGGCTGCTCATAATCAATCTACACTAAACTTACCAAATTATTGCAACAATAGTCCAAGTGTGAATTCCAGAACCAGGGAGAGAAGGAGGTGATCAAACTATCAATCACAGCTGTCAATCAATGTCCACACAGCCAACACCAAAGCTACAAAACTTAAAGCCGTCAAAGCTGGATACTTATTATTAATCACCCAAAGTTAGTGATTGAAAGACTTAATGATTGAATGAGTATTTGTAGAGAGAATCTGTATTTTATTGAATAGGAGTCAATTGGAGGCAGATGTTTTGTAGAGACTTTGAGGTACTTGCGGTACTGCATTGACATCAACCTCAAGATGAGGTGGTTGCAGCTCATGTCGCTGTTACGCTTTGGAAACACTGTAGGGGTGAGGTGGAATGATCCCAAAAAACAGCAGTTCTCCAAGATACAAACATCTGACTTCCGAAGATTCATTAACAGCGTCTGACTGATGTCCATATATGTTTGTAGAATGTCGTACTGTGTTTGCAAGTTTGCATTTTGAACGCAGGCCACATCTGACTAGTTCCTCTTTCTGTGACAACCCACGCCAAGCAGCACCGCTCCATACGAACATCTCCAACACTCCTCTTCCTCATCTCGCCCAGTTCCTTCTTGCACGTGTCACCGTGTCTCTTTTATCATCTCAGCATGTCAGGCTTCCTACCCCCTTGGGTACTTACCTGTTTCTGTACAAGTTGACCTTATTTATCATGGTTGATAAAGCTTTGGCTAGTGTTGGTGGCAAAAAAGTATAGTTTATACTGCCATTGACTGGACATAGACCTTGTGCATTTAAAGTTCTGCATTGAGGTAATGCGTAAATACTTACTTCACAGTGACAACCATACACCAGGCAAAAAAAAGAAAGTCTGGCACAAGACCGAAAAATACAGGGGAAAAAAAAACACATCCCCTTAAATAACTTTAAGAGGGACTTTTTTTTCCTTTTACCTGTTTTTTTCTTTCTTTTGTTCTTGAGCTTGTATGTTTGGAGCTCATTGATATCATAGAGCAAATTCTTTTACTGCAAATGTTGAAGCGCAGACGACAGAGAAGCTGCTTGCAAAGGCGACATGTACGAGTGATGATAGTAGTAGTGAGAAATGCCAGGCAATCTCCATGGAAACAAAGGTTGACAATAGCAATTATAGATTGAAACTTAATATATAACGTCTTATGAACAATTCAGCTTACAAACAGCTTCTCAGGACCTATTGTGTTCAGACGTTTGGTGCTGGTACCATGTCACATTTTCAAAGATTCCAGCCTCACTGGGTCAATATCAGTTTCATATATATCTATTTCAATATCAGTTTCAGTTTGGTCCGTGAGCTAATGGTCAGGCTCTGTTTCTATATGATCGCCAGGGTTTGCCAAGTTGCCATGAATCACATTTGAGTGGAGACATTTTTGAGAGATTTCTTACAAGTTAGAGACAAGTCATCAAACGGGAATAAAGAGGTGGCTGTTAATATAAAGTTTAAAAAAAAAATAACAGGATTATGCGAAAAGATTTATTCATAATAAAAAGACAGGTGAGGGATTATAACATGGTTTATTGTATGGCTGGAATAATAAATCTATACTGCATATTGAGGTTATCTCCTTGATCTGCTGGTTTGGATTTAGCTAAAATCAGTTATGGATTTCACGTTGCAGCATTTCCAGCACTGTGATTTCAAACCTGCCAGTTTTAGTATGAACAGCTTGTACGCTGTAATTACATGCTACTGTAGTTCTCTGAACAATAGCTTGTTTTGTTTGACTCGTCATGAGTCAGCTGTCTAACGCTAACAGCACGCACCTTTTTTATGAGCGATGATTCATTTTTGCATTTACCTCTTTATTGTAATCTGTGTTGCACTGACTATTAAGGATTCAAAGTGTGAAACTGAATTTCTTTTTCTTTCTAAAAACCTGGTTTGGTGTTTAACCACCTGTTAAAAAAACAACACTGAAGTGTTTTTTATCTGTAGTAAAACACAATGTTACTGTTACAGTATCTATATAAATCGTCAATATCCACATCATCAATACAATAAGATTTTAATTTAATATAATATATATATCAGTAGTAGATATAATATTTTTAATATAATATCAGTAGTAGAGCTGAAGACTATGACTATTTTGATATTTAGATTTAAACTGTTGAATTATTTAATTGGGTCCTTAATAATATCCATTTTACAGAATATATTCTCCATGTTCTGTAATGGTTCTCAGTGTGATTTCTATCATTTTATGGACAAATAATTAACCTTTGAACTCTTAATCATTGAACATTGCCTTGCAGATAATTTAGCTTATTTCAAGTTTTTTGTTCTTGATTTGGGTCAGTCTGGTCTTTTTAAGCCTTTAAATAAAGTAATTTTATCAATTTCTTAGCAATATATTTGCTCTGTCACAGCAACATAAATTGACACTTCTGTAGTCACCTCACATGTTGTAGTTATCTTTTGATAGCAGGTTTCATCATGTATGGTTGTAGAGATATTCCATATTTATTAGCATTTATAGCAGAGAAACTGAAAAAATAGGCCTGGGGCTTAAATTTAATGGATGATGAGGCCTGTTGACATAATGATTTATATTCAGTTCTTCGTAGAAATAGCTGTGATGTACAGACAGACACCCCCTCGCTAAATTGCTGTTTCATCACCTGTTTGTCCACAAAAGTATGAGAGAAGAAAACACCACACAGAGAGAAAGAATGCATGTGTCAGTATAGAAAAAAAACAAAGTAGACGTTCAAGCCTAGTTTAATGTACAAATGAAAAAATAATAAATAATAAAATAATGTGCTGAATATAAAATATCTAAAATAAATAATAATAAAATTGAATGGTGTGTGTACAAAGACATATAATAATGCAGTGCTATTTTTATATCTATCGTGAGTCCTTGAGGGAAAAAGGTGATTTGCAAATTCAAATCAAAAGAGGAAAAAAGATCTAAATAAAATGATATAAATACCAATGAAATGAATTTAAATGTAGCCTTTAATAGAAATGATAGATTAGATGAGACTGATTAAAAGCTGACCACCCACATCAGATCTTCTCTCTGTTGCACTCACACGTACAGATTCAGAAACGGGCTTCATGTTTAGTCAAAATGCTGCCCACACAAAAGCCTCTTTGCATCAGTCTGCTGTGTGTGGGACGGCTTTTCAGACATTGCCTCATGCATCAAACAATACATAAACTCATGTGGATGGTGAGGCTTTGCTGTGAGATGAACTCCAAACCAGGATGCTGTAGCCTTCAAAATAAAAGTTAGTGATAGTTTTCTTGGGCTGTGTGTGTTGTAGAAATTCAATAGCTATAAAATAGTCATAAAAAAATGTTCATAATGTTTTAACTCCCTCAAAGGTAATTTTGTTATTTTGTTTCAGGGCATGTTTAAAGCTGGGGACCTTAGAATCTGTTTAAACCCCCCCCCCCAAAAAAAAATATTCACAAGTCATACAGTGCAGTTAAAAATGTATTTGTTTTTCCAGGCATTTTACTATTTCACAGGAGTGTGTGTGTGTGTGTGTGTGTGTGTATTGCACAATTGATATGACGATCAAGAATTAAATATTCAAATAAATGGAAACGATCTATATCATTGTATATACTAATGCTGTAGTAAACATGTATGTTTATATGAAGCAGCGTATAGTCATCCAACATCTTTCTGTGGTTAACATGTGAGAAACGCTTGGTTCCAGTGATGAGGGCCTCCTGCTGTCTCAGACTGATGAGGACAATGCTGTGCAATAGTGGAAACGTTTCAGTTTTCTGTGAAAATCAAACTAACTGAAATTTAGAATGTGTCTCTTTTCTGTATGGGTTTTTCTCAATAAGTGTGTGTGCGTGTGTGTGTGTGTGTGTGTGTCACACCACAAGCTTTGCACCATTCACTCCGAGACATGTATGAGTCAGTATGATGTGATGTTGCACTCAAGAACACGATAACATCGCTGAGAGAAATTGGGCAACGTTTTATCTGAAACTTCTGCCTCATCCGCACCCAACGTTAACGGAAATCCATAAAATAATACTTCAAAAAGTGTTGAATCTACAGGGTTTTGATGACAGAGTTGCTTTAACATGTCACTTCTATCACCTCAGGAATTGATTTAGTATAGA